>CM031238.1:828377874-828863191 GCA_018340775.1 Taxus wallichiana var. yunnanensis
GTGATTTTGTAGTTGAGTTGAAAACATGATATATGAGTTACACGTGATTTGTATGGATGGGTGCAAAAATTGTGGCCCATTTAGGGACATCCAAAGGGATTCATTATGTTTGTGGGAAACACTTAGGTTACGTCCGTAACCCTAACAAGTTAGCGTGGTCGCAAATGCGATGCAGAACCCTTACATCCATAACACTTGCCAATTGTAACAGAATTATTTTTGTAAGTGTTACAGCCATAAAGGTTACAACCTTGTAATGGTTACAAATGTATGGGCCATACCATGGCCTACATTTATACAAGAGAGAGAGAGAGAGAGAGAGAGAGATGTAAGATATCAGGACGAGCTATTTAGGTCAACTACAACTCTATGTGAGCTTCATGTTTTCATTGTGCCTAGCTCAATGTATGTGATTTCCATTTATCATTCACCTACCAAAATAATGGGCACTCATATAGATACAATGAATTTAAAGACAATAATAATTACTAATAGAATTACCATCATAATATCTAAATCACGATATACTTCCCCCGTATCAGTAGTTGGTGAGTCTCTTCACATGCCTCC
This sequence comes from Taxus wallichiana var. yunnanensis, assembly GCA_018340775.1. Classification (NCBI taxonomy): domain Eukaryota; kingdom Viridiplantae; phylum Streptophyta; class Pinopsida; order Cupressales; family Taxaceae; genus Taxus; species Taxus wallichiana. The sequence goes on from CM031238.1 coordinate 828,378,445, forward strand.
AAGGGCTTGAAAAACATATTTATACTAAATTAAGTACATACCTATCTATATAAAAATAGAAAATCACATGATAATCCATCATATCCCACGATCACCTCATGAATAAATCGAATGATCCATCTCAATAGTAACATGCTTCCTAAAAATGGGGTAATTAGTCATCAAATAATTAAAATCCAAAAGTGTTTCCCAACAAGCAATTGTTTAAGTTATGCAAAAAGTCTCAAAATCTAGGATATCAGTAGAAACCTGAAAGGTTTATCAACAAGTGTAAGGGGAAAAACTCAGCTTCCAAATTACACATTTAATAGAACCTTATTAAATATAATTTGTTTTTTATAAGCTACAAGTATCCAACCATAAACACCCTCCTAAGAGGTCCTAGGGTTGATTTTATTCCAACTTCACGACTATTAAATATCACAATATATTTGTTTCATATAGCTTTGAAATTTACTTAATCATTTATTTGTTGTTTATGGGAAAGGAATACACAAGGATTCCTATTTAGCTTATCTAGAGTGAAAACATGAGGGAAAGATAATTGAGTTAGAAATATCTAAACAGTCTAAAATGCTTCTAGGGGCATCATGCAAGGTATGAAGTACAACAAATCATTCTCACAAGGATGGGAACAAATATGCTATAGGGTAATTTTCACATGAGACACAATCTTTCAAGTTCTCACACAGGTGAGAATTTTAATTTACAAATATCTAATGGATCCTAAAATCATATGTTACTCGCTAAGAAACACTTTTACCCATAAATACATAATGAGGTTACTTTCAAGAGTTCAATAAGTAAAATGTATAAAGTACATTGAGTGAAACTTATGAAAGGCTCATAAGCAACATAAATCATGAGTAAGGATTGGGCATCCTAAGCTCTAAAAGGGGTCGCATAGTCATGACCCACTTCACCTAGGATTACCCAAATAGTTGAGTAGTTGAGTTACTTACCACTTAAAATACGTCAGTAAAGAATTAACTATGAGGATAGTCTTATGCAAGTTCCTTTTAATGAAAAAAAAACTTCATTTCATGTTATTATGAGATTTATTTGCATGGTTTGAATCATTTTAGTTTATTTAATGAAGGATAATGTCATGAAAGGTTTTGGGAACATTCAGCTTCAATATGTTCATTTATTTATTTCATTCCTTTTCTTACAAAAAGATAGTTTCATAATGATTTAATTCAATTTGAATTAAATCTAAATATTGCAGATTCACTACTGGAATAAATGATATATAAATATACCGAAATGTAGAAATGACACAAGAAAACTAAGATGTAATTATGAAACCCTAAGAAAAAGAGATAGATGAAGATACTTAGTTGATTTACACTAAATTGTCGGAACTAACTGGACTGGAAAAGTATTGAAGGTGCTAGGTAGAGAGTGTTGTAAAATGTTCTCAGTATAAATTCTACAACTCACAAATAGAGTCAGCATGGAAATGCCTACACTAGGAAAAGGGGTGTTTGGGTGTTGAGACTATTGTTGGGTTCCCATGACTACACAAATAGTTAGAATCTACTTTTCACTACGTCGCAAGAGTGACACAGTTTTTTCTTGTCGATCACTGATAGTCACTTTTGAATGATGAAGGTACATGTAACTGTAAAATAGATGTTCAAATGCACAGGAAGCCCACAAACCACATCAAACCCAAAAAGGAAAATGAAGAATGGGAGTTGAGCATGACTCCTGACGGCCCCCTAAGAGTGAACTTACAATTGAGCATCGCACTATATCTCGTAATCCATGTAGTTCTTGTGAGTGTGTGTATAAATTTCTCCCTAGGATTCCCTCAGTGCAAGTTGCACTTGATAGTAGGTTGTAACTAGAATGTAGCAAAATGTAATATAATATGTGGATGGAATATAATGAAATTCCCCTTCTATGCTATGTATGTAGTCCCTTGTCCCTTGAATGGATATTAGATGGATGCCTTGGAGTGCTTTAGGTTCCTTTTGAATGCAAGCTTAGGTGATGATAATAATGCTTAGTGTTTGGTCCTTTATTTTGAACACAACTATGTAGTTATATGATTCCCATGTTTTAATTTCAGAATTGAAAAGTGGAAGGAAATGATTCCTCAAAGATAAAAGAGACCCAAAAGGAGTGAGTAAGGTGAGAAAGGATTAGGTGGGCCAAGGGAGACATGAGTTCCTAGGGTGCTTCATGTCCCGGCCGGCGTTGGTGTCTCAATCCATAAAGATAAATCAAGAAATATCGAATGGGTCATAGGGTGTGTAAAACCAAATAGAAAACAAAAACAAATAAAAGATGCTAAAGATAGTTGTTAATCGCTAGTTTTCCTACTTAATAATCATAATGAATGCTAGTATGTGTTTAGGACCTAGAAATGTACCCAAGTGTGTGATTTTGTGTCTACATTTCCCCCCACTTTATGTTGTTGAGTGAATACTTGATAACATAAAGTAGATAAGATATTTGTACCTTATGATTCTATAGAGTGTGCAGAAAAGTGTGTCGAGTGGACAAGTTTCAGAAGCGTGAATGATGTAAAGTGAAACGTGGAGAATATTAAAGGAAAGTGACCTTCTGGGTGAAGCGTATGTGTTGTGCCACATGTTGTTGTAGCTTGTGATTATTGTTGTAGGCTACTTGTTGTGTATTAAGGATGGACCTACAAAAGAAGAGTGAAAAGAGTAGTCAAAGTCATGTATATGATAAATCGTAGAAAATGTGTATAAGTATGTAAAAGTGTTACAAGAAAGTGTGCACTGATGTAAAAAGAGTGTAAAAGGGTAGAAAAATGTCCCAAAATGTTGTGTAGAGAAATTTTTTTGGGAAATATCATACCAAAAGTGAGTTTTTAGGTAATCTCATGCAAAGTGTGAGTTTTTTTCATATGATCTCAACAATGGCGAAGTTTTTGGGCCATCTCACGCCAAAGAGAAAGTTTTGGGGCGAGAGGTATAGTGTTACTTCCATCCATGACTCTTCCTAATGTTTGCTGAAGCACCACTATAGATGGTACGTCCATGATTTGTTCCTGTCTCTGGAATTATTTCGATTGTATCTGATTGTTTTGATTGAATGAAGTGTAGAGATTGCATGCATGTTATAATTGAAGGACTGTGCATGCAACAAGAAAATTATTTGAAGGCTTCGTGAACTGTGATGATCTAATAAGCTGACTATATGTGCCCTCAGGATATTAGCACCCAGGGAGGACATAGGATCCTAGGCGCTACTGTCTCGATTTTGGGTTGATGTCTGTAAGTATGATGAGAACCCAAGTCGATTTTGGGCCATTATGTGACCGTGTTCATGTTCGAGGGCTTATACTTTTCGACCTATACCGCAACTATGAGCTACTATAGGGGTGATTTGTTCACTCAATGTATTCCCCCTGTTTGGGGTACATGCATCATTGATAGGGAGTGTCTAAACCAAAAGAGAGGACCTTGTGCTGATCTGAAAATGATACCTACATGGGGTAGGGGTCATTGCATGGTAGAAACTAAGGAACATGCAAACAAAGTTGTCAGTAGTAACATGTGTTAGTAGAAAAACTAACAAGCATGAAATGGAATATAATGTAATCAAGAAAGTGTGCAAGAAAAGTAGACCATGAAAAGAGGAATTCATACATGGAACATCGCTCACAATGTCGAAAGACAATTATGTAAAGTGGCCAAAAGCATACAAGACATAGGGCATAACCCATAAACAATAACATACAATGGTAAACAATGGAAAGTAAAGTGTATTAGATAAATCAAGTAGTGTAGGTAGTATTTTCTTCACTTATTTAGTGTTATTCCACCTCACCGGGTGAATCATCTCACTTAGGTGGACATGGCTCTAGGTTTCATCTTAGTTATGATAGATTCTCTTACAGTAATCTATCATATGTGTAAGTGTGTCATAGGAGTTACATTCCCATTTGGGAAAGTAACTCCTCTTCTCCATTATGAGAATATTATCTTATATGGGAGTTACACATTCACTCCCTATTTGTACTCACCTCTTTGATCTATGAGAAGTCAAAGCCAAGCCAAGGTATTCAATTCCACTACATTTTTATTATCTTATATGGGAGTTACACATTCACTCCCCTATTTGTACTCACCTTCTTTGATCATGAGACGTCAAGCCAAGCCAAGGCATTCAATTCCACCCCATTTTTCGAATCTTGAGCTCTCATATGCATGCACATTTCTTTACAAAGCTTGTTTTTCGCTTTAATCTACAACTCCTATACTTTGGTGAACTACAACTATTCGATGCACATGTATATCTTCCAGTGTCTTCATCATTCCTTTGACATGGTATCAGAGCTCGGGGGCTAGAATCACGCTGCTCACCATTATTGCTCCACCGTGTAGCTGTTTGTGCAAGCTCTCTTTTGCATGTGCTCTACTTGCATATTTCGAGATTCTTATGGTTATTTTTAGTGGTTTGTTTGTGAACTTGCTACTGGGCACAATTTTAGATTCGGAGGCTCATTTTTGGTTTTCTCGTGCATGGTTCTTGGTGACTCATATGCATCTAGACAACTTGTGCATTGATCTCGGCATCATTTCACAACTCACCTCAGTTGCCATTCATTCATTGATTGTTTTCTAGTTGGCCTTGATCTTGAATTGATTTACTTAGGTCTCAAAGTCATGGGTTGTTTTGCATTAGAAGCTCAACAGTTTTGCACTTTATTTTTGACCTATGCACTCCTTTCGGTTGGTGCTCTACTTCCTACGGCTCGTGATTGCATAACCTGGATCCCCTTGTGTCATCTTGCGATTGACTCAATCGGTGTCATTTACCTAGGAGCTTGTGTTTTACACACTCGGCCTTGCACTGCTTGACGTGCCCTCCATTTATCCATTTAGAATCCCCTCTTGTTTTCCCCCGTGTTGTCCCGCTTTCGAGCTCCTCAAACTTTTCATATCCATGCTCCCAAGTTTTCCTTGGCTTGTTGCTTGCACAACTCTACACACTTCGCCGACTCAGGGTTTCTTTGAGTATCTCGTTTGTGGCTATTGTTGTACGTATGCTTGTCATTACAATGCTTCAAGGAATATTTAAATGATAATTCTTACCTGAAATTTATCCACACAAAACACGTGGCATTAGACCCCTATCTACTCAAATTTGCATCTGCATGGTTTCCTACCTCACAAGCGGTTATAAAAACGTGGCATCACTCATTTAGTGGCTCGCTTGGACATGTTCGCTCCATCCGATTCATTTGGCTACTCTCTAGCTAGGGCTATTACACAGATTCCTTCAACTCTGCACTACCGCCTCCTGCATGGCATTGCACATGGATTTAACTCGTTCAACCATCATTTAGCTTGGTCAACATGTGAGGAAACTCAATTTGATTCCATCCCTTTTAGAACTTGTTTGAGGTTAAAACAATCTCTTTTTTAATGTTTTAAGGTTAAAAACATTCATTTTATGGCATTGTAATAAATTTAAGGCTTTTTTTTGCTTGTAAGTATGCCCTTCCTATGTGTGTCAAAGATGGAGGGCGAGGTCCAAGGTTGGCAGGAGGCTAATCCCCCTCGCAAGAAAAACAAACCATGCCTAAAATTTGATGTTGTTTCCAATGAGTACCCACACAACACCCTTTGCACCCATTTCGGGCACTTTTTAATCAGTTTGCAAAGTTCATTGGCATTTTCCATCAGTTGCAGGAATTGTATTTTTGCTATAACTTTTGATTCGCTTGCTCATTTTTGAGCGCTTCTTTAGTCAAAGTTGCATGATTTCTCACACATTACGTGATGACATTGTCAATTTTGTAAATGCACTACTTTATAAAGTGCCACATTCTGGGGTTCACTAGTACTCTTGGGTTTTCACACACATAGATGCATTATCGGCCGAGTTTGACGTCTTGCTTTTGTGCACCTTGCACTTTTCATTCTACATCATGGAGAGTGCTCTTTCTAGACTTGAGTGTCATAGGATCTCTTTACAACCTCCACCACTTCTCACCGGAGAGAGGAACTATTCAGCTTGGCGTGCTTCCATGGAACATTACTTCGCTCACGAGGGTCTTTCACCCTTCTTACTTGGGCCAGTTCCGTACCCACCACTGATCATCATCATCTGGAGGAATTTCTTGACACTTGCGACCATGTTTTTGGTCACTTGATGATGCATGTCTCCAGATCTCTCTGGTTTCACGTGGCAGACTCAGATCCTCCCCACCGTGTCTGGAGCATTCTTCAGTCCCTCTATGGAGACCCTTCACATACTTGCCGTTGTTGTTGTTGCTTGCTGATTCAGTGGTCTCCTCTTCTTCTTCATGTGATGACAGTTCCACTTGACACAGACTCACTTGGTTCTACTTCTGATGATGAGGATTGTGCACCCAGTTCTGATATCGAGAGTACTATAGAGGACTCTTCTCCTCCTCTCACTATTCCGAAGAGTTTTGACACTTCCCACATCTCATCGTATATCGAGTAGTCTCCTATTCAGGCCTCATACATCATCACACCCACCTCTTTTCCACCTTTTAATGGGTGGGCCCTTTCACTCTACCTTCATTGGATGACTCATACCTATCTAACATCAATCTTCTTTTTGAGCCCCTCATCGGGACAAGTATCTCGCTTGACCTTGGTCATCTTTTCACAGATTACACTTGTGATTTACTACAAGTTCATCATCCATCTACAAGTATTTTAGAGGAGTTCATATCTTCGTTGTTGGGAGTGCCCCTTCTGGGACTCTTACCACTTCCACTTTTATGGAGACCTTCATTGATCCACCCTTGCTTTTGGATCCCTTTTCTGTTGTGGGGGTTCTATTACCTTCACATCACTTGGACATCCTTTCTTTGGGGTGTTCATGCTTCACACTCGACAATTTTGCACTCATGACATTACCTTCTTCCTTTTCACTCACTTGCTAGACCTATGTCACACTTTCTTCGACTGGACTTAGAGTTTTTTGTGTGCCGCTTTTAGTTTTCTTCACGTGAGTAGGTGGACTTCTAAAGACATCATTTTTGTCCTTCCTAATGGTAGGCACATAGTTTGGTGTGGATGGATCTTCTTCAGTCCTAGAGGTAGAGGATCTCATCATCGACATTCTTCTGGGAGACCTCCTAGAGCTGCAGAGTTTAGATCCATCCATGGCATCTTCTACATTCCTCTCATCTCCCTCTTCTTCTCTCTTCTTCTTCTTTCCAAGAGATTTCCTCTTTATACATGGGTACCTTTACAAGCTTGTCTGTGGCCGGACCCATCTTTGGCATCTTTCTTAGATTAGAGAGTGGACTTGTCTCTCTTTTGGGGGAGTTTTTCCCACTGGGTTTTCTCCTTTTACTCCACTTTTTGAGAGTTTCTTGTACGTGGGTTCTTCATTAGGCTTTGTGCCAGGACCCATTTCTCATTTCTGACTTGCCGCCTCATCCTAAGTTACGATGAAGGGGGTTTTGGTGTAGGTGGTATTTTCTTCACTTATTTAGTGTTATTCCACCTCACCGAGTGAGTCATCTCACTTAGGTGGACATGGATCTAGGTGTCATCTTAGTTATGACATATTATCTTACAGAATCTATCATATGTGTAAGTATGTCATAGAATTACATTCCCATTTGGAAAAGTGACTCCTCTTCTCCATTATGGAGGAATATTCTCTTACATGGGAGTTACACATTCACTCCCCTATTACTCACATCCTTTGATCTATGAGAAGTCAAAGCCAAGCTAAGGCATTCCATTCCACTTCATTTTTCAAATCTTGAGCTCTCATATGCATGCACATTTCTTTACAAAGCTTGCTTGCTTTAATCTCGCAACTCCTACACTTTGGTGAAGTGAAACTATTCGATGCACGTGTATTCCTTATAGGTCTTCTTCATTCCTCTCGAAAAACCATGTTGGCATATAGTCCTGCAAATAAAATTCTACACATGAAATAACCATTAGCATGTTAGAAAGATAAAAATTATGTCAAGACATGTATGTATCAATGGAAATTAATGTGCTAGTAATTAGAAGTAGTAAATGATGAAATAATAGCACCTGTAATGTGTGAGAGTAGGAAAGGTAGATGCCCCCAGGAGCCTCAATGGGACTGGCAAAGGATATAGTGTCGAGCATCATTGTAGCATGTGAAAATCTACATTCACAACTAGAGACCAAGTGAACGCATATGTGTATATATAAAAGGATAATGACATACTAAGTATCTGACTAGCATAGTAAGCAAAGTGCTTCATTTAAGTAGTATAAGCAAGCAAGAGTAAGTGAAACCAAGATATGTAAATGCAGTGTATGAGTTTGATGGAATGGTATGCAATGTGTGAATGTGATAGGAGCAATGTGCACCCCAATGGATGTGTATGAAATGAGGTTCATTTCTAAAATACCCTCAACAATCAAGAATGAACCATAGACCAAGAGTGTGTCATCGGGAAATGGTTTGAGAATGTGTGCTAGAAAGATAGATCATGAAGCATAAAGCTTGAAAAGTGAATGTGGTGAGGTTCATTTCAGATTTGGACCCTTAGCAGTCGAGTATGAACCATGAAACTAGAATGTCTCATAGGGTAATGACAATACATTTTGTGTATCGAATGTGTAAGAGTACGGAGAAATATTATATGTGAAGCATGGAGCGTAAATCATAAGTGTAGAAACTAATAACAATTGGTAAAGATGGAAGGGGGAAGAAAGCATAATGCCCCCAAGTTTGAGATGTAGAGAGAGATCAAGTAAGCTCATCTAGAAGATCATTTATGTCAAGGTCGTAACCAATGGGATCTGAATTAGAGAATTGGTAAGCAATAATGTGAGGGTGATCATATAAATAACCATTGTGACGTAAATTGTACATACACATTGCATATTATTGATCAAAAATGAGGTTGATGATAATCGTGTGTATACCAACGAGTTAGACTTTGAGTATATCCCAAAATGAGTCCTTATAAATAGAGATGTAGCCAAAGGGCATGGGACATGTGATATTAGTATGCTTTGGATCCAACATGCCACCAATTTAATTAATCTAAGACTACCTGTGTGAGTGGAGAGGAATGAGGAGAGCGTGCAAGGAAGATTGAAAAATGGAAGATGTGGAGGCCATAAGTAAGAGTAATGAGTACACATATGTGATAAAGGTGAGGAGAGTGAGGTAGAGGAAGGATATCAACAATTACAAATCCTAGCTGACCCAAGCCATCATGCATTCAAACAACCTCGTGAGCAAGTAGGTTTGAATGGAATATGAGGTCAATAAGAATTATGAATGAAGAGAGTGCATGTGAAGGGATCCAAGCATGTAGCAGAATGAACTTGAGGAGATGCAGTAGGTGATAAAATGTCTAATGTATGTACAGTCCCTTAAAAATGTATTATGGCATTAGTGGAAGGAAGAAGCTTCTTGAATTGGTATTCATCGAGGCCAATATCAAAAAAATTATCATGGAATTAGGATTCATCTATTTCAATGAGAGTAAAGTTAAGATTATGCAATGTGTCATTGTTAAGTTCTATGACATTAGCCTCATCATCAAATCATCAATGCTAGCATTATCTTGTTGTATAGTGTTTTTAATAATATTGGTAGGGATGGAACTAGATGCATAATTGAGAGGAGCTATGCTAGGTGGAGTAGTAGCCATAGGGGTGGACATGGTGGGTGATAGGATATAAGTAGTATGAGTAGGAATGGATGGAGTGCATGGAGAAGTAACAAAAGGAGTAGGAGTGCTAGATTTCCCAACATCATATGTACCAATATTGTGATATGGAATAGGTTGTGATGGAGGAATAGGCATGGTGGTAATGGGGTCTATACATAAAATCTTGATTGGGTTATGGTCTCGCACCAATAGTATGTTCATAACCATCATGTAGGAATTTAACACATTGATGAACTGTAGATGGAACAACATGCATTGCATGAATCCAGGGTCTTCCAAGTAAGCAATTGAACTGGAATGTGGCATCGATAACAAAGAATACAGTAGGAACAATTTTAGGCCCAACTTGTGTGATAGTGACCATACATGTGTGAGTAGTGGAATCATATCTGTGAATGACTTGAGAGGATTTATTAATTAAATCATCAGTAATGCCAATTTTCTTGAGGAGGGATAAAGCACATAGATTTATAGCAGATCCATTTTCAATGAGTACACACTTAATACAGATGACACCAATAGTAGTGGTGATAAGAAAAGGTGCAAATGGATCATCACTAGTAGAAGGAGGAATATCCTCATCACTAAAATATATAACATGTGGTAAATTCTTGAGGGATTAATGAGGTGAGTAAAGGAAACATGTGAATTATTGCTTTCAATGTGAATGGGACAAAGGACAACCTTTAATGTATGAAAAAAACTTAGGTGCATTGTATAATAAATCATAAAGAGATATTTTTATGGTGTATTCTTAAGTTTCTTTATGATATCATAATCCTTACAGTGGTAGTGGTAGGAACTGTAGAAGTGATATGTGGTGGGACAGAAACCGGTGGAGTCAGTAGGAGGGCGAGTGTGTGGGTGGTGACTACATTGATGGTTGGATCAGGTATTGGAGTAACGAAGTGAGGAGGATGTTGAGTATGAACTTGCATAAAATCAGTAGTAGTAGTATCCATGCCAAAAACCTTGGTTGGAGTAAAATAAGGATAGGAAGATTGATCCATGAATTTAGAAGAAGGAGATAGATTTTGATACATTCTCAGAAGGTAGGGTTTGAATGAGCGGGTTCACCAAATGATTTAATTTAATTTGAATTAAATCTAAATATTATAGATTCACTACTAAAATAAATGATATATAAATACTAAAATACAAAAATGACACAAAAAACTAAGATATAAATATGAAACCCTAAGCACAAGAGATAGATGAAGAAACTTAGCTTATTTACACTAATCTGCATGATATGGACTGTGAAAAGTGTTGAATTGACTTGGCCAAGTATTGTAAATACTTGATATAAATTTTACAACTCACAAACAAAATCATATATGGGTGCCCACACTAGGACAAGGGTGTCTCAAGCGCTGAGACTCACAGTTAGTGCCCGTGATCGCAAAATGAAATGGGAATCTGGTTTTCATCATGTCACAAAAGTGTCACATTTGTTTCATGTTGATCACTGATATTCATTTTTGAATGCCGAAGGTAATCAGTAACCTACAAAAGAGATGTTCACTCTGCACAAGCCTTCAAACCACATCAAACCTAAAAAGGAAAATGTAGAATGGGGATTCAGACTAACCTCAGTCACCTTGAGAGTGAACTTACAACTAAGCGTTGTACTACATCTCGACTCCATGTAGTACTTGTGAGTATGTGTAGAAATTTTTCCTTGGGATTCCCTTGTATAAGTTGCTCTTGATAGTGGGTTGTAGCTAGAATTTAGTGATGTAGTAGAATGTGTGGATGGAATAGAATGAAATTCCCTTCCTATGTTGTGTATGTGGAGTATGCATTCCTTGTCCCTTGAATGGATGCTAGATGGATGCCTTTGAGTGCTTTAGGTTCCTTTTGAATGTAATATTAGCTAATGATAGCAATGCTTAGTTTTTGGTCCTTTATTTTGAACACATAACTATGTATTTATATGATTCCCTTCTTTAAATTTTGTAATTGACAATTGGAAGGATGACCCATAAGTGAAAAAATATTCCCAAAAGATAAAATATACCCAAAAGGATCGAGTAAGATGAGAAAGAGTCAGGGGCACCTAGAGGGAAAAGGAGCACCTAGGCGCTTCTATCCTCAAGGCACTCGGTTTCAAGCCGTAGAAGATAAATTAGTAAAATCTCATTTAATGTAGGGTGTGTAAGACCAAATAGAAAACAAGAAACAAATAAAAGAGGCCAAAGATAGTTTTTAATCACTAGTTTTCTTACTTAGGAATCATATGAATGTTAGTGTGTGTTTAGGACCTAGAAATGTACCCAAGTGTGTCATTTTGTGTCTACACATAAAATGATACAATCACATGATAATAAATAACTCCTATGATATAGAATATTTATTTGGGTACAACATAAATTAATACATATATTATGATTCACAATTTCTATAAATTATATTAAAAATTTTCAATCCTTTTCAATTAATACAAGTATAACTATAAAAAAGTGAAAAATTTCAAAGACAAATAATCCGATTTATTTTCAAATGAACTATACAATTTAAAGAGAACTATTTGCAATTCAATCCTTGAGTACACTAATCATTTACATTTTTTGTGTCTCTTGCCACCTACATCAACAAGAGGGATTAGGAAACAATTGACATGCATTCCACTTCTCTAGTCTCACAATGTTATCATAGAACCACATTCACATTTCAAAGAGAAAGAGATCATTTTTTCCACAACATTTCATATTAAAATCATTTTTCTATGTTTGGGAGAAAGAAAAATGTTCATTTCATTCACATAAGAAACCAATTTATTTGCATAATCAAGTGCTATGAGAGATAATTTTTGATATTTTCCTTAATATTCCGTAGTCTAATCACATTTCAAGGGATGAGATAGAGAAATGGGTTTACATTTCTACACACAACTTTCATATTCATAACCACATGAAGGTCAAAAGGATAACACAACATTTTTCACACAATCAAAAATTCCATTTAATATTTGGCTAGAGGTGTTTAGAGGGGCTATTCATAACTACTAAAAATATTCCCAACATTAAATTTAATCATAACCTCCAAGGGTGTCTTGAAAAGTCAAAGTTTGGTCAATAATACTTAATCACACTACTGTCAAACTAGCCCAAATGGCTATGGAATGGCCTTAGAGAAAATTTCACTAAACACACAAAAAGGGAATTTATCACTTCTAACCTATTCTCCTCTATGGTGAAATGAAGATAATTTGACATGATTGAAAATTGATCAATAATGTTAATTTTAGAGGCACCTTTTTGGATTCAATTGGTGAAAGTTGGCAATTTGTTTTTTAGCATTATAAGCCAAATTTGCTTCAAAATCGGCTCTGAAAAAAGTGATTTGAAATGTTATATGATGTAACCAAATATGATACACAATTTTTTTGTATGGGATTAAAGAGGTTTGACGTGAAAAACCTTGTCTCGGTCTGCAAGCATTAAAAACAAGGAAATTGCAAAATAGTTTCACAATGTTGAGAAATCACCTCCTGCAACCAACTCTTCAAAGCGTCTCCAAAATCCACTCCAAAAATGTACCAAAAAATGATTATTTGAATTATCTTGAATGTGCAGATATATTTAAGTATCATATAATGTGTTCGAGAGATAAGATTTAAAGTGGTAGGTTGCAGTTGCTTCATGCATGTCAATTTTGAAGAGGCTTTCCAACATGTACAAGGTTTTTTTTTCCATTGCATAGTTTCATTTTTTTAAAGAATTATCTTATTTACAATAGGGATTCCCAAGCTGAAAATGTATGGAAAATCATGTTTTGTTTTGTTTAAAACAATTACATGTTTAAGTTGGTTGTAATAATGCCCAAAACAAGGTGTTTTCATGGTTAAATTACTAGATGTAAAAATCCATTTTAATAAGGTTTGCATTATAATTATATTAATTTGATCACATGCATATCCTAAGATTAAAATTCTATTTTACTCAAAAATATGAGTGAAGTATGAAAAAAATAGGAGGAGAGGAGAAATCCATGCCTAAAGTATGAAGAGGCGATGGTCATAGGATGGCTTTAGGATCCATGACTCGGTCCAGGACACGCATTTTCCCAACCATCTCATGTGTAATGTGTAGGATTCCACGTATAATAAACATTCCTATTGAATGATTCCACATTTTGCATACATGCCTAATCTCGGCACTTACAATTGGAACTCACAAAATCCATTGTCCAAGAGACCTTACTTATTAGAGGAATTTGTCAAAAATTATATGCCTTATGTATGCTCCACATTTCCATATATTCCAACTAGATAAATTGTAATTACAACTTATATAAAATCTACTTTCCAAAGTGTTTGGTGACAACCAAAATTCCTAAGCGCATACATGACCACTATTTACACCCTTTTTAGATTAATAAATCTAATTATTTAGTGAATTAAGTACACTAAGGATGTAAGGGTAGATACATAGGGTTATTCTAATTAATTAACTTCCAACATTAATCATACAATATCATAACAATGCATTCAATGCTTACACGATATGCTATAAACTTGAAAACACAAGGGAATGAGTGTACTTAGTTGATTATAGATGATTTTGGGAAGTTCTCGCATGTGTAGACTATTGAACCGGAGGATATGAACTTGATAAGGTTTTTTTCATGAAACTATGACTAGAAATTAACTTGGGGCTGGACCATACAACTCTTCCAGTCCATCCATATGATCTTGACCCTACTATATGGTCTTCAACATTTTTGTATTATGGCTATGCAACTTTCTGAGTGTGTCTCCCGCATGGAAATGTCTCTGTCACTATCAAACCCTAATTTTTGTCATGGTGTAAAGCCTCCTAAAATTATCAAACCCTATCCATGTGTGGGAGATCCTGCATAAAAAACATTAGTTCAAGTAAAATTTTAGTGGTGAATCTTCGTTAATTCATGAATATTCTGGATTTCAAATTTGGTTTTGGCAAATTTTTAGGGGTTGGTAGCTTGCTATTTCGCCTAAATTTTATGGGTATAAGTTATTTTTGGGTCGGTTCGCCAGAAATTTAAACTAATAGTCGATTGTTTATATTAAATTCACCTTTACCACGAAAGATAAATTTTCCACATTATATATATATATATATATATATATATATATATATATATATATATATATATATATATATATATGTATGTATGTATGTATGTATGTATGTATGTATGTATGTATGTATGTATGTATGCATGTATGCATGTATGCATGTATGTATGTATGTATGTATGTATGTATGTATTGTATATGTATATATATATATATATATATATATATATATATATATATATATATATATATATATATATATATATATATATATATAGAATATACATACATACATACATACATACATACATACATACATACATGCATACATACATACATACATACATATATATATATATATATATTCAAATTATAATTTTTAGAAATGACAAACACTAAGAGGGGGTGAATCAAAGGCAGATCAAAATTTAGAGCATTTCAAAACAAAATTTCTTGATTATGAGAAAGATTTGTAACATGAACATATGATCAAGAAAATGCAATAAGATAATAACTCACAACACAAAATTTATAGTGGAAAACCCATAAAGGGAGAAACCCCACATTGAAACCAAGGCTTTATTAGGAACACCAATTCCAAAGCTTACAATAATCTTGGTTTTGTTGAGAACCCACTCAACTTATGGAAGCACCCACTTACTAATCTCCAAACACCCACTAATAAATCTAATCACCCACTCAGCTAGTTTAGCAAGCTACAACTTGCAAGGAGCACCCACCCTCTATGATCTAAGCACCCAATTAGAAATATTTTACAAATAGTTTGATCATATAGATCTTGTATTGCTTTTATAATGGATTATGATCACTCTTCTATTTCTCTCATTACTCACTCTTCAAGTTCATATATTCAACACTCTCCTTATCTCTCTCTCACCCCTGCAAAGCATTCATCCTGATCTAAAAGATTTTCTATTTCTGGACCTCTTATTTAATCAACACATCTTCATTTGAAAAAAATCTCCTCTCCTATAAAAACACTCTTCTCAGTGCAGCACATTGCTCTCTTTTTCTTCAACACTAATCATACATCTGATTTTTGCTTAAATGATAAGTACATCTGCTTCTTCCTTTTAACTCATGATTTTATTGTTTTAATTGCTTTTAATGCTCTTCGCATTGTTGATAGATGCAAGAAATGTTACAAAATAGTTTCCTAAAATTATCTAACATTCTTCTATGATTTTCTCAATCTATAGTAGAGGTGTTACAAGATTCCTTTACCTCGGCATTTATTTATTCCTCCAATTTTTACTTTTTCTATTCCATGGCAGAGTACAAAATGCCCTTTCCGAAAGTTCAAAATCACCAAATTCTAACACCTAGAGTGAAAGTTATTGAAATTTAGGTTTACGAAGTAGCTCTGTTGTCCTCCTTTGTTCGGGGTTCGAGGTGACATTACCGCATCACTTGTCTTCTTTGCAGATTTTCGAGGTAGCTTTTCTTAAATTCTCTTCTATGAGTTTTTGGAGTTACTTTACTTGAATTTGTGCTTGGCCATTACTTTGTAGTTGTGCCACATCACATTCCCACATAACTCCTTTTCATTCTTCACTTCTCTACATGTTTTCACAACTACTTTTCTCTTTTTTTTTTGAGCATTAATTTGTAGTTTGTCCACATCGTATCTCCTTGCATTTTGCTCTTCTTTGTTTCTTCACAGTTTGGTGGGCACATTTTCTTTTCTTAGGTTTACAAAGTGTCTTTACTCGTTATTTTCCCAAGTCAGCTTTTTTCTAGCTTACTCTCCTTCCATCACCTTTTATTTTTGGGATTTGGGATGTGCTTGCTCATGGGATTTTGGGGCTCCATTACTCGTTGTTGGTAAAAGCAGAAAACTTGAGTTACTCCCAACTCCTTTGTGGATTTGCAGATGCCTCTACTCAACTCGCTCCCAACTCATTCTTTACGGATTTGTGGGATGAATTTACTCTACTCAGGATTTCGGACTAATCTATGTCATTACTTAACTGTCTTTGCATATCATATCACTAAAATACATTGGAAAACTCAAATTACTCATTTTTCTCCAGATTTTTCTAAGTACTTAAATTTTTCTTTCACCATAGAGACTTTACAAGAACTTAGAACATCTATAACTGAATTTTAGACCTGTAACACCTCATATATATGATTTCCATATGTTTAACCCTCGTGTGCATACCACCTTAGAAGGACTCACCACACACCTTTTTTTCGAGAGGACTTTAATTGAGCTTTACTTCATCATTCTCACCTTTTTCCATCAATGACAACACCAATGACCAGGGTTCAACAATAATTCTAATATTAAACATCAGCTTTCAATTCCAATTTTAGTGTGGGCATCATTTTAATCAACAAAAATCACTATCGTATAATAGTATACATGACCTTAGGTGATGTAAATTTAACTATTCCATTGACTATAGAATATGCTATAGGCCATCGGTAGCATATATTCTTCATCCTTTCTTGTAAGGCTACAAGTAGCATATATGTTAAAAAGTTAGTATGAATATATGTTATCGGTTAACAAGATATACATTCATGCTACCATCTAAGAGTATGAATGTATGTTACGAGACTAACACCATTAGATGAATGTATACTTATGTCCTAGAATATATTCTTCATTCTATCGATGGTAGCATATATTTATGCTATTCACTATAACAAGTGGTATGGATATGTAGTTGGTTTAATAATTTACATCCTATATCCATGATTACATGCTTAAATTACATTTGATTGGTCTTAGGTAAAATGGCCTCTAGTAATAATAACTATAGACATCCTAAAAATATGTACATATTTCTATCTCGGCACGCTTATCCAATTAGAATTAATTAAATTAATTCCTTTGATTGAATACCCTTTTAGAATTAATTAACTTAATTCTATTTCCTAACTCGTATTCCCACCTCTTAGAATTAAATAATTTAATTCTATTATGTCATTGGAATTAATTAGATTAATTCCTACACCCCTTAACTAATATAATAAAACATTTAATTAAATAAACGCGATTAATTGTTCCCTCACAATTAAATACTAATTAATTTAGTTATTTAATTAAATCCTATTATCTACTCTCTCATTTAATTAACCCGTGGGGGCATCCCCACATCCCAGCCCATCAACTAAACCCACCTTACCTTGGACTTCCTTTTTGGTTTCCAAGTTGGGGATAGGAAGGGTGATCTCGGGGTGAGGCTAGTCCTACGCGATGCACGTGCTTTCTTGCAAGACAATATACATCAATTAAATTCGAATTTGAGTCAAATCTAAGACCTCGGGAGAAGACCCAAGACTCAAGCCACTATGCCACCGTTATGGGCTAATCTCTATTATCTACTCATGCTCCACTTCACTCTACTTCCAGAAGCCTACAAAGGTGGGAGTAGAAATATTGTACGTGTAACCACTTCTTGGATGAATTCAAAGATAATGATTTCCTGTACAAAGTTGTTACCGCACCTCATGGTCATCTTACTATTTCAGGTAATTATAATTATTACCTATGGAGCCAATTCAACCCAAGATCCACTTCTCATGGCCTCACCCTCAGCTATAAAAGCTTGTCAATTCCTTTACAAATCTATCCCTGGAGCTTTGAGAAAATTACATCTAACATCGCTGCTAATTTGACATTTGCTTCCTTTTGAAAAACTACTATGTAGTATCTGCAACTACATTTGATACTAATATATGAAGCACCCCAAATTTGCATTCTATAATCTTTCATAAGGTTCCACAACTCAAATCTTTCACAACATTTACTCAAGTTTTCTCTGAAAACAACAGGAGGTTAACAAGTTGTTTTTTATCTTTCCATTTTAGTTATTTTTTCATTGCATTCATTTTAAGTTCAAGTGGGACCCCCAAATTTCTTTATTTTATTTTAGTTAATCATTTTTTTGATCTAACTTTTCTTTGTTTTCCTTGTTCTTATTTAACCTTCTTGTTCAATTTTTCGGTTCTCGTGTGGAGCAGCACATAAGCATAAAAAAAACAATTCTTTAACCACATTTTAACGTTTTTTTATTTTCTAGAGCTACATGCACTAGATGCATGATCTTTGTGCTAAGATTAATGTTCTTGTGTTATTGTGTAAGTACGCATCGCCCATTAACTTTGTCTATGTTTCCGCACTATATACACAATACCATTACAAAAACATTTTTTTCACACTAGTCCACACACTTTTGAACGCTAAGACACCCATTTGAATGCTATTGCATGCAATAAAAATCCTTTATTACACTAGCATGTTCAATTACATGTGCTAGCGTTTTGTCAGTGTGCACTAGTGTAACCCAACTTCCAAAAGCTATAACTTTTTCTCCCGAACTTGAAATAACTCCATTTTTATGGAAAGGTCTTGAGACAAACTATACAATTGACCAATAAGTTTTTAATTTAAACTTATAGAAAATTAACACTTGTATTTTTTTCGCATGTTAGATTCATCTTTTTTCTCTAAACTACTCAATATTATGTGTAGGTTTCCATATTTGTTTTCTAAAGGAAAATTGATAAAAATAGTGCTTAAATTTGAAATATTTTACAAAATTTTATGTTTTTGTCTAAACATAACAATGATCATGTGAATGCTCTTTCCTCACACTTTCAAAGTGATCTTGGAAATCAGAAACGTGATCATTTTCTTAGGTAATTTTAGGGAATTAACCTTTTTAATTTTCTTAATCAAATATTGTTCACATGTATGTTATTTCCTCATGATTTATAATCGAACTTAGAAATCAAAAACATGAACTTACTTCTATCATCTTGTCCTCTGCCTACCATGTTGGTGAGAAAAAATTTTGGGTGGACAAACTTGTGGATTTTTTTGCCAACACTCTAGGAATCAAACTACCTCTACTTAAACAAGGTAAACTTCCATGTTTGTATGTGCATGAAAAGGTGGATTACTATGGTGGCCTTTTGTCCTGGGATCCAACATGGGCACTCCACTAACCCTATGGAAAAGATAGCAATTTCTTTCTAGAGAGGAATTTTTCTGTAAAGTGGGAAAGGGGGTGAAAATGAGAGAGGAGAACTAATGTTGTTGGTAGAAAGTCGAGTCCTGTACACACTAGTTTTAAATTTCAACACATGTGTTTATGAGAAGAAACAACTATGAAAATAGCAACAAGACTGATTAGAATTTATGAGCACAAAGTATCAATAAATCCCTTAGTCAAAAAGGCTAGAAACTCCTTCTTCTTGTATTGATGCTTAAACAAAAGTTGTACATAGTGTGGGAATGGAGGAAAAATTGTGAGGGGGAAATGGAAGAAAATGGCTATCTCCTTTGTTCTCTCTAAGTACAATGCACTCTTGAGTTTACAAAATCAATCACCAACCCTTTGAAATGGGAATGGATTTACAATTTATAGGAAGAGAAAAGACTCTTCATATACCCCCAATAACTCTTCATATGTCTCGACATGACTTAAGACTCTTCGCCTTCTTAGGAAAACATTAAGTCCCTTTTTATAACATAAAGGTGACTTATTACATTAGGAACATTAAGACATATGAAAAGTGCAACCCCAACGCAAAATTAGAACATTGAGAAGAGAGATAAAGTTGGAAGGGGAAAGGAGAGAGAGAGAGAGAGAGAGAGAGAATAGAAAGAAGAAGAAGAAGGAATAATGATGTCGATGATGAAATATTTTACCTCTCGATAAAGTCTCGCTGATCCTTCCAGATGACTCGATGGAATGCTCCAATGTGATGAACTCTAAATCTTTGAACTCTTTGCACCCTAAGAAACTTCTTCATCTTGGCTCACAGACGCTTGCCAAGTTGAATGAACTTTTCTACCTATGACCACAACTTCCACCCAACACATGATACTCCTACAACTTGAGCCATGAAGTGAGTGTCGAGATACACTGTCAAGTTCCCTAAGATGGATCTTGAATGCCCTATGAGAAATGCCCATGGATGATCCCAAATGATGATGTTGACCTGAGTAATCATCCCTTTATGTCCCTTTGTGCCAAGATTGTCATTTGATTTTGATTTACCATTTATAGCGAGTGTCCATATGGGAAACTTACTATTTTTAGTAAGAGGTGATTTTGCCTTTTCTTGACCATCCCGATGAGATGAAATTCTTCATTCACTCCTGTGCACACTGCCTTCACTTCGGGCACTTCTTGGGGTGACTTATTATTTTTAGTAATCACCCATATAGGGAACTTACTATTTTTAGTAAGTGGTCATTTTCAATAATTTTTGCTTTGAACACTCATTTTGACTTCCCGATGACCTTCAAAGTGCACATTATCTTTGTTGCATAATCACTTTTAATGAAGACTTAAAGAAAGATAGCAAGTCTGTGTAGGAAAGCTTAGTATTTTTGTAAAATGGATTTTCAAAAGGCTCACTGGTTTATGACGAAACATATTTTTTTCAAACTCGAATCATTGTCACGGTCACATCCTCCTAATTTCACTTGATTTCACCCACTAGAAAGGTTGGAAATAAAATTTAAAATTTTCACTTTCACGGTGGGCTTTAGGCACAGAGCTACCATAGTGGCCATTAATGGAGCTCAAAATTTACAGGTCTATTTTTTATCTTCGATTGTGAAGAAATAAAATCCATTGTGATAGGCTTTTCATTTAGAGTCCATGTGTAATTTTAGCTCATTACCATCATCATTGATGGGAAATCGAGGAATGTGAGCTAGGACACGAAATGGGGATTTTTTTATAAAAATGATTTAGAGCACCATTCAACCTCAAATTTATTTCATCTTGATCATATTTAAAAATTAGGAAGTCTGAAAAATATGACATCTCAATCTGACTTGTATTTTGAAAGATATGAATATTTTTCGATGGGAAGACTTTATGGTTATCTAGCAAAAAATCTTCATTTTGTCTTTGTTTTTTGTTTTTTCAATCCATTTTTTCTCTAATACCTATGTATTTTCATGGAGTGGAGGATTTGGTGGCCATGTTAGATCTATTTTGGAGTAACAATGGTGGACTAGGTGTCTGGACAAGCATGAACAGAGCTATGGCAAGGTGTGAATCTGAAGAAGAAATGGGGGAATGGCTAAGTGTTGGATTTAAAGCAATTAAAAAACACATACCAGGGGTGGGGAAATTTTTTTGTCCTTGATGTCCCTTAATAATTAATGGATGAAAGGGACATCAATTTTCATGATGTGCCTCCATGCAACACTTGGTGAAAATCTGACGGTCAAGCATTTGGCTCCACTAGCTCTTGGGGGCTGGAAATTTACACTAGAGAGGGTCACATGGATGACCTAAGGGATTTAAGGGGTTGGGAAAATTTTCTTGTACCTCATGTCCCTTTGGAAAATGGGACAAAAGGGGACATTAGTTTGCACATCGCACCTCCATGCGACACTTGGTGATCATCCGTGCAGTGAGAGGTAAGGCTCCAACTAGCTCCTGGGGCTTAACTGGCAATGCGGAGGTCATATTAGGGTCCAGGAGGCTAAAAATGGTTGGGAAAATTTTTGTGTCCCCTATGTCCCTTTTCTAAAGGGATTAAAGGGACATGAAATCTCGTCAGGCTCCTGGTGCTGACACGTGTCCTCTTGAAAAATTGGCTAAGTGTCAAACCTTGAGAGCGAACTTGTGAAGGCCATATCTAGAGTTCCCGATGGAGTTTTTGGTAAAATTTTATATGAATTTGACTAAAAATGGCCTTATAAATCTAATGGTGTGGGTATCAACTCTTTATTCCTCCATTTAAGTCCCAAAAACATATTTTTATCTAGTCCCTTACTTGTGCATGAGAAAAACTACCTGCAGACCTATTGCGCCAAGGTGTTGTGAAAAATATGATTTCAAAATATTTTATGGATTTTAATTCAATTTTTGATGATATTTTTTTCTCCTAACTCCATCTAGAGCTCTTGGAATCACTTCCTAAAGTTCAGTAGCTTTTTTGGCCTTGTGCACTACCTAGGCCTAGAACCCTATTTTTGATCAAATTGCCCCAAATCCTCCAAATCCTTCCCGAATATTCTAAAATTAATTTCATGATGCTACTATACCTTAAATTCATCTCCATGTTAGATTTGGCTCCTTTGTTCCACTCTAAGGGGTTACATCAGTCTTAAGAAGGCCAGTGGTAGCCCTTCCCAACACCGCCCAAAAATAGTAGTTTTCAAGAACTCCTAAAATCACCTAGGGGGTTGACTTGAATTTCCTAATTCACCTAGGGGACTGAGTTAACATCCATTGGGAGGTCACGGGATTGACTGGGTATACCTAGGGTTCCTCATAAGGGTAAAACATGAAAAAAAATGGCACAGAGGTATCATTGCCATGCTTGAAAATTGTCAATTTTCCTATTGCACATTTGCATGAAAACACTACCTTAGGAAAAAATTATAATATTTTTTTAGGAGCAGCTCTTAAAAGTGGATATAAAACATTAAAGTACTAATTGTTGGTTTCTAGATCGCATGTTAAGCAAAATATTAATATTTTTTTGTAGGGAACCTCTTTAATCGAGATAAAATAAACCATACACATTGTATTTACAGTGCAGTTGACAAAGCTATTTCCCAACTTCTATAACTATGGGAAGTGTTTTGGCATAAACCATAAAACTCACTTGAGGAGTACCACAGGAACCCCAATATAGTCAGCACATTAAGGAAATGGATGACAAAATGGGTACCCCATCCAAATTGACTAATAAACCTTGTGAGATTAGAGTCACATATATCCTTAGTGGTGACCCTGGTGAAATTCATTTGATAAATATATTTTCTCGTTGTTTCAAAGGGGTAAGGTGGAACCCAACAACTAAAAATAACACCATGCTTGCTTGGGTATATTATTGACATCTAGTTGAGAGAACTTCTAGCACGAAATCACAACACCCTTTGAATGGCCTCGCATGTCAATGAGGCATCCAAAGTGTGATTATGTAACATGGGTACCACCTCTCAAGCTGTGGGACTTGCGTGCTTGAGGTGGACCTCGAAAGGCCAAATTCCTCTACCTAAAACTACCGCTAAAACTATTCCTAATGCAATAAAGACACCCAAATATACTTATTCTAACAATTCCAAGGAGACATGGAGAGAGAGAGTCCATAAAAGGAATATCCTACACTAACATAGGTGATAACACCAAAAATGGGGTGTGTTAGACAAGCTTCCCAACCTTCCAATGGAAGAGGATGAACTTGGAAAGGGTGGACATGCACCATAAACAAAATCACATACACTTCACCAACCCAAGTAAACACAATAACTTCCAAATCCTACAATGAACACAAGAGTATGCACAAAACCTGCAAGCATGATGAGAGGAAAGTGAAAGCAACAAAACAATGTAGAGGATAGACAAGTATCACATAACACCAATTTTATTCCTCCGTATATGCACAATACACCATTGTAAAGCGAGGAGAAGGAAAGGAATGCAATTACAGATTCGGAAGGAAGGATTGAAGCCCCAAAATTTACAACATCCTAGCTGTGGAGAAGAGGGGAGCATGGGGAGGAAAAATGACTAACAACCTTTACAATAATGCATCCCCTTACAATTTATAGAATTTTGAGAAGATTTTGAAACATGAAAGAACCAAATGCATGCCTTACTTAGAACTCAAAACTCAATTACTAATGTGAAGTTAATGTGGGTGACCAGAGGACCCATATATCTCGTACCCTTTCCCCGCAAGAAGGAATTAGCCTTCATACCTCATTAATGGCAATAGGTAGTTATTATTGTGCCTAGGCGTGAAATAGAAGTAATGAAAAATTTTAGCCTTTTACACTTTCCAAATTTGAAATTTGATATTATAGGTACATAGAGGGCTCCTGGATCTTTTGAAAAGTCTAAGGACGTGCAAAATGGAGCTCCCAACTGAAAGTTATGGTCGTTTGAAGTTTTGTAGTTATGCGGGAAAACTAGGGGCCATTACTGCAACTTCTACTTACTGTGGAAATCCGACACTCGCTTGCTGCTCCAGTCATCAAACTTCTCCATTTACTTTAATTTTCTTATTTTAGGGAAGTAAAGTAGTTTGCATTCACCGATTTATCACTTTATCATTTTCCTTCTCTCGTGGTGTTCGAGTTGCATTACTTCACCTTACCCTTCGCTTTACGGATTTTTCACTTTACTTTACGTCCCTTATTTTTAGGGAAGTAAAGTAATTCACTTTCACCGCAACACTTTTATTTCCAGCTAGTTCCCCTTTATTTCTACGGATTTTTCACATTGCTTTATTGGGCTTACTTTTATGAATTAAAGTAATTAAAAACACCTAGTACTTTGCTTTTTTCCTCCCCGCTTCTACAAATTTTTCACACTACTTTACTTAAAATAAGTAAAGTAATTCCATTTCACCGCATTACTTTACTTTTTTTCTCCCACTTAGTTTTGCGGATTTTTCACATTGTTTTACTTAACTTCTTTTAGGATGTAAAATAATTCCTATTCACCGCATTACTTTACTTTTTCTCCTTAGTTATCATGGATTTTTCACACTACTTTACTTAAAATAAGTAAAGTAATTCCAATTCACCAATTAGTTTAGTTTTTTTCTCCCCTTAGTTCTGCAGCTTTTTCACACTACTTTACTTAACTTTAGGGAAGTAAAGTAATTTTATTTCACCAATTACTTTAATTTTTTCCCCTTACTTGTGGCTTTTCAACACCGCTTTACTACACTTACACTTAATAAAGTAATTCTATTTCACCGATTACTTTAATTTTTGCTTCCCCTTAGCTATGGATTTTTCACACTGTTTTACTTAAAATAAGTAAAGTAATTCTAATTCACCACATTACTTTACTTTTTCCCCTTAGTTTTGTAGATTTTTCAAATCGCTTTACTAAAAATAAGTGAAGTAATTCTAATTCACTGCATTACTTTACTTTTTTCCCCTTAGTTATTCAACTTTTTTCATACCGCTTTACTTAAAATAAGTAAAGTAATTCTAATTCACCACATTAATTTAATTTTTTCCCCTTAGTTCTGTGGCTTCTTCACATTGCTTTACTTAAAATAAGTAAAGTAATTCTAAATCACCACATTACTTTATTTTTTTCCCCATTAGTTCTCATGGGTTTTTTCATATTGCTTTACTTAAAATAAGTAAAGTAATTCACATTCATTAGCAACACTTTTCTTTTCTACTACTTTTTCTGTGGGATTGGAAATTTCTTTGCTTTAAGTTGGAGGGGGTCATTTTTCAGCATTACTAATGTCTTATATTGCAGGGATTTTGAATTTCTTTGCTCACATTTTTGGGGCCTCATTACTTGAAGTAATGAACCATCGGAATCCCGCAATACACCCAACTTTCCTTCTTTGCACATATTTTCAACTACTTTACTTCCAACTGCAAAAGTGCATTACTTGAAGTAATGCACTTGCACAAACCCATAGAACTACAACTTGACCTTTCTTCTTTGTGGGTTTTTTAAGTGCTTTACTTCATTACTTTTTTAGCAAAGGGAACTTTAAAAACCTGCCAACTTACCATTTTTAATTTTTTTGCAATTCTCTAGTTAAATATGGATTTCTGAAGCCCATAGAGAGGTGAATGTCATCAAATGACTCGCAAGTGTTAAAAAACCATGAAATTTACTGCTTTCTTCCGTATTCATCATCAAGCTCCATCAATTGCCCAAGTCCATTTTTCTCAAGTTGCCCATTTTTTCTTGGGGGTAAAAATGGATAACAAAAACCACCTAGAAACCACACACTTTCTAATCCAATCTAGAGTAGAGCCCAAAACATCCATAAAAACAAACTTCTTCTTCACATTTTCTTTCCTCTCTTTTTGTTTAGTGAGTTTGTTCCACACTCGTATCTTATGTTCTCACTTTCATCTCATTTTTCATATTTCCCAAATACTCCTTATTTGGGTTCATTCTCCCATCTTCAATTTTCCCAAAATACTCCTTATTGGGTTCACTTTCGTATCTCTTTCACATTTACAAATACTCCTTATTTGGATCCAATTTTGTCTCATTTTCACCTCTCTACAAATGAGTCTAAGTCTTGGGTTGCGGACATCCATATCCGAACTTGAGCACTTTCATTCTTTTCCATCTAAGTCTTGACATCGTGATACTCACTTTATCATGATCAAACACCCTCACGATCACCTTGATCTATCATCTTTCTAAGTCTTAAGTTTAACATTACATTGTTGAGCTTCAAGCATTCCATCATCTTACATCGTCAAATTTAACATTCACTTTGTTGAATTGTCAACATCTTCAACACTTTTTCACTCTTCTCTTTTAAAGAATTCACTTTTCTTTAATTTGAGATCCTTAACCAATCATTCTCCCCTCATCTCTCACATTCACTTTGTCGAGATTTGAGATTTTCATCATCATCTTTTCACCTCTATATTTCAACATTCACATTTTCGTTATTTTAGTGCTCTCCTTCCATTATTTAGTCTCCTCTCTTAGCACTTATATTTTTAAGGGTTGAGCACCTTCACATTTCCTAAGTATCTTCCTTTAACACTCTGTTTGTTAAGAATTGATATTTTTCATCGTGTGTCTCTAAGTCTCCTCTTGTATAACTCATTCGGTCATAATTTGAGCAAGCCAACCTATTTCCTCTTGTCATTCACTTTATGTAGGATCAAGAGGCATTTCATTCCTTTTTCATCTCTCTTATCACTTTTTTTAAGATTCATCTAACTAACGTTTCAATCCCCTCTTCCGCCCGAACAAAACTCATTTTTAAAGTGTCAGTGCAAAGTCACCCCATTTCGTTTCTTTTAACACTCACCTTGTTAAGAGTTAAACATTTTGAACCTTTTCATCTCTCTTAACACATATTTTTTAATATTTGATCACTTCATTTTCCTAAGCCTCTTCTCTTTTAAACATCCATTTAAAATTTGAGAAAACTAACCTTGTCAAATTCTCGTCTCTTTTGTACATTCACTTTGTCAAAATTTTGAGCTCATCACTCAACTTGTACATTACTCCTTCCATCTTAGCATTCACTTTGCTAAAGGTCGTGATTTCAAACCTTTATGTCTCTTCCATCTTAGCATTCACTTTGCTAAGGGTCGAGCTTTCAAACCTTTCTTCCTCTTCCATCTTAGCATTCACTTTTCTAAGGGTCAAGATTTCAAACCTTTCCTCCTCTTCCATCTTAGCATTCACTTTGCTAAGGGTCAAGCTTCAAACATTTTCCCCTCTTCCATCTTAGCATTCACTTTGCTAAGGGTTGAGTTCTTCATCTCACCTTTCTTCATTCTCCCCATTTTTCATTACAATGGTGGATTCACACAACTCATCATTTTCTCAGAATGGAAAATGATGAAAGAAACCATTGTGGGTATGTAAAAACAACGAAAACAATTCAACTTTGATGAATTGTGTCCTTACCCTTTCGACATGGAAATCTTATGCACACCCTTTCCAAACTCTTTCGAGATGCCCAAATTTGACAAATACAAGGGAAAAACTAATCCTAGAAATCATATCAAATAATTTTTCAGTAGCATGCCACGAAGTGGCATATAACGATATATTTCTCTTATGCCTTTTTCCTATAAGTCTAAGAGGACAAGCTTTGGACTGGTTCTTAAACCTTCCAAGGGGATCTATCACCACCTTCATGGACCTCTTGAAGAATTTCGTCAAACATTTTTCTTTCAACTTCAATCACAATCATAACAATAACAACCCTAGTAGTCATCCCGATCAATCTTGGTATGTAAAACACAACCATAATGTCGTCAATGATGGTGTTATGGATAATCGAAATAGCACAACATGCATGAACAATCAACCAAAAATCCAATCATACAACCTAGTGAAGACACCACTCCACGCAAAGTTAAACAAAAATTTACACCCCTCGAGAGAAAGTCTCTCTAGTGTTTTTCAATAGCTAAAAGAGGCTAGGATGATAAAATATCCACTTACAAGACCTTGGGTTAAAGGATAACCTAATCCATACTTTGGTACAAACCTCATACATATTGTGATTTTTTTCATTGATGTCCACTCAATAGATAAATGTGTGCATTTTAAGAATTATGTCCAAGAATTAATTGATGATGAAGATATCTTTATAGAGATTGACGACAAAGCTATCACAACCAAAGACATGATGTCAAATACTACAACTTCTCAATAAGAGTTGAATGTTGTCCCTTCTTTTGTACATATTGACATTCAACAAGATCATGATGAAAGTCAAGTATCTCTCAATCACAAACCAATCTATCTCTTCTACAAATTTTCTTCCTTTAGTCCCAACAAACACTAAACTTGTTTGAGCAACAACCTTCCAACATCCAACGAGAGATTGACCTTGTTTCAAGACTCCCTTTCAACCCTTGATATAACTAAAGACTCTATAGAAGAGGGTCCATCATCAAGCACTTTTGAGATTGATTCTATTCTTTCACTATCAGCTCTAATGTTTGACATCTCTAGCCTTGTTGTCAAAACACAATAACCACAAGATTGGACACTTGCGCCAATGCAACCTTCTCGTGTCCGCAATCTCTCAAATGATCACTCTTGCAGGCATCTCATCAATGATTATATTTACATCTCAAGACATTCACATGAGTACACTCCATGAGTTTTGTACACCCAAGAATATCCTTATACCACTTTTTTCAAGCTCTAATCACAAATATATCATTGAATAGTTTCTCTTTACACCTATAAGGAGCCTTGGGTGTACATCTAGAGATCAATCCTTGTTTCCTCACACTCTTTCACTCACAAGTGAATATGAATATCAACATATTCCCCGCTTTAATAATCCTCTTCTAACATCACATAGGTATTTTGATCCCATCAAAGACTTATCTAATCAAACATCCTTTGACTTGGACCTTTTCCACCCAAGTCTTGTACTTCAAGAGTCATCAAATATTCAAATTCTCTCCTTTGACACATACCTTTTCCATAAAGTCTCATATCAAAGGACTCATCAAATCATTTGATTCTTTCCTTTGACTTGGACCTTGTTTGCCCAAGTCTCATAAATAAGGACTCATTGAATCTTCATATTCCATCCTTGACTTGGCCCTTGTTCACTCAAGTCTTGTAAATTAGGACTTCTCGAATATTAGGATTTTCTCCTTTGACTTTGATTTCGTCCTCTTAAGTCTCGTAAATTAGTACTTCTCAAATATTTAGATTTCCTCCTTTGACTTGGATCTTATCTCGCCCAAGTCTCATATTTCAAGACTTATTGAATCTTTTAATTCCCTCTCTAGACTTGGATTTCATCCACCCAAGTCTCGTATTTTAGGACCATTCAACTTTAATAAACATGGACCTCTTTCTTGATGAGTCCATTTCAAACCCTCATCCTAAAAAATTTAGAAAACTTAAAAATCATAAAAAGAAAATAAAACTCATTTGTAGTCACAAAATCACGCACTTGTTATTACATTTATACCACCAAATATGTTATTTATATATGGATCTCACATAAGAAAAGTATTCACTAATGACCTATCCCCTAGTCCTATCGTCAATTAGTTGTTCGCGTCATCATTTGTCTTACACAACCATTACTTTACACAATTTTGGTCATCTTTCAAGGAGTCTTAGGTGTCATTATTTGGTCATTTTTCATCTCTAGTCTTTGACTAGGGCACCTAGGGTAGTATTGGGGCACCCATGGGTGCCTGGTCCTTAATTTTAGGCACCTTGGTCCTGACAACACTTAGATCTAATTTATCTATTCGAATTCATTATTTTTCATTTTCCTCTCATTCTCCTGGTACTAGTCGTAATGTCGTCATTAGTGTCAAAATTTAAACAAGAGATCCCTATATAAACATAACATACTTACTATCTTATGGGAGGACTATCTACTATCAAGGGCTAGTTATCTACTAAGGAAAGTGACTACATTTGGGCATCATTACATCACACACACTTTGCATAAGAAGGGTTTTATTCATTCTATTCCATCTACCATTTATATTTTACATCTAGCGATTTCCCCCTAGATTTACGGCATTAACAAAAGGTCACCCTAGGCACACAATTGCACACACAATCACACAAATTACATTGGGTCTAGAATATAGTCCAATGCTTAGTTGTAAGTCCACCATTGTGACAGATAAGGTCAATATGACCGCTTCATATGCATCTTTCTTTTTCTTAGGAATTCGATGCTTTGTATGGGGTTTTGCAAGTTCACGGAAACATAAGTGACGATATTGTGACACTCACACAATAAGGATCAAGACATTGAAAATATCTAGTGACAATGTCAAATTTAGATCCCGAGCTATTCAACATACTAGAGCACCCACACTACAAATCGGTGCCCACATGCTCCCCAGGTCCTCCTTCAAAACCCCAACTGTAAATCACCATCTACCGTAATTTTTTTTAAGGGTCATTCTTTCACTTTTTCCTTTGTCCGCACATCATTATTTTTGCTCCCGACACACAACAAAGTGATTTATTTCTAGGTTATTATCTTACCTATTTTATTTGATTTATTCTATTTCATTTAAATATCAAAAAAAAAATTTAGCATCAAGATTTAGCTTATATCATTTATCGTATTTATGTACCTACTTAGATTAACTATAGATATTAGATATTAAATTTATATTTTTAGTTAATCAATTTGGTGAACCCATACTTTAGAATATTTTTCCCTAGATCGCTTCAACCCCAAAGGGCTAAGGATAGTTCATATTCTTCACCCATAATGTCTCATTTTAGTGTTAACCGTATTTATTATGAGGCTTCCATCACCGAGCTCATGGCTCTCTATACTAATCCTAATCCTATACCATATCATATCAAAAAGTAACTTTAACCTAGTCAACAATATGTGCCTACTCGCTTTTGAAGATTCTTCCATTGGTATTAGTATTGTTGAGGATCCAATATTCTTCACTCATTGTACACCATGTTATACAACTACTAGTGATCCTCCTTCTAATCTCTCTAAGGAAACTTTAGATGACTCTCTTATTGATTACTTGCTTGGTATTGATCATCCTTCACATGTGAATTCCGATATACTATAGTTCCATCTCATGATTCTCCTACATTTGATATTGCTTCTCCTCATTCATCACATACTAGCGCTCATTCAATTTTGTATTATGTTGATGATCCTATTGATAGCACTCTTAGTGACATTCTCATCTCCAAGTCTTTATCTGATCATGATGAGGCAGTTGATAGCCATGGTTCTCCTTCTTTTCATACTGCTGAATGTGAATCTCCTATTCCATCATTACCTTCTCTTGAGATTGCATCTAGCACTATGCATGAGTCACCTCCATCTATCACTTCTTCTTCTCCTATCATTTCATCTCCTCTTATTACATCATCTACACCCATTTGTTCCTCTTCTCATTTAGATGTCTCTCCATCGGTCACCTTACCTATTGGGGATGTTTTTGATGTTAGTCCTACCACTACTCTATATATTCCACCTATATCACCTACTATAGCTTCTTTAGGACCTATTCTTAGTGTTCCCTTAACATCGAAATCACTTTTATCATATATTGATATTCCTATGATCACACACAATGGAAAGTTACAACCTCTTAATACATTATTTCCATCTTCCACTATTCCTTCACAAGATATCATATCTCTCATGCATGTCGTAGGTCAATTACAATATATTTTTCAATCTCTTACTCTAGAAAGTAGGGTTTACTATGCTTCTATTGACAATAATTCATTACATGGTAATCCTATCCCTAAGAATA
Organism: Taxus wallichiana var. yunnanensis; assembly: GCA_018340775.1. Lineage (NCBI taxonomy): Eukaryota > Viridiplantae > Streptophyta > Pinopsida > Cupressales > Taxaceae > Taxus > Taxus wallichiana. The sequence goes on from CM031238.1 coordinate 828,410,890, forward strand.
TTCATAATTTTACATTTCCTAAGGACTTTATCATGCCTACATTCACATGTTTTGATGGTACTGGTGACCCTCATGCTCATCTTCTACACTATCGCATGCTTATGACCTCTTATTCTGATGATAGATTATTGTTTAAAGCCTTTGATACAAATCTTATTGATGAGGCTTTAAAATGGTACACTCATCTTCCCTTTGGGTCCATTAGTACTTACTATGACATGGAGGATGTTTTCCTCTATCGTTTTATCATCAACAATGGCCCTAAGGTTTCTTATGACCATTTTTCTACTTTACACCAGGGCTCATCTGAACCTATCAAGGATTATATCTTATGGTTCAATGCTTGTATACATCAACTGATATTCCAACCTATTGATCTAGAAAATAAATTTATTTTCTATCATGGTCTAATTCCCACACTTAAGAAAAGATTGCAGTATGATACATGTGATTCATTCATTCTTCTCTACTATAAAGTCCTAGATCTAGAGCAAGATCTTCTTTCAGAAAATTTCATTGACCCTCCACATACATCTACTTCTATTATATCATCTAGTCCTCCTTTGTTGAAATTGGTTGAACATACTACACGTACTCCACCTTTATTTCACAAGCAAGGAAAACATGCTCAACCTACACCACCAACATACCGTACTTCTCCTCTCAGTGAAATTTTACTTCTCCTTCCACTCTATCTATTTCACGTGAGCCATTGCATTTCTCCCATCATGCTAGACCTCATGATGTATTATTTTCCTTACTTAAAAATTCCTAATTCTCTTACCATCCAACCATCATCACCCACAACACAGTTACAATGTCAGCATGACCAACCTTATTGTAATTATCATCGCATAAATGGCCATAGGGACAATGATTTTCTTTCCCTTCATGATAGATTGCAACAATTAGAGGATAAGGGAATTATATCCTTTGTCTCTTGCTCATGTGAACACTAGATTTCTCCTCTACCTCAAAAATATTTTCTACTACATTTGAGTCATCTCCTCTTCCCGGTGCTCATGTCATGGTACGTCCACCACCGTAATTTTTACACATGGATTCTCTCCACCACATCCATACATCGTTGCATCATAAAATTCACCGCAATCACTTCATCCATCTCATCCATCACATTCACACTATCCACCACATCACGCTGCTCCTTCACATTGGATTTCATAGCCCACCGCTTTCACACATACCACCGCACCTCCATATGACATTCAATTTGGTTCATACACTCATACTTGCTTCCATCCCACATGCTTCCACCGCTTCATATTGCCTTGGTCTTTAGTAGGTGATTACTATCACCTCACCCCCGATGATGCACTTGTGTTGGTTCTTACATGACTGTTGAGGGTTTTTTTCTAAGAACCTTTCATCACACACTCCATCATTCATCTAGCACACTCAATCATTTCCCAATGATGCACTCTTGCTTACGCAGCTCATCCTTAATTGTTGAGGGGTCTTAACTAAATGAGCCTATTAATCACATTGGGGGCATCGTTAATCTTCCTCCCCCTTTTTTTTTTCATCATACTAACAATTTATGATTACATCACATTATTATTCATTACAACACGTTAGTTTTTGAAATCCTACATTTTTACATCTATATTATTATCGACATTACACTAATTACACGTTATGATTTCCATTTCATTTAACTCACCAATCACATTATATTTGTTATCTATCATCATTCCCATTACACATTTTAATTACCATCCATCAAACATGAACAATATATAACATATCACATACAATATGATAATAAACATCAAACCATACAACATCAATCACATTACAACATCGATACACAACGAAATAAACTCATCATATATCAATACCATCTATCCATATCTATATCGAATATAGTCATCATTACACAAAAACATTTCATCACTAGGGGGAAACCCCCACATCATATACAATAATACTAATTACATCTCATCATCACTATCACTCTCGGGTACTACGAGAGCCCTAAAACTAGATGCCTCACCACTAACTCTGTGTCATTGTTCATGCCCTCGATACCTCTCCACTTGCCTACATAATAAGTTTTTCTATGTAGACTGATCTAATAACTGACACTAAAAGTCCATGTATCGTGTAAAAATCATGTGATAAGGGACCACCACCCAAAGCCTCTCGACTCATCGAGTCTCCTCGCATTTCTTGTTCCTCTCACTCTGAATACAATACATGTCACACTGCTATGGCCATTGGCTCAAACAAATGGGCATGTTCACCCACTATATCATCCACTCACTCAATTAGCCCTCCACCAAGTACGCTAGTTACCACATTCTATGTCAATGTGTGGATGGATGTGTCTACTATTAGGGACCAATACGCATTAGACACCCATTACTAAGCCATAAGCCAAAAACAAAATACATGACATAACTACATATAGATCCTTATGCTCAGCTACAACTACTCTACATCATTGGGGACATGGGCTTGCCCTCTCCCAATCCTCCCTATGGTAACCCAAATGGACCCACAAGTAATGGGAACAAAAATACTCACCGGTGTGTTGCCCACCATGCACAAGGCACTCCTTTATGAACCCCATGTTTTCTACGTTTATCACCACTATCATCATGTCTACCTCATCCATCTCAAGAGGTGATATTTTCTCTATTGTGGGTCGTGTCCTCACTCGCCCTTCCGGGTTCTCTAATAGCTCTCAACCATATATATGGCTCAAGTGAACATCCTAAACCATGCCAAACTATCGTGATACTCTCTCCACTTGAAAAATCTCGGCCACACCTGGGAATCGATCCTCTAACCATATTATCCTCCGAATACATTTCAACTCTACCGCATCCTTGGGTCATCCTCCATAGTCACAATGGCCTCCATATGACTACCTTGTGCCCCATCCTATCTATCGCCATGTAGGTATTTGTGTCCATCCTACACCCATGAATATTAATCCACCTCCTTACATATATCTCTATCCTAGCCCACTCTCCTCATGGACCTCCAACTAGTCTCAACATGGCTATATGCTCATAATCCCACACGTGTAATAGTGTGGTAGCTCTTATCCCACCACCATGCTCATCATGAGTAAATCGATATAGATCTTTGTATAGGTGGGCCAACACACACCATGCCCATGCATATCTAGTACCCTCTTCCTCTATCCATTGGCATATATCATGCATCTTATACAAGATGCCTATACCTCCTCCCTCCACTGCTATACATGAAGCAATCACAACCGCTATGAACTTCCGCAAGTGTGGAACCCCAAACCATAAAATAACATCCAAAATTATATGTGCCTCGACAGCACTTGAGTCCCCAAAAATACCTTCCTCGCTGCCCACAACTTCTTCTCCATGTCCTCCAATAGCATCACATGTACTCTCCCCCAACAACCAAAGCAACCGTAGTATATGATACACATCCTCCAAAGTCACAGTCATCTCCCGTATGCAACCAAAACGTATACATATACACACACCACCTATCGCATAATGCAGTCAACATTGGCATATTGTGGGGAACATCCCCATCCATGGTATGTGTCGTAGGCCAACACGATCCATAACATCCCACTCATCATTTGAAAATCCCAATTTAAGCAACATACTCAAATGACGACCACCACGGAACTCCCTCGAGTGAATATCCCCCTGCACAACACAAACAACGAAAACAAACACAACTATAAAACACTACACAAATAAAAACACTAGCTTATCGACATTACTACGCATCCAACATTAAATTTTCACCATTCTATGCCATATACACACTTTCTCGTACTAGGGAACCCATATGCAAGATAGGGGTGCCTGTGTAAGATACTAGTGCCCAGATATAGGCACTCCTATCTCAAGGGTCACTAATTCCCTCACCACTCTTGTCTAGGTATCAAACGCCGAGAAGATTTAAAATTCTCAAATTTGAAAAAATTCAACAGAAACACCTACTACACCATACATTTTTCAAAAATCAATATACATATCAACTCGCTGGTCGTGCGTGACGCTACAACGGTCACCACCATCTCAATCCAACTAGGACGCATCGCTCTTACTTGTGTAATTTTCACTCACTTCGCGCTCAATCTCACAATCACACAAACAACAAATGAAGTAACTAAACAATTTTTCACTTCACTACTTATAGTTACTTTTTCATCACCTACTTTACTATAGTCATTATTTCATGCTTATTCTCACAACTAATGCACACTACACCATTTTTATCATGTCTTTAGTTTTTTTGCTTGAATTTACACCCCCTTTGTGGAATTCTTTTTATAATTTCACCTACCAAAGATAACATACATATTGTGATATTTCATCACTTCCCCTGACCTAACCTAGGGGAAAACTTGATTACAAATATTTTCATGCAATATTTCACCAACTTCTATGAATTTCTCCCCCTAATGACCTAACTCAGACAACTAGCATGAAATCTCTCCATGAGTAATTAATCAACTTGTTTAAATTTATAATAATTGAAATCATATATCTAATAAAAATACAACACAATTGGCCTCCCAGATGACCTAGCTTGGGAGTTACATGACATTACTTTCCCATATGACCTAGCTTAGTAAGATATCATACATTTTGTGTTTGCTTCCAAATGACTTAGCTTGGAAGCCATCATACATTTTACGTTTGATTCCAGATGACCTAACTTGGAAGCCATCACATTTGGGTGACACTCGTGGAGTGGGGGCAAGAGTTCCTTTCCTATCCCACTCCTATGTGGGTCAATTATTTGATTGAAATTATTTGGATCCAAAAACCACAAATGTTTGATTTGAGTTCGTCTGCAGTGACTAGATCTTGAGGATGTAGTTAGAGATTGGAGAATAACACACTTTTCTCCCTACACTCTTCCTTTGATGGCATGACGCCCAAATCCTCTAGACATTTATTCATATACATGCGCTCAGGTTGGGAACTGATCACTCCCTTTCCCATCTTATCATCATTATACGTATTCGAAATCATCATACATAGAAATCATCACTCTCGTTTAGTGTACTTCATCATATTAGTATGCTTTAAGTTACATTGCATGGATCAACCTGATGATCCATGGTTTGACACGATTTTATAGTTCTTTTGACATGGTTTTACCACCACATCTGCATATTCTACTATAACATGGGATTCTTTAGCTTTTTCTCTCAGGAGCACATCTCTATCTACTTTATGTTACCGATATTTCTGCTCACCAACATAAAGTGGGGGAAAATGTAGTCACAAAATCACTCACTTACTATTACATTTATATCGCCAAATATTTCATTTTATATATGGATCTCGTAAGGAAAGTATTCAATAGGGACCCATCCCTAGTCATGTCATTGGTTAATTGGTCATCATCGTCATTTTTCTTATATAGTCTTTAGTTGTTTACACAGCTTTGGTCATATTTTAGGGAGTATTAGGTGTTGTTATTTCTTCATTTGTCATCTCTAGTCTTTAATTAGGGCACCTAGGGTAGTACTAGGGTGCCCATGGGCACCCCGGTCCTTAATTTTAGGCGCCGTAGTCCCAACAACACTTATATCTAATTTATCTCTCTGAGGTCAGTCTTTGTCATTTTCACTCTCATTCCTCTAGGTACTAGTCGACATGTCGGTCATTAGTGTCGAAATTTGAACAAGATATCCCTATATAAACATAACATACTTACTATCTTATGGGTAAACTATCTACTATCAAGGGCTAGCTATCTACTAAGGCAAGGGACTACATTTGGGCATCATTGCATCACACACATTACATAGGAAGGGTTGTATTCATTCTATTCCATCCACCATTTGCATTTTACATCTAGTTATTGCCTTATCTCTACATCATCGACGCTAGGGTAGTCACAAGCACACATAACTACATTTTTCTAGAATGTAGTGGATTTCTTAGTTGTAAGTCCACCATTGTGGCAACTAAGGTCAATCCAACCCCTTCATATGCATCTTTCTTTTTTAGGAATTTGATGCTTTGTATGGGGTTTTACAGGTTCACGGCAACATGAGCGAGGATATTGCGACACTCACATGATAAGGGTCAAGATATTGTGAAGATCTAGTGACACTACCAAATTCAGATCCCGAGGTATTTAAAATACCAAAGCACCCACACTGTAAACCAGTGGCACCCACAAACACCCCGCCTCCTCCAAGTGTCCAACTTTGTAAATCACCAACTGCTATAATTTTATGGGTCATTCTATCACACAGGCCCTCGGTCCGCACATCATTATTTTTAGTCTAGACACATAGCGAGGTAAGTTATTTCCATGTTAGTATCTTACCCATTTTATTTCATTTATTTCATTTCATTTAAATATCAAATTAAAATATTTAGCATCAATATTTCAGTTTATATCATTTATTGTATTTCTATACCTACTTAGATTAACTATAGATATTAGATGTTAATTTCATATTTTTAGTTGAGAATCAGATAAACCTTTTCTTAAAGCATTATTTGAAAATAAAAATTGGAAAAGCAAGTGCAAATAACGTTAAGCATTCCATCTGTTGTCGATATCTTAATCATAACATTATCATATCTTTGCATTCTTCACCTATCACGACATAGGTTAACCTTGTTCCTATTGGGAATTGTGTGTCTCATCTTTGTTATGGTTTCTACCATTTCAAATCTTTTTACCTACGGTTTTGTCTTGAAGCTTACTAATGGAAAACTCCTCCTTTCAAATAAGCTCTCTCTTTAACATAAAGCACTAAACTTCTTTACCTGCACCTTTTTATCGTCCATCCGATTATATGTTTTTGAATCCTTATGTCCTACTAGTCACATGCGACTAAGACTTGGGGGAAGAATGTTCCTTCCCAAGAAGCACATAATTGACATAAAAGGAAAAAATAATCTAAAAATACAAAAACAATAAAAATCAATCATTACACCTTTCTTCCTTAACATTCTTTGGTGATGAGCCCATACTTATTACTAGTAGTATGAAATGGGAATGAAGGAATATGTCCTTACACGCCTAAATTTTGTCTTCAGGTGTTGAGCCCTTGTCTCTTCTTTGGTGACATGGGGCAACATGTAGGGTTCCTTCACAAAAAAATTAATCAATAAAGCATTTATCAAATCTAAATCAAAAGTTCTTAATCATAAACATCCCAAGAATTAATTTAGTTGCTCATGCTAAGAGAGACAATAATTCCTTCAATCTAATTTTTCCAATCAATAATCTATATACATATCTAAGTCGATTCAAAACCTATAAATTGGAATCATCTTGGAATTAGTCAGATAATCTTGACTAAAGATGAGTTACATTCTTCTCACATGGATCATTGTTACACCTTGTGTCGTAGCATCCATTATCTTCACTTTCATATCACTATTCACCTTGTTATCATGTCCTTTTGGCTCTTGGTGATGAGCCCTCACATCTTCCTAGTTGCATGGAGTCACGAGCAGAGTGAGAGATCCTATATTTACATCATCTATATTTTTGCAATGGAATGGAATGCTTCTAATTATTTGCACTTCGTGCTTCCACATGTGCAACCCTTTACCGAGTCAAAAATTTAAAAAAAAAAAAAACATTCAAATATGTTTCACAAAATTTAAAAAAACATTCAAATATGTTTCTCAAAATTCAAAAACATTCAAATATGTTTCCAACACCCAAAAACATTCAAATATGTTCAAAAACACAAAAAAACATTCAACTATGCTTCAAAATCAAAAACATTCAAATATGTTTCTCAAAATTACAAAAAACATTCAAATATGTTTCGCAAAACAAAAAAATATAAAATTGTTCCAAACTCCAAAATAGTGTAAAACTATCCAAATCCAAAATAGCATAAAATCAGAAAAATCAAAACATTCAAATAATGTTTGACTAAATTTCATAACATAATTCAACAATTTCACCATTTGACGAGCTCCTCATGATTGTTCCAGATCATCTTTTGATAATCATTTTTATTTCATGTGGTGTATATTTATGCTCGAGGAAAGCAATCATTTACCCTTTCACAATATAACTTTTCTTGGGGCACATTTGGATTTCACATTTTAATCCAATACAAATCAAACTTCAATGGGATCTCGACAAGAGTATCTTTTGGAGTATCTAAGTATCACTCCACTCTTTGGCTTGATCCAATCCTCTTGTGTTCTAATATATCACTTGAGGGCATTCAAATTTGTCTAGTTCTTCAATGTGGAACACATTTGGAGTGTCATTAGATGTCGTTATTGCAAATTGTGTTGTACTATTGTGGTTTTTCAACATTATGACAATGTTTTTTCTTCTTTCAGTTTATTATTTTGTTGTACTTTGTTTATCTTTACTATAGACCAATTAGGAAATTTATTCGCATCTTAGTTCACATATAACTTTGGTGTGGTTCCTTCCTATTCATATTGGGTTTGTTTGCATGCTTGTCTTGTGTCTTTGACCTCTTGCACGTGTTGTGTTTTATTCCTCGCTTATTAAATAAGCCATTGTGTGTTTTCCTTTTTGTTATATATCCGTTTTGTTTACATTTCTTTGTATTTGTTTCTCAAAAATTGTAAAACCATAAAAAATCAAATATTTCAAAAATCCAAAAAAATAGAAAATCATAAAATTTTATGAACAAACATTCACTTTTCATCGACATCCTACAATTGGAAAACCCTTGACGTGAATCTTTCAAAAATTCAACAAAATATCGATAGATTCATACCTTTATCTACTACCCTAGTGATCATTCCAATCTTACAACTATCACTTTCTTCCCTTTGCATGATCACTAACTCTACTTGGGGAAGTCACAAAATTGTTTTTCCTTTGCGATATAACTTCACTTAGGGAAATTTCTTTTAGATCATTTGTAAAATGGATCCAACAAGAGTATCATGAGGATTACCTTTACTTTTCTCTTCAAACTAATCATATTCCCACCTTGGGGGAATTTGCATCTGTTTAATCATTCATTGTGGCACGCATTAGGGGCATAGTTGATTGTCTTATTTTTCAAAGTTGTGTTTCATTGTTGATGTTTACCTTATTGACCAATCGTAAGTAGTGTGATAACAAATTTCTTCCTTTATAACCCGTGCTTGTACCTACTATTCATATTGGGCTTGTTTTCCTTTTCATCTTTTCTTTGTTGTGTGTGTGTTTTTTTACACGCATCTAGGTTAACCATATTGATTCTTTAATAATAATGATGACAATTCTATTGTGCAATAGTAAAATAAAGGTTGATCTTATATTCACATTATCCAAATGACACTCATGCTATGAGCGCAATTCTTCCTATTCTTGTTCACTCCTCCATTTTCCTCCCATCAAGCGGTTATCCATCGCTTTGTTGTGTTTCCCACCCGCTTAAGGGGGCATTCCCTTACCATCCTATCTTGTTGGGGCATCCAAATGCTTCATGTTTTCCACTCACTATATGTGTCTACTATCTTTAAAGCACTATTACTCTGCAATATCACTTTAAATAGGGGAAAATGTAAACACCCTAAAAATACATACATATTTATATCCCACCGCTATCCAATTAGAATTAATTAAATTAATTCTATCCTACCACAACATCCCCTTTGGAATTAATTAAATTAATTCCATTGATTAAATACCCTTTTAGAATTAATTAAATTAATTATATTTCCTAAGTCACATTCCCACCTCTTAGAATTAAATAATTTAATTCTATTATGTCTTTGGAATTAATTAAATTAATTCCTACACCCTCTAACTAATATAATTAAACATTTAATTAAATAAATGGTTAATTATTCCCTCATAATTAAATACTAATTAATTTAGTTATTTAATTAAATCCTATTATCTACTCATGCTCCACTTCACTCTACTTCCAAAATCCTACAATGGTGGGGGCGAAATAATGTACGTGCAACCACTTCTCGAATGAATTCAAAGATAATGATTTCCCCTGCAAAGTTGCAACTACACAGACATGGTCATCTTACTATTTTAGGTAATTATAATTATTACATGTGGAGCCAATTCAACCCAAGATCCACTTCTCATGGCCTCACCCTTAGCTATAAAAGCTTGCCAATTCCTTTACAAATCCATCCTTGGAGCTTTGAGAAAATTATATCCAACATTTGCCAATTTGGCATCCACTTCCTTGTGAAAACCTTCTCATGGCATCTACATTTCCATTTGGATATCATTCAAGAGCACCCAAAAATATGCATTCTACAATCTTCCACAACTCAAAGCTTTCACAACCTTTACTCGAGGTTTTCTCTGGAAGACTATAGGAGGTTTGAAAGTTGTTGTTTATCTTTCCAATGTAGGTATTTTTCATTACATTCAATAACAACAAGAAAAATCAATTAAAAATGAAAAGAATCATATTTAATTATTTCCGACAGACAAAAAAATCACGCACACAACTTGCATCCACTTCAAACACAGTAAGAGATTGTTTTTAATGCATTTTTTAGTTTAATTTAAAGTTTCAAGATCACAATCAAACCCTTGTCCCTTTTGAATGCAAAAACCCCAATGATAATTGTATTCCACATGAAACAATTAATGAGAATAACATGTCACCAGACACACCACATGGAACAATTAATCAAAATAACATGTCACCACACTCACCACATGGAACAGTTAATTAGAATAACATGTCAACACATGAAGATATTATTGATGATGACATGCCGAGTTGGAAGATAATCCTCATTATAAAATGCCTCCAATGGAAGACATTCTCTGTCATACCTCACCATGTTATTCTTCCTTTGATACAAAATGAGTCATGGCGTGTTAAATTAACTATGGAGACAAGTTGTCATGTGTTGTTGTGAGGCTACGTATGCAGCTACACATTCGCACATACTTCTGCGAGGAAGTATGCATGACTACGTAGGTGCATATCTAGTGCTGCACCGAAACCCATCACCTTGTAATCACTGATAAATTAATGAGTCACAACCCATTCTTACCTTGTTTGTAAATATGACTGACCTTCATCTCTGTGCCTGCAAGTGATTGTATTTTATTTGTACTCTTGGTTACGATATTTTGATGTAAATCTTAGGATTTATTTCACTTACCATAAATTGATAATTACCGGTGATTATGGATATTTCTGTACTAACCATCTTGGATGGCCATACAAATATATTGGGTGACTATACTTGTTCACTTTGTGGAAACGATTTCATAGTAGTTATAAATCTATTGCATATAATAGGACTATAGGAAATTAGTGATTAATATCTTGTCGGGGGCTAACCATTATGTGGGTTCAACTACTATAATTGTCACTTCACGTAAAAAAATACAACATTGGTTTATTAGATGCAAAACCATTATTAAGATAGGCTCTAACCTATGGTTAAGTCTTATTTCTTCTATTTGAGGTTCTTAAGACCTCATCATGTCAAATTTTGAAAGGAATGACATTTTATGTAGTTCATTTCCTTCTTGTTATAATCAAATTTGGAATTGGTAATTACTTGGTATAATCGACCTCACCATGTTAAGTTGAAAGGTGGATTATTCAATGATAAGGATGAAGCTTGTATAGGTATGGTTGATTATCTTGAAGCAATAAGGTACTTAAACCATATTAAGGCTTGGTATTGTCGAATGATTGGGAAATAATGTTTTTATAGAAATGATTATTAGTAGGGTCTAAGTAACCCATGCAATGGAAATGTAAACATGTCAAATGGATTTTAATGATTATGTTAAGGTTTGAAGTGGTCAAGAATCAATTCACGAGGTGTCGTTTACCACTTGATTGATTAATCATAAACGAAGTCAATATATTCAAAACATGTGTAAAGGTAAACTTTAGCAATGATTTAACTCGAGTTAGCTCGAGCTATTCTATTTTTAATTAACTCTTGTTTAAACATGTAAATGATGGATTATCCAAACTCCATCACCTCCATTCTTGAAGCAAGAATTTAGTAAAATTTATTAAAAGCCACTAAGTGGCAGTTGTAGAAATTAATTGAAATTTATTACTCCAGTTTTGAACCTTGGGGAGATCACCATTGATTCACTTTGTTCTAACCCTAGTTCTTGTTTCCATTGTTACAATTCACTATTGAGATCTGCATGTGAATCCATGGCAATCCAATTTCAGGAAACTCCACTCTTTTTACACATTAAATGGAAGTTTTATGTAGGGTGTGGGATACAGGGTGCTATAAAAATTGTGATTTAAATGGAGGGTAGGTTGTGAATTGTTTGGGAGAAGGAATGTTTCTTTGGTATGATTAAAGATCTTTAAAGTTATGCACCGAGAGGAAATAGAAAGAAGGAAGAAGCTTCTATGGAGGGTTTGTGCGTGGAAGAGGTATCGCTTGCCTCGATCTTAGAAAAAGAAAGAGAAATCCTTCATAAGTTAAGGCATGAACAGTTCCTACCCTCTCTTTATAATTTAACCCATTTTGTATTTGGATTATTGTGAGATATCTACAGTAATTTCTCCCTTTGATCTTTTAAGTTGGGTTGTGATTGATATCTATTGCTAAATATGGTTATATTTGGAAGTTATTGCATAAAGTGTGTTTGTTTTGTTTTCTCTAATTTGGGAATTCAATGTGTTTTTATATTTATGTATTCATGTTTGTAAACCTTTTTGGGATTTTTGTGACTATTATCGATTTGATACCCATATTAAATATGGGTTTATAAATATGTATAAATAAAGTGAACCATTAGTTCAAGAATAGTTGAATTTTCACCATTTGTTTATACATAGAATCATATTATCATTAAATGATAGACATTTAGCTCTTTTGAAGAGGTTCAAATAACTTTTCACCTTCCTTGTGTTTCATAGTTGCTCATAAACCTATAACCTGATTAGAGTAATGCAATTTTACTTAGTATGGTTGAATTTGGTAGGATGGGTTTGGGTGTTCATCTAAAATTTGTACTAAACATTCCTGATTTCTTGGAATCAAATGACCCTGAATTCATATATAACTTCTATAAAATATTGATTATAGGCTTAGATGTAATTTGGGAAAATGTTTGGATATTCATTTAAGGAGATTTAAATGTAGTTATTCAAATGCTAGTAATGACGCAAATAATTGTGGGTTATTTTCGATTTAGGGACATCTAATTATGTCCAGTACTTATAGGAATAGAACCCCACCATTACTTGGGTAATCATTGTGATTTATATTTATATAAACATTTGTTCTAAGTTCTTTACCTTGAAGCTTTAACGTGAATATCAATCCTTTGAGGGTAGAATGGCTGGCAGGTGATAGATTTTCTACTCCTTTAAGTGATTGGTTGGGCTCTAGATAGAATTATTAACATTCATTGTTAGTGGATTCGTGCCAAATCTCAGACACATAGGAATAAATATTATTTAAATCCGTAACTTATACTTTCTATTATCTAACGTGGAATTGTATCCACTAAGTCAAATGTAAACAACTTCTTTGCATGCATCAAACCTAGCATTGCATAGCTACTAAAACATTGTTGATGACAAATCCTATGTTGATATAAAAGTAACTTTGTTACTTGTCACTTTGTAAGATTTAAGGTAAGCAAGGTTACCCCATTCTTCTACAAAACTGTAGACCTCTTGCTTGATGATAGATAAATAGACTATCAACACTCATTTTGTGTGTCAAGGCTAGTTAAGGATTCCTTAATAAACTTGTTGATGGTTCATTATGCTTAGGAAACCAAGTCAACAGTGTTCCTTGATCAAACAAGGATTAATGAGTATAATGATTAAGATATGTTGAAGTGGCAGATACTTGATATATAAGATGTATAATTTATAATCGATTAGCAACGAATGATTGATTGTATCTTGTTTGATGATTAAATACTGTGAAGCCTTTACCTGTAACTAGGAAGTCTTTGACAGGTTGTCACATTTTGAAATGTTACTTAAGGTTCAGTTGATCCTTTTAAAATAGTGTGACTGTTGTGTAGTCACTTAGTCACTTATACTACTATTATTCAATTACATGGATAAACTCATAACTTGCTTTATGAGATAATTTTTCAGCGATAGGTGTATCCTCGATTGATAATATAGTTAAGTATTTTATATCAACATGGATGTTTAGCATATCTTGTTATGAAAACTAAGGAAGTATAGACTTATATACTTTAATGATCAAGAATCGGTTTGTATAACTTGATTGATATATGATCTCATTACGTATGGTTGTAATAGGAAGTAACTTATTATATTTTGTGTTGTATTAAATATTATATAATAAGTATTTATACCTTTGAGTTAAGAAGTATGTCTTGCTTTAATCTTTTATGTGTTATGGTGTATATACCTTATAGATATGAAGATTGAGCTTAATGAACTTATAAGGTATCGATGAATTGATATATAATAATTGTTTGATGAATCTTTTTTATAGACTTATGTGGACTAGATATATTAATACAGTGATATAAGTATGGGCTTATATGATGTAATAATATTATTCCAGCTTTGGCTTACTTGAGTAGATACTTATGTAAAACATTTTAATCAACCACTTTGATACTAGTAGATATTGGGAAGAATAAGGTTGATTACTTGCATGTCTTATTCTCGCATATTACTTGTAAGAAGTGATTTGGTTGGAATAAGTAGAATTGTGTTATTATAATATATATGTTGGTTGATTATTATTGTATGGTTTTAAGTCTATTGACTATTTGGTTTGTAATAATAGACCATGTGTAATAACATTATGCCCAAACAAATGAAACATAAACTATTAACCTTGAGGTAAGATTCATGAGTGAATAGAGAGAAGTGACTCTATTTTATTCATTTAAAATAAATGAATGTTTCAGGATTATAGTAAATGATTATAAGATTATAATTCTTATTTTTACTCATCTATGTAATTGTAACCTAAATGCAGTTTTCCTTTAATGAAATACTAAATGGTTTAAGGTGTAAATTTGGGGTAAGGACAATTTCATCATTTGTATAAGAGGATCATCAAGCTAGTAAGTAGGAATTAGTCAACTTGATTTGGTTGGTTGTACTATCATCATTAATGAAAGGATTGTAATCTTAATGATCTATGTGAAAGACATAATTTGAACTTATGATTAGTTTAGGAAAAATGAAAATGAAGAGTTGGCTAATAAGTCAATAGTGAATGGTTGATGATGTATTAAAAATGTATGACTTGTTCAATTGTATATGAACGTGAATTTAATAAGATGACTTGTTCTATATGAATAAGTACTTGTGACACTTTTTTGTGGAATCAATAATGTGTTTATTAATAAATTTCAAACTATGATATTGGCAATTACTTATGATGGTCATGAAGTATTTATCAAGGATGTAATTTAAGTATAAATGTTTATATATTTATGCTTATGATATTGCTTTTAAGCGTTAGGATAACTATTATGACATTGAATGATTCAATTATAAAAATATCTCAAGCCTCAAAATAGCCCTAATAAGAAGTATGAAACAGACTTGTAACTTTCTAATGGGATTACTAAGGTGCTTCTTACAATCATATAAAGGGAATATGAATATGTATATACGTCTCCTAATGAATGATCATAAGTTGTCATTTGATTATATGATTGAATAAGTAATGTTGAATTGTTTAAATAATTACATTACTTTGCATAAGTACCTTGATAAGAGAAAGAAATGGGTACTTAAGGAGTAATCACTTGTAACATTTACATTGTTGTTTACCAAAATTAAGGGCACAATATAATAGAGAATATAACACCTTAATCTAGAAGCTAAAGTGTTTGGGACACTTAAGCTAAATTAAGGCAAGCCTAGGTGATACAGATATCTATCCTTGGGGGAAAAGTAAATATAGGTCATATAATATGTATTAACTTGGAGATGTTAATTATTGAAAAGACCACATGATTGGGTTTTCAATCATATTCAAAAATGGCTAATGTAATCCCAGGTGCATGAATTAAATAAAGGAATGCCACTCACCTTTTATAGGTTACATGGGCATGAATCTCACTTAACAAAACATGAATCATTGTTAAGAACAAGATATGGAATTTAAAATAAAAGTTGTACCACACTTATTTAAGGTCAAAAAGGGACTCCTTCAAGGTTGTAGAGCCTATAGTCCATTATGTGAACTACCAACTGATAGGTGGATAATGTGATGATAGGCTATTGCTAATATCTGTTAAACACTAAGTACATAGTAATGTCTTAGAAAATGTGTTAATGTGAAAGATACCTGAATAGTATTCAGAATGTTGTCTTAACCAGATAGGAACCATTTGCACATTGATTAACATGGATAGATTTGTTGTCATCTTTAACAACATTATATAAGATAAGATGTTATCAATGTGGTGGATTACTTGGTTCCTCTATAGCAGAAAATAGTGCATTGATACAAAATAAGTATGTTAGTATATTAATAGAGAAAATATGTTTACTTTCATAATAAGAAGAAGATACATATGCATGTATGATAGACCCTGATTGACATAAAGGTGCAAGAGTACACCTGGATAACCTGATTCTGTAGAATAGAATAAGTGTTATTAAAAGGGGCTAATGAAAGTGATACAGTGTATCATAATTACTGAGTAATTATGTAGCTTTGCATGATTACACATAAGGGTAAAGTACAACATTGATAGTTGTTTACTCCTTTGATAATGAGATATAATCATTTATACATAATTAGAAGTGAATCATTAAGCGTGCAACAAGAAGTTGGGAATACAGATCTAAGGTAGTGAACTAACTTATATCTAAAATTGATAGGTGGAAAGGAATGTAAAGTACTTCAAGGAACTATATCCAAATTTATTGAAATTTTATGAGGTAGGACCCTAGATATGATTCATTCATGGAGAAAGAGTCATGGAATCTAGGGTAACCTATCATGATTAAATTAATTAAGATACAATGTTCCAATTTAGGACCCTTGTGAGTCAACTCACTATGGACATTATGTGGTCATGTCCATTTAATGATGGTAGTTGTTATTTGGATATTTCTTCTTAGTAGCTAAACCGAGTTTCCTCCTCAAGACCTTGAATTGTGACATGGTAATGCATTAAGAACAAGCTTTGTTAAAGTTACAAGTTTGAACTGTAGCATGCATCACAGAGACACAAACCCCGATGCCAACTTAGAATGGCTATGAGAAGGGAAGTGGTCCAATAATGATGCAAATCATTATGGGGACACTTACCTTCCCACAGAATTCTAAGTTGTCATAGTGGCAAGTATTTTATTCGGTAATTTTGGATTTGTACCTTGCACAAGACTTGTAGTTGTTTATAGAAACATTGTTGAATGTTAATCCATATAACTAAATAAGTGATTAAGTGAGATGACAAGTTCCTAATGGTGAGTGTGTCATCATGGAACCGAGCATGGCATACATGTCTCTAAAAATTTGATCAAAGTAGTGTAACTTCTAACTACATCATCGTGATTTCACCAAAATCTAAGCCGAGGATTCATGATGGGATTTCGTGGCGGAACCTAGGTATAAACGAGAGAGAATCACTTAATTAGCATTCCTTGATATAATAAATACCAAATAATACACTTGTTGTATTGGCTCATAAAGAGCGTTGAGAGAGATCGATTAGGATTCGTACACTCTTATGTAAATGCACATGGTTTATGATAGTTATCGAATGGATTACATTAAGGTTTATGTTGGATTTAAATATATGGGTATTTAAATTGTGAAGCATAAAGTTAAATAAAAAATTATAAAAAAATTCCCTAGGTGTGAAGTGACAAAAGTGGATGTTACATTCCTAATGATGAGATTACCCTAAGTACAAGATATTTCCAATTCTCAATCTCATGAAACAAAGACTCAAGTTGAAAATTCTAAATAGAAATTTGTGTGAAGGAAGAAAACTAGTTGGACAATTGGGAGGTCATTTAAGGTAGACTAGGCATCTAAATATCCATTCATTGAACCTATAGAGCTAGAGAATGGTAGTGATACTCCAAAAAAATGTAGATGTACAATATGTAGTTGGAAACTAAAAATACCACATATTACAACTAAAGTTGGACACAATTGAGAAACATTGTGGAAAATTATATGTGACAGTCACAGAAAAATATGGAAAAAATAAAGACACATAAATGGAAAACTATAAAATATTTCTTGCATGTAAGACATGCAACCGAGTATGAAAATGAATAGAAATGTCAACAAAAACATCTACATGCCAAAAATGTATAGTTCTCTATTATATTCCACATTCTTAAAAATGGCAGGCAATTTCATAATTTGCAGATTATAAGGTTTTGTTTCAATATAATGGGAGAGTAGTGCTTGGGAAATGGCAAAGTGTCTAAAGAATAATTGAAATGGAAGATTTGAAAGAAAAAGTAAAAAAATAATGTTTATCTCATTGTCTATCAATGAGGTCACAACAATTGACAACACATTGTGGGTTTACATACATGTCTACAGTTTTGAGAATCATTCAAGGAAAACTCATTTGTTAGCTATTAATAAAATGGTTAAAAATTGTAATGTTAAAAACCTTTGTGAATTGGTTATTTCTAATTTGAGGAATTTAGTTGGGATGGATGACTATGCAATTGCTACTAAGTTGGTGTGTGTTGGTACTGATGGTGCATCAGTAATGCAAGGTCATAGAAGGGACTTTTGTTTTCCTACAAACAAAAATTGTCCCATATATGATTCCAATTCATTACATGGCTCATAGAATGAACCTTGCATACAAAATTGTTAGCACATTTGAAAATGTTGCTAAAGTGGAAGAGCTCATCTCGTGACTTGCACACTTACATGGCGAGTAGTCCAAAAAGATTTTTAGAGTTTTAAAAATTTACAATTGGAGTTACTAATGGTAAAAATATCCTTAAATATGTTGATACAAGATGGATTTCCATGTATGAGCCTGCATCAAGAATTTTTAAGAATATCCATCTTTAGCAAGTTTCATGTTTAAATATCATAGGGAAGTTGAAAAAGAAAAATATTTTTTGTACTATTTAAAATATTTGGAAACATTATTGACACTATGTGGTATTCTCCCTATGTTGAAGGAAATCAATTTCTTAATTAAACATGCTCAAGAAATATCCATATATATTTCTGACTTCATAAGGTTGAGAAAACATGTATGTCTATCTCTTGATATGTTATACAACTCGAAGAAAGTTTTAAAGGACAAATTTTTAGTAGTTGGAAAACTTTAATAGATATAAAGGATCTGAAAAGCTATTTGAAATTCAATATCAATGACCATCTTTGTATCATTGTTAATGGGATGGATATTTCAATGCACACTTTCCAAAAAAATAGAGATATCATAGTAGTAAATCTTGAAGAAGTACTTGTAACATGTAATTTATACGAAAATTTTATATATGACACACGAATAAATTAAGAAAAAAATTCAAAATATTATCCCGTGAGATTAGAGAACATTTTAAAAGGGATGACATGCTTGAGGCCATGACAATGGTGTATCCTAATTTTTGGAATCCTGATAGAGGTAAAGAAGGCATAAGAAATTTATTTTACAAATTTATGGAAACTCTCATTAAGCATTTCAGTAAATCTATAGAGTTCCAAGGAGTTAAAATTAAAGGTATTATGTAGAAGGAATTACTGCGTCTCAATCATCTCATTTCACGCTCATAATGATTGATCAATATAATTGTCTAATTGAACCAACAGAAAAAGGTGTTATTACATGGCTATGGAAAAATTTGTATCCTAGTAGCATCCTGTAGGAAATTATTAGTGAATATTTCCGATTATATGAATTGTGTCAAATAATGATATTGGGCTCAGTGGAAGATGAAAGGGTTTTTAGTGCATTAACATTTGTTAAGTCAAAAATCTGAAAAAAATTAGATACTTGTTTGAGATTGTATGTTTCACGATATTCTGTGGACACATTCCCATATGAAAGAGCACTAGAAATATAGAGTTCTCTTACATATAGGAGAGGGTACTTTAATACAGCCACCAGAAGATAATATATGGACATTCACACTGAATATGCCTCTCGAACGTTAGATACAAGTGTGACTTATGAAGAACAAGTTAGTGAAGGTCCAAGAATGTTTTGGCTTCGTGATTTTAACTAATGATTTAATGATCAAAATATATAAATTTTCAAGAAAATCAACTCTATGGATAATAAATTGGGAAATTCTAAAGGGCAACATGATTATACCATTTTTGTACTTAAATCTATTTACAACTTTATGGAACATCGTGTCAAAAGTGTTTGTATTCTCAAAATGACATTCCAAACCATTTGGGAGTTAGAAACCATGAGGGACCTAGTATTTTCACAATTAGATAAGAATGATCCATTCGTGCCATTACCCTAGCATTATTCAAATTTCTCTCGAGAAAGTCAAGATGAAGATTGATAAAGCATTCAAGTAGAGTTGCTGCCAGTTTGTTGTTGTGTTGTTGTAAAGAAGATGTTTTCTTGTTGTTTTGATGCTACTCTGTCTCTTTTTTATCCTTTTTATAGTTCTCGGTTAAACTATAGTTGGTTCTCTTGTTCTTCGTGGATTCTGATCCATTTTTGTTTTTTTACTGTTGTATCAGGATTTTGAGCCTCCTTGTAAAGGGATTTAGTCCCTTTTAACTTTGGACTGTTTTTACTGTTATCTCTGGCTTTTGAGCCTTTTTTGTAAACAGGGTATAGTCCCTTTAAAAACTATTTATCCTTAATAAAAACTAATGATTTAAGAACATTATATTTATATAACTAAAATTTCATATAACATTGTTATGTAGTTGACATGTTGTGTTCTTTATTGAAAGATAGTTTCAGTATCATTGTTTACTATTTTTATTTACAAATCTATGAATTATTTAATTTTTTCCATTGTCTTTCCTATTTAAGTTTTGATTGTTACAACTTACTATATGATTTTTTTGACTCTTGAGGTGTGTTAAAAATAGTAACCCATCATAGCACTCATTGGTGGACACAAGAAATATTAAAATGTCACTACATAAAGAACTAAATCATAACGATCACAAAATTAGTTTTTCCATAAATCTTAAGCATGGAAAGAATAAGACACATAATATTCATAGAAACTACCAATTTATTTATACAATCGATACAAATAAAATAAAATAAAAATTTCTCCACATACAAAAGAAATCATTTTCTTGATTTCATTTCTTACAAAAGAGTTTCTCTAACAATTTTCAAGTTACAAAAGAAATCATTTTTCTCAATTTATATCAATAGTATTAGTTTATGCTCCTTTCTCTTCTGTAGAAGCTACCTCATTTCCTTAGGATTGCTTTGAATATTCACTTAATATTCCTGATTCAATCAAATCCTTACAAAGAACATTTATATTGAAAATTATTTCACGTTCTGCATTTGTTGCATCCCCTGGTGAAGCTAAACTAGGATCTGAATCAGTTTTCTTCTTCAATAAAATATCTAGATCCATTCCATGCTCCTTGATAATTCTTTGTAGATCATTATTCTTCTTGTTCAAAATAACAACCTTTTCTTTCAACCCAATGAATCCATTCAAACTTTTCTTCACATTTTTCAGGTGCACATTAAGCACATGTACCTCATTCTTCAGATTCTAATACTTGGACTACATTTAGAAAATAAACAATAGTAAGACAAAAAAATTAAAAATAACCATAATTAATTATTATTAACTTTCTAAATATTATTATAAATTACCACAATATTTTCTTTCTCTACATTCACAATCACAACAAGGCTCTTGTCTCTGGACCATTGATTATAGTAAGCCCGGATTCTACATTTAAATTTTCTATTTTGTTTAACATTATATCTAACACATTATCATGATAAGGATTAGAAACAATAATGGAACCAGATACAACTTGATTCAATAATATATCAATATTTTCGATCATTTTGAACTAAAGAAAATAAAGAATGTCTTTGGGAGTGGTTGTGAAAACGGGCATTAATTTCTTTAATCAATGTTTTTGCCTTGAACTCCTAATTTTTAATGATTCAATATCTTTCAAAATAATTTCTTTAATAATGGTTAAACAATTATCAACGAAAAAGACTTCCCAATGAAAACTTTTGATCTCATCATCAATTAATGGTGTTTCCCTCAGAGTCAAAGATGGTGTATTGGATGTTTGTTCTCTTCTAGGGAAGCATGTGTTGGACCCTGAATCAAATGTTGAGGATTGAAATTTGTAGGGGCCTGGTCCTTGTTTCAAAACCAAGATATTCCTCATCCAAATCAATTTGATTTAGAACTAAAATTCCACCCATACTTTGTAAACCACCAACAGAAAAGTGGGGAGCTCTGAGAGGTAGAAAAATGGACAGCCCCACACAGCGATAGAAATCTAATATTTTTACCCCTTGTGTGAACATTGTGGGGAGGCGATCACGGAGTGGTGGAAAATGTGGTCTAACAGTAACACTATGAGTATGAGATGGTGGAGGCACTGCAATAGGAAATCAAATCAGAAATGAAGAACATATAAAGAATAGAATGATTGAATAATTAAGGTTAAATAATTGTTTTTACAAGAAACATTACTTAGTTGTGTAGTTTATTGTTGTATTGTTGCAGTTGGCTCAGGATGTTTCCCTTATTAAACAACATTATAAGTAGCACCATGATGACCAGCTCTTGATTAACCATAAAATTAATCAATAACTTGATTTAAAAATAAATGAAACTAAAATATATTAAAATGTAAAAGGTAATTGGAAACATACCTTGGGCTTGACGAGGAGACACATTTTTGTGGAGACTACACTTCTTCAAATTCATATTCATATATTTGGGAAACTAGAGGAGGTCGACGGAAACCTACACTACCAGAGGAGGCTATAAAATTGAATGAGTACATTATAAAGAATGTAAAATACTAATATTTCTGAAAAATATTTAACATTACTACAAATTGAAATGTAAAAAACCTCAAATGTCTCAAGTTGTTGAGGTGTTACGAAATATTCATGCATTTGTTAGATATGTCCGGCAGGTGCTAGTGGATTCTCGATGGAAGACTGTCCCAAATACTATCTCCAGTTCCTCGGGTGGTAAGAGTCCTCTTATAGTGGTGTCTCTTTGGGCGATAGCTATAGCCTCAATGCTCTGTTAAAAATAAACAAAATATAAATATTTAATATAACACTATAACAAAATAGGATAATTCTTAATGTAAAAAATTAATTTGAATTAAAGAAAGGTAAAGTTTAAACTCATCTCACCTCTAAATTTTCAATGGACAAGGACAATGTCTTCAGCTTTTGGTGGCATGTAGTCGGAATAGGGGTGTTGCATAAATTGTGATAAGTCTCAAAATATAATGAAAGTATATAATTACCTATTGTAATTACAGTAGATTATTTCATAAGAGCATTATTGATGTCATTCCTTATCTTGGTAGATAAGTAGGTACACCATTCATATTGGTGATCGTTAAGGGTACACATAATGTAAGCCAAGACCCAGTGAGGAATGTTAGTATATGTTCCTTGCAAAATAATCATGCAGGGAATAATTATACCATGGCATGCGAAATGGGTGTGTGATGTCATGAAGTGAAATTCCCCTTTTGGAAGGATTTACTACTACTTGAATAATTTTCATGCCAAATTCGAATCCAAATACTTGACACCTTTGTCGACTCAATTTCTTCATTATGACAAGATCCACATTTTTATGTGGAAGTCCTATCAAATGTTGAATATCTTCAGGGGATGTTCCAAACGAAAGTGCGTGTGATGTGAGTTGTACTTGAAAAGTTTAATCCTCACTATTGAAATTTGATATTTTTGGGTTGAGAAAGTGACTAAGTACAAGCTACACATAGAGGATGAAGACCGCATGTAAGATGGTGTGTGTGAACCATAAGAAGAAGTGCCAATAAGATGGAATGATACAAGTATAGAATAGTGCATGGAGTCTCATGTGTAGGTGTATAAAAATTGGACATATGAAGTGTTAAAGTGTTAGGTTAATTAATTATGCATTATATAATTAATTATTTAATTAATGTTATTAATTAAATAATGTTGTTATTTGGTTTTATTAACCATATTTGTTTTATTTCTTCACGGGTATAATTGTTATGATTGTTATAACAATTATGTGCTTCCGGATGTAATATTGGAAGCTACTGTATTGGTTGTTGCATTGTTGCAACTCCTCATTTGTTTGTATTCAGTTGTATAATACCTATAAGTATTACAGCTCATTCATATGTAATTTGGTTGATTGAGTTTAATATAATTTATCAAGCTTCTTCCCCCTGTTTTCTCAATCCACATTTGGTACCGAGAAAAATTGAAGATCCTAACAAGGTTAAAGAAGGGTGCAGAGGAAGGAAAATTCTTGGAGAAGAAATTTGCTTCATCGGAGAGCCAGTGTTGCCTCCTGCAGCTTCCCAGACCTCCCTACAGTCTCACAACCTCATGTGCATTCTCCGGTAAACGGAAAGAAAAAAATTTTTGCCTTGGTGCTCTCTACACTAGGAAAATTTGCTTCTGGAGCATTTTCTGGTTTATAGCAATCAGATTATTAAAAAAACTCATTTATCCCCATTAGGGTTTTGTCTCTAATTTGGAAGGTCAATATAGTCTCTGCTAAAATAACAGACTGCTAGTTTTGGAGGACTCTCAGCCATTACCCTAGCTTGTTGCTTTTTTGGAGCTATTCAACCACCGAGTTACATTGGAGGAATTCATGTTCATTATGTGTCGAGCAGCCGAGCTGTGAACATTTGAAGATCCATTGTGTGTATTACTGAGACCCCTCACCAAATACTTGTGTGATTGAAGGAGATTTTTGAATCCACTGAGTCAACCTTTGCATGCAAATAGTCAATTTATATTTGCGTTGGGTTTTATATTGGAGTGAACGATCTGTCCCAACCGGCTGTAACCCCGCACAAGAAATAAATAGAGATTTGTGGAGTTTTATCAACCCACTACAAACGACATCTTCAAAAAAAAATGTGGAGACAACACAAACAAAATAGAGGTGAATTTTTTGAAAGATCTCATGTTGCATCCTCCATGCCCAAGCCGTCCTCCACACAATTTCAACAAACCTACAATCACTTAAGAAAACCCGCAACCCGCACAAAGAAATAGCGAAGGTAGAGAGATAAAGGAAGTCGATCCGGACTCCACTCTCCATGCACACCTACAAAACAAATCAACAATCAAAATGATTGCAAAAATAAAGTGCAGATGTTAAGGAGTCAGATCTGGATTTTTTGTGTACACATGAAGCCCTAAATCTGCCTCAATCCTTAGCCATGTGGATCTTGCATGCACCACGTCACCATTTTGCAAGGTTAGTCGGTTTTTCACTTGTTTAAATAAAATATGTTACGTTTTATATTCAAACAAGTCTAAGTGCCTTGGTGGATAGCACAATAGCTTTAGGAGTGGGAGGTGCATGGGTCAAATCCCACTAAATCCATTTGTTTTGATTTTTAATGGAAACTATATAGAAAAGTTATGTGCGCATATGACGATATTTCTTTGAGCCGGTGGCAATAATCGCACAAACCCCTTTCAAGACTATTTTGGTACCACGTATTGAATTATTTCATGGACGTTAATGCCTCTTTCACATACCATTAGGTATATAGAAAGGGAAAGCTTCTTCCACGTAACGGGTATGTTAGAAGGGTGCGTATATAGAAAGGTTCGAAGATATTAGACTGACGGTATGTATATTGGGAGACCTTATACCTAGAGTGATAAGAGCCAAACCTGTCACAAGTGTTTTCTGCAAAATGGGAACCAATCCCCCTAATTTTTCTTCCGGATTCACAACTACTTAGAGGAAACAACTATGCTGCATGGAAGACAAAAATAAAGACACAAACTTAATTTTGAAGATATTTGGCTGTTGTGGATCGGTACTATGATCAAATCAACTACGATACAACACAATAAGCAGCAATTTGATAGAGCAAATTAGAAATCCAAACTCATCATCTTGTTTGGATTGTCCAATGATGTGCAACCCCACATTTTTGATGCCATAATAGCCAAAGAAGTGTGGGATAAGTTGAGCATGGTGTATGAGGCCAAAAACAAGAATGTCATTCTGAATTTGTAGAGTCAGTTACACACACTAAAGTTCAAACAAAATGATAAAATCAAAGCTTTCTTAAGAAGAGTTACAGAATTGAGGGATTCACTTCTAGCCCTAGGAGAAGTAGTCAAAGATGATGCTCTCATTCCAATTGTTCTCGAGAGAATTCCTTCTTCATACCATATTTTCAGTAACACTAAAATTGTCGGATATGATAATTAGTTTTGACAAATTGGTAAGCCTACTACGACAAGAGGAAGCAATGCACAATAAGGATGATGAAGAGGAGAAATCACTTTCTTCACATAAAAAATGGAAAGGAAAAGGTAAAGGAAAACCTAATTCCTATCAAATTCCCAACATCAGAATCAGTATCATGAGGAAAAAAAAAAAAGAAACAATGTCCAATTTGTAAAAGAGGACATGACTTAAAATATTTTTGGTATAATACTTACAAGAAAGGTTCATCAAGTAACTCTGGACCTCCACAAAAATCTCACAAGGGAAATTCTAACTACAATCAAGGGAATAAAAAGGGAAATAGAAAAGAAGACCCCATTAGAAAGGAAATATTTGTTGAGCAAGAAGAACATTTAGATAATGAAGACTTCTTGTACACTGCTCAATTAAGTGAACCATCCACATCATCTAGTGATGTATGGTATGTTGATTTGGGATCCACTTGACACGTGACCAGCCACAGAGATTGGTTTACTTCAATGAGGGACATGCCATCAAAAAATCATGTTTCGTTGGGAGATGATTCTTCATATGTAGTTCGTGTGGATTGGGAACATTTCTCTACCCCTTGGTTCACGCAATCGTAGACTATCGATGTCTTATATGTCCCTAGGTTGATAAAGAATCTAATTTCACCAACCAACTTCTAGATCACAACCTAAAATTTTATTTTGATACTCATTCCGAAAGAAAACATGTTTGATTTGAGAAAAATCACTAGGCTCGAAAATAGCTACAAAAGCCTCCAATGTGGGACGCATTTTCCAACTTGATTTTTTCCACAAAGATGATTAGGCGTTTGTGGATAAGAAATCTACCTCAAGACAGCTTTGGCATTAGAGACTTGTTCATGTTAGTTTCAAGTATCTCGAGACATTATGTCAATGCAATATGGTACATGGGCTACCATCTCTTCAAGGATACAGACAAGTTCCCTCATTGCCTAGCAAGGAAACAACACAGAGCTTTATTCTAGAAGAGTACATATCAAGCTCATGGTAAGCTTGATCTGGTTCATACTTGATATTTGTGGTCCGATGCAACCGAGTCATTCTGGATTTCGAGACTTCATGCTATGTGTTGATGACTATTCAAGGACAATGTGGATTTTTGTCTTCGCAAGAAAAGTGAAGCTTTTGAAACTCTCAAGAAGTTCAAAGTAGCGATTGAGAATGAAACCGGTCATCACATGTAACTCTCTTCTCGGATCGAGGGGGAATTCACCAAGAATGATTTCAAATACTACCTAAAAATCATGGGATTCATCGACAAATGCCTCCTCCACACACACCGATGCAAAATGGTGTTGTTGAGAGAAGAAATTGTACTATCATGGAAATGGTGTGATGCATGATCGATGACTTTGGACTTATAAAGACATTCAGGAAAAAGCAAGAAAGATAGTAGTGTATTTTTTAACAGATTTTCCACAATTTTTCTTGAAGGAGTAACACCACAAGAAGCATGGTCAAACCGAAACCATCTATTGCACACCTTAGAGTATTCGGGTGCAAAGAGAGTATGCACATACCCAAACAACATAAATAAATTGGACATGAAGTCAAAAAAATCATCTTCATTGGGTATAGTGAAGAGACTCTTGGGTACAGATTGATGTATCCAAAGACCGAAAAGTCTACACCAAGAAAGATGTTGATTTTTTTAGAAGAAGGAAGCAGAGACTCCTTCTCTAGACTCACCAGATGTAGACTTTTCACCAAACTTGTAAAAACTGAAACTGATTTCCCATGGTTGATGAAAGTGATAATGGGGATTATAGTGTTGATATGATAGAACCAAAACCCATGGGAATAGTTCAGCATATGCACAAATGGTATACTATCACATTACAAGATGCAAGAATGGATGCTCCATCGAATACATCCACCCCTCGGACCACGAACTCGTAATAAAGCAAGAGAAGAAGTTAGCTTTACTTTGATGAGTGGAGTTATCAAGTCCGATGAGCCTTCTACATTCAAGGAATCCCTACAGTCAAAATCTTGGAAAGATTCCATGGAATCAATATCGATCCAAGAATGAAAAATAACACTTGGCAGCTTCGATCTTCCACCATGGAAGAAAGCCATTGGATGCAGATGGATATTCAAAATAAAGTAAAAAGTAGATGGGATAGTGGACAAGTACAAAGAAAGACTTGTAGTAAAGGGGTATGCACAAAAAGAAGGCATTGACTACGAGGAGACATTTTCTCCCATAGCTAAGATCAAAATGATCAGGATGATCTTTGCTCTAGTTGCATTGACGCTTTGGATATAAAGCCCATTAGATGGACGTAAAAGTGATTTTCTAAACAGAGATTTAAAAGAAGAAGTCTATATGACTCAACCTGAGGGTTATGTTGTACCTGGTCAAGAAGCAAAGGTATGTAAACTTAGGAAATCTCTGTATGGCCTTAAATAGGCACCCCAAGCATGGTATGTCAAGATTGATGAGAATCTCGTACAACATGAATTTGTTAGAAATCCATACGACCCCAATCTCTTCCTCAAAAATAAAGGGGAGGAGATTTTGATTATCATTCTCTATGTCGACGATCTAGTCATCATTGGCGATTCAAAGGAGGATTATCAATGCAATGAATAAATATCTTAATTGATCATTCGACATGACAGATCTTGGGCTGATGCACTATTGTCTTGGATTGGAAGTATAGAAAAAGAGAATCACATCTTTGTTTATCATATGAAATATACCAATACAATGCTCAAGAAATTCAGGATGATGGATTGCACACCAATTGCTACACCTATGGATAATAGATTGCATTTATCTCATTTAGATCCATCTCCTGAGGTAAGTGCCACTCTCTATTGACAGTTGATTGGGAGTCTCATTTACCTCGACCTTCACTAGACCGGATATCACTTTGCGATGAAGCTATCTATCCAGTTCATGCAGAATCCAAAGTGTGTCATTGGAAAGTAACAAGGCACATCTTGAGATATCTCAAAGGATCAAGTGGATCTTGGTCTAGAATACAAGAAGAATGACAATTTCTTCTTGTCAAGATATTCAAATTCAGATCATGCAGGAAACATTGATGACATAAAATCCACTTCAGGATTTGTGTTCTTTATGGGATTTGGACCAATATCATGGGGAAGCAAGAAACAACACTTTGTTTCTCATTCTTCCATATAATATAAGTATTGTTCTCACGAGAAGATATCTATGAAGTTATTTGGATGTGTCGCATACTAGAAGGACTTGGAATACCACAGGACAAACCGACCACCATGTATGTTGAAAATGAAGGTATTCTCAAACTTGTTTACAATCTAGTGTTTCATGAAATAACAAAGCACATTGAGGTACAAGTTCATTTCATATGCGAGCATGTGTTGAAGCACAATATCCAACTTTAATTTTTTCCAACAACTGAACAATGAGAAGATATCTTCACAAAGTCACTTGCACATGACAAGTTCAAGTTGTTCGAGAGTTCCTCTCCTCATCCCTTGAGACAATGCACAATGATAAAGGGGGCGATGTTAGGTTAATTAATTATGTATTATATAATTAATTATTTAATTAATGTTATTAATTAAATAATTTTGTTATTTGGTTTTATTTATTCACAAGTATAATTGTTATGATTGTTATAACAATTATTTGCTTCCTGGATGTAATATTGGAATATACCGTATTTGGTTGTTGCATTGTTTTTTTATTATTGGCAAATAGTTTTTGAAAGGACTATACCCTTATGCAAAGAAGGCTCGAAGCGAGAATAGGAAAATAAAGCTCGAAAAAAAGGATCAACATCCTGATATAACAATAAGGACCAAGTGCGAGCGCGATCTGCGAAAAAACAAACAACAAAGAACACAACAAAGAAATAAACACCTGGATGTGATCAAACAGCAAACACGCAGTGGTCCGGCCACAAAAATGATAACAATGTACTCCGGCCGACCACTAACGGAGAAAACAACCAGACGATCATCACAAAAGAGCCCAACAAAAACTGACAAGGAAGGAACCAACAAAAG
Source organism: Taxus wallichiana var. yunnanensis (assembly GCA_018340775.1). Classification (NCBI taxonomy): domain Eukaryota; kingdom Viridiplantae; phylum Streptophyta; class Pinopsida; order Cupressales; family Taxaceae; genus Taxus; species Taxus wallichiana. Next base: position 828,441,220 of record CM031238.1, read on the forward strand.
CAAACCAGCTGCAACAAAACAGCAACAAAACAACAACACAGCTGCCTAGCAACTGCGTAGCAGGCCATAAGCCAAAATGTAGCAATGATAGCGCCCAAAAAGACAAGAATCAAATCTTGTCCGATATGGTGGGGGATTTAGATTTGGCATTACCCTTCTTTTTCCGATCCACCACTGTCCATTCCTGATTTTCCACATCCACTACAGTCGGAAAAACTGCAATAGGTTTGATGGGGGAGTGACCCAAATGGGAGGTCGGAATATCTTTAATCACCAAATCAAGCAAATTTGTAAAGAATAATGCTGAGGCTTCTCTGTATTGGTCTGTGAATCAACCATGATGGGTGAGTTAGCTTGCAGGGGGGCACTCGAATCCTTAGCCGGATTTGAGTCGATTGTAAGATGTTCAGGTAGAGAATCCCTCCACCAGGCTGTTTTGGTCTTACGTTTGGAGTGTTCACAGTCATCTGTAACATGACCAGTTTGGAAGCAACGCCTACATCTGAAGGCAAGTCTCTCATAGTCTATCCTCTGCACCCAGAGCCTGGCTCCAATCTGAAGATTGATTTCTGCTGGTAAACATTTGGAGGTATCGAGATCAACCAGGATTCGAGCATAAGTAGTATGGGTTTGAATGGAGGTCTTATCATCAACTGCTACACATGAGCCTAAAGTATCCCCTATAGCAATGAGACAAGATCTGTTCCAAAGCTGCAATGGGAGTCCTGGTAGACGAACCCAAATCGGGTAGGTATCAAAAGACTCCTTTAATGGGTCGAAAGATGGATACCATGGTTTGGACATAAGCCCATGTTCCCCCCAAACCCAATGTTGACTAAAAATTAAATCCCTATCTTCAGGGGTTTCAAAGACAGCAATGAAGTAAGCTTTAGCACAAGGATAAAGCTCAATCTTACCTTGTATTTTTTCTCTCCATCTCTGGGCTATCCAGTCATGAAGCTGAGAAAGCTTAGGCCAAAATTTGTGAAATCTGCATATGAGCCCCAGATGGGAGAGATTTTCCTCCTCCTTAAGAACCTTTAGAAGTAAATCCTCTTCGATTTTCAGCGTCGGGACCTCCTGGGAGGGTTTTAAGAGCTCATTTCTGACATTCTCCTTCTGTTTGGAGACCGCTGAAGCATAAGATCCGGACCTATTGTTGCTGTTTAGATTGTCCTGGTTCTGGCTTACCCCTGTACCTCTTCCTCCATCACCAGATCCACTCTTAGTCTCTTGCAACCTGCAGTTACCAGTATTGAGTTTTAAAGGAGATAATGAATCTTTGACTGAGCCATCTTTACCTGTCCCATGAGTGAACACCCCTGTTTTGATATGGGGGTCTTGGTTAGTATTGCAAGCCATACCAATCCATGAGATTGGTGCTTTATTTTCCTCTACATTTTTGCATCCGCCTCCCACAGATACCACTGGTTTCTCGCCGCCATTAATAGGGACCTCATTTCGAACTGAGAGGGGCGAACCTCTGGCAATGCTCGTGCCTCCTCGAACCCTTTTTTTAGATGAAGCCCGCGTAGAAACCATGGTAGCCGCGGAACAGTCGCGGAGCAATCTCGGGCTTGATTGCATTGTTGCAAAATCATCATTTGTTTGTATTTAGTTTATGCATAATACCTATAAGTATTCCAGCTCATTCATATGTAATTTTTTTGATTTAGTTTAATATAATTTATCGTGATTTCGCCCTTGTTCCTCAATCTACATGAATTTTCACGTGCGGGGAAAAATTACGGGAGTTAGCTAGAATTTTTAATGGGAGAACAATAGAGAAAATAAAATATGGTGTGATAAGTAGGAAGAGATATAAATGGATAAAATCATTGTTAAAGTATTGTTAAAGGATGATAAAGCACATACAAGGAGCTAGATAAATGAAGGGTATGCATGGGTAGATGCAACTAAATATAGTATGGCATGAAGGTGAAGTAATCTATTAATAGCATGCATGGAGATAGAACAACCAGTTAAAGACTAAAGTGCGGAGTAAAGGTACATGTAGGCTAGGTATAGAAGAGTTTAATAATAGATTAGAGCATTGTAAAGTGGTGGACAAGTTCCCACCAGTTATATATAGTTCTCATGTTTGTGAAAAGAGGATATAGTGTGTGTGTGAGAGAGAGGACTTGTATGAGAGATATGTTATATTTGTAATGTTTTGTGAGATCTTGTTATGTAATGGATGATCTGTTATGCATTGAAAATGTTAGGAGAGATGAACGAGGTGTCATTGGCATTTAGATTTTGATATAATTGTATATGTTATAGAATGAATTATTGAACCCCCTTGATGTTATTATATTTGTCATGATTTATATTATATTGTCTTCTATTATGTCTTGTGAAATATATTGTATTGATTATGCATGTTGTGTGATCTAATAAATAGGGACTTGGTAGGTTGTATGCGCTTTAGGTGAGCACTTGAAATCAATCTAAGTGATGTGTCGTGCGCCCGAATAAGTGGTGCTAACAAATAAGACTACATTTTGGTTCCATTTCGGGACCTCTTTTCATTCCAATCATCAAGATGTGGTGTGTACATGGTGTTTCAACTATCATTAGATAATATTCATCATTGGGTACATGATTCTCGGATGCATTTCCTCGAGAGATACATCACTATAAGTATTTTCAATTCACGTAAATGGATAGAAGAAAATCTATATGATTCACTGCACAAGACATTATTTAGTTTCTTCCCAGTAGAGTTATATGGATAGTTAGCAACTTACACACAAAATAGAGGAGCCAGGAAGGAAGTAAGTGTGGACCCGTGGATAAGTACCAAGCACTCTCTAAATTTTATGAATTGTGCATGTGTGTGGTATATTTTTGGTGGGAATGAGTGTTGCAGAATTACGCCTTGGAATACACAATCTCAACATACTCATGCCTAGAAGAAGAAAGTTTTCATTTTTTTCTTGAGCTAAGTCGATCATACCTATGTGTGCTGCCATTAGAAATAAAGATCTCAATGATTGAGCTAGGAATGGAGAAAGTACCTATGGAAATGGTAGGCTAAAACCCCACAAAGTGTGTAAGGGCGGGAAAAGGGTTTGGGTTGGTCCAAGTGGAAGAAAGAGAAAGAGAAGAGATACTCCATAGATATAATGATGTCCAAGAGAGGTCATTAGAAGAGGCACTAAAATTTATAGGAATGGGGCCGGGAAGAAGTGATGTGAACCCTATAGAAGGTAAGGGGCCACAATACCATGTCCTTTAGATATTGGGGAAGCAAAATAGAAGGACCCCTTGGTATATGATGAAATAATGAGAAAATTTGGCATGCATCTAACCCACCTTGGAACCCTCACCTTTGTGCTTGGTATTTGGAATCAGAAAGTAGTTATTGAAGATCATCATAGTGACGGGGAGTAAGAAGGAAATCAGATATCATCGCATTGGGTTGAAGATATAAGTAGGAATGTCTCGAGTATTAGCATAAGAGTCACAAAAGATAAAGGCGGTGCATATGGTAACACAAAATCCTCCCTTACTCGAAAAATAGACTTTGTTGTGAAGTATTCCAAAAGGCACGATGTCGAAAAATGTTGGAACTTTACCCAAGATAAGTAATCCTATTAGAGGGATATCATGAAAAATAGTTGAGTACGCATTACGGTTCTACTACGGCCACAAAAACTAGTTCTCCTTTAGTACCACTTTTAGTTCTAGTAATAGGAGGTGCAAGAGGCTTTTTCCTCCCAGAGAGGAGAAAAACCTAGTGGTTGATTGAGGTCAAATTTGGTCCACCACTAAGTGAGAAAAATTTAAGACAAGGACCACCGTAATAACCACAAATATATTATGAAATGACACTTCATCTACCAGAGTATAGGGGAGTCGAGGATGCCATGGAACATGTGCACAAGTGTGAGATATTATGGATATCTAAGGGGATAACAACTTTAGACATGAAGGTGATCCATTCACGAACACTTTGCAGGCCATATGCATAGTTTGTACAAGAAGTATGACCATCATCGATGGGGGTCGACTATGATTCCTTGCACATCACCTTCATAGCAGAGTTCCACATCCGGAGTTCAAACAACATAGTATTAGTGCACTCACATACATTAATCAATGCATATCTGAAAGTGTTAGGGAGTATGATGCGTGATTAAAGACCCCATTTTCCAAGATCTCAGTTATGCCATCCATCAGAGCCAACATGCACAATGGTTTTTGGGTAGTCTATTAACACCATTCTAAAGAGTGTTATCGCACAAAACTTTTACAAACCCACGCAAGGCCTTGGAGGAAACATTGTCAGGTGCAAAGGCGCTTAGAAGTGTGGACTATGGTGTATGGACTATGATATAGAAGGGTATACAAAGGATACTTATCCATGCAAGAATGTGTGCATGTTGCTTACATCTTATGATATTTTTCATAAGAACCATGATGTTTGAAATTTCCCACTTTTACAATGTGCCACACAAAAGAATGTATCAGATTATTGTAATATTTTTTACACACATACTCATGATATAGCCACTTTTCGTTTGATTGATCAAATCCATGAGGCTTGTGAAATGGTATTATGCTAGATTAGTGCAAAAATAAGCTCACATGTATGTGATGGATAGAATAATGATGGAGGTAATGGAGGATATTGTGGTAGAGGATGAGGGGGTCGCAGAGGTCGGTTCAAGAGAAGGATGTGTTACACTTGTGATCACCTAATCACTATCAAAGACAAATGTTTGAATAAGTATACATGTACTGTGGAAAGGCACACAAGGTAGAATATTACCCTAACCTATACGCCCACATGTGAAATAATAAGAAGGATAAAGGTATAACCATGATTCAAGTTGAACATTCTAAGAAAGGATAGTGGAAGCCAAATAATTTGGATGTAGCAAAACAAAAACCACTATTCTTCACTACATGAGAAGAGGCATCACATGTGTGTGGAAAGTGAAGGTCAAATCCATTAGTCGGACACAAAGAGGTTGTACACACAACAAAGTGTCTAAATACGGGTAGAAAAAGGAGGTATTTCAAGAAACTATGGGCATAATTAGAGAACTTCAAGGAGAGATACAATATCTAAAGAAATAGGTATGAGATAGAGAGCATGCAAAGAACACTAAAGTACCTAGTAAGGATGTTGATGACCTCAAAGGATTATGTAGGATGATTAGGTAAGAAAATATCATACCTTTTCCTGGGAATGGCTATGAGATAATTCACTTCGCAAGGATACAGAGCGAGAGTGCTAGATCCTCCATACTAACTTGCCACCTCGGGATCATGAGTACAACAAGGAAATCACATTGATGTAGTGATCAACGGCAGATTGGCTGATAAGTAATATCCTTATTGATATATGTGTGGAAGTTAATGTTCTCACACTTGATGTTTGTAATTTTATGGGAAGGTCACCATTATAACCATCCTCAAATGTATTAGACATGGAAAATAAAAAAAGGGCTATGCTCATTGGATTCCCGAATAATTTCAACATCACCATTCAAGGAGAAAAATTTAGGCATGAATTTGAGGTCCTAGAAATAGTTGAGGAAAATAAATTTCCTACGCTACTTGGTCATCAATGGTGTTATGCTAATAATGCAGACTTGTCCTTTAACAAGTGTTATGTCAAATTTGAGAATGATAAGGAATAGGTAGTAATCCCGATATATGGAACTAATATTACAACCTATACACAACCAATGAGTGAAGAATACTTGAACCATATTTACGCTCACATGATGCGGGACCCAGAGAATGTTCACCAACCAAAGATGGAAATATTGAGTGGGGGCATGTGTATTCCATCATTGGAACTACGAGTATTTCTTGTGACAATTGGGATCATGACACATACAAGATGGTTGGTTGAGAGTGTTATGGAAGGGTAACATGGGTGATCATACCACGTACACTTAGAGGTTGGGAAATACTATGTTGCCAAAGTATACTTGATAAGAAAAACCTAAGTCATTCTTACACATGATGGAGGAACAATGGAAGAATGAGGGTGATAGAAGGAACATGTTGGTCTACTCATTAAGGGAATAGCAACATGATGGTGGGTCGCACATAGAGACAATATTCTAGGATGGCATGAGATACAAATTACCTTCTTGAAAAGGATTTTCAAAAGTAATATTCCTTCTCAGATACCATCTTAGGATGGGAATACATCCCCTCAGAGTCACATACAGATTTGTGAAAATAATTGGCTATAAGCACCTAACATGTTACCCCCATCATTTTGGGTTCATAAGTTATATTCTAAATTGTGAGGATGTGTTCACATATGGTACATACATGCAGATTTGAAGTAAGATATAGCCATTGGAATGACTTAACCTCAAGTATTGTACACACCTTTGATTATTTTTCTACTAAACCTCTTGTCCATGAAGCATTACATTTAATGAATCACATCATGTTGGGAGATAGCAAAAATGTTGAGGAGAACTTGACATAATCAGATACCGAATCTACCCTCAAGAGCATGGGAGCGATCACACAGATCGGATACAGATGAGATTCTAATAGAACGCACTTAGAGAGAAAAGGATAAACTAAATCTTGTATATCTTATAAATGATGAATATGTCGAATCTATAGACATAAAACACATAGAGGGTGAGCACATCATCTTAGATGCTATAGATGAATAAGCACGTGCATACCACATGCCACTCAATATAAAGAAGGTAAATATTGGAACAGTAAGATGTGCCAAAGGAGGCCATAATTGGTAATTATTGGTCTGAAGAAGAGGTTGAAAAAATAATTTAATTGTTATGTAATTTTTCAAGATTTTTTTGGGTCAAAGCATATAACTGTGTCCCACTTTTTTGTAGTTTTTGTACTTTCATCAAACTATGTCTGACAACCAAAACATGAACAAACACATATAAAATGACCAAATATGCATTTTTAAGAGGCCATAAATACCAAGGTGCAGGGCATCAAGAATTTACCTGATTTTTTAAATTTTTATAGTTATTTTTAATTATTTATTTACTAGTCAGATTTAAAAATATTTATGGCCACAAAGTGGGACACACTTGTATGCTTTGACCCTTTTCCAATGGGATACCACAAGTTAAAGGGTGTCCATTTTTCCTTAGGTGAGATGAAGATAAATCTTAAGGATGGTGCAGAAATGGTTCGTAAGAGGCCTTACCGAATGAATCCCAATTTGTGCATCAAGGTCAAGGATGAAATTGATAAAATGTTGAAAGCATGCATCATAGAACCCATAGAGGAATCAGAGTGGATTAGCCTAATGGTCATCAACATCAAGAAGGATGGGAGGATCGTGATTTGTGTTGATTATAAAAATTTTAATGTTTCTTGTGTTATTGATCTCTTTCCCACTCCGTTTACGTAAGAAATACTAGAGGGTGTTGCAGGGTGTGAGATCTATTCCTTCATTGATGGATTTTTAGGGTATCACTAAGTTATAATTACGAGTGAAGACCAAGAGAAGACAACATTTGCAACTTAATAGGTATGCTTTACATATACAATTATTCCTTTCGGCTTGAATAATGTGTCACTCATGTTATCATGTGTTGTTTTTCAGGCATTCCGAGATTTTATCCATAATCTCCTTTAAGTTTATTTGCATGTTTGGACCGTATATGGACTTATTAAGGATCATTATGATTCCACAGAACTAATGTTTGAAAGTTGCAAGTACATCTAAGTATATATTTGAACATTAAGAAATGTATATTTGTAACATTGTTTGGAACACTAATGGGTCATATAATATGTAAATAATGGTTATTGGTTGATCTAGCAAAGGTAGCAATCATTTTGGGATCGGAGGAGCCCACTAACCAAAGCGACACGTAGGATTCCTTGGACATATTGGATACTACCAGAAATTCATTAAAGGGTATGCCAAGATCACTACGCCACTAGAGGATTTACTAAAGGAAAAGGGAAAATGTTATTTTAAGGATGTGCAGCAACATACATTCGAGACATTAAAGGAGAGACTAATAACCACACCCATTTTATGATTCCCTTATTATAATTTAACATTTCATGTTCATGTGAATGCCTCAGAACAAAAATTGGAGAAGTATTGGCTTAGCTAGGGAAGGTAATGTGGACCATCGTATTTGTTTTGCAAGTAGGAAGTTGACACCAAAAAAAAATTATACAACCACAGAGTGTGAGGCATTTTCCATGGTGTACGTGCTTCATAAATTCGACAAAGATTCATAATCAACACCATTTATCTTTTACACTGATCACATAGAACTCAAGTATCTAGTTAACAAGCTAGTTTTATAAGGGCACATCTGTCGATGGATCATATTATTCTAGGAGTTTGAGATCTTGGTTATAGTAAAACTAGGAAAGAGTAATCTAGGACCGCACCATCTATTAAAAATTAACTTTGGTGAAGACCCACAAAGTATAAATCTTACTATGTTAGATGCCCAAACTATTCGATTACAATGCAATCTAGCTGATTTAGACGATATCGCAAAGATGCTTACATGCATAGTTGTTGCACCAAAAAGAATGATAACATTAGATAATAAGCATATTTTCATTCGTGATACACCCTATTAGTTTATAGGAGGGGAATCAGATAAGATGGGTAGATATTAGGTAATATGAAGATGTGTTTGGAACATAAGTGCAAATAAATCATGGAGTAAGCACATGGTGGGATCATTAAAGGACACTGTGTAGTGGAATTTACAACGCATAAGATACTACCCGCCAAATTCTAGTGGGAGACATCAGACAAGGATATAAGGAGTTTTGTTAAAACCTATGATTACCTCACAAAGAATGTGAAAACCAGGACAATGTGATGAGATTTCGTTACGACCTATCGCAAGCATAGAACCTTTTGAGAAATGGGCAATTGAATTTTTGGCCAATAACGCCATTGTGTGGAGGACATGTGCGCAGATAAAGATCACTCACACTAACTATTTAACGCAATGGGAATAATAAGAACCCACAAAAACTACACATCAACAAGAATAACACAATTTTAATGGGAGAATATTATTAGCAGATATGGATGTCCATTTGAGCCTTACCAAAGATAAGGGAACTAATTTCTTGAATGATAAAATTAGAATATTGTTAGCTGAATTTATGGTAGCCCATCATAAGACTACCCTTATCACCCACAAGCCAACAAAGATCAGAGAATATTTCAAAATAATATTGAGTCACACACTAACAAAAATTTATGGTGTGGACATAAAATATTGGGATGATAAATTGTCAAATGTTTTATGGGCATACACGACTACTTACAAATGGTTGAATAAGGAAAACTCTTTCCATTAGTGTTTGGAACATAGATAGTCTTACCAAAGGAGTTCCTACTACCCTCCCTACATATTGTGCATGTATGATGCCTTATTAATGAGAAAGCAATGGAAGAGTGCATTGATTGATTAATGTAATTAGATGAAAGGTGAACAATTGTGTAATGGAGCCAATAGTAAGAAAAATCATGAAAAAGGCTAAGCATGATAGGCATATTAAGAACAAGTATTTTACAATTGATGGTATGGTGCTCCTATATGACTCTAAGTTTGCATGCCACCTAGGAAAGATAAAATTTCATTGGTTAGGACCATTTAAAGTAACAAATATTTTTGACTCGTGCATGCAAGTTACAAGTGTCAGATGGAAATATGTTTTTCAATTAATTCAATGGGAGTAGGATGAATCCCTACTATAAATAAACTTCTTTCATTATGTTTTTAATAAGGTTGTATTTCCATTTATAATAGGTTTCCCTTTCATTTTTTCTTTTTTTTGTTTCAATAAGCGTGTTCACGTGTAGGAGCTAGTCTTTTTGTTATAGACTAGTACATAGAAGACTGTGCATGATTTTACTGTGGGATAAGTAGGAAAAGACACGTGAAGGAAAATAAAAACAAAATACACATGATGGAATTTCTTTCATGATTGGTTTGGCTTGGCGTGGTTGTGTTTAATCTATTGGAATTTTCTCGTATGGAAACTTGATGAATAGAGAAGCGTATAGTATAATGCAAGGAGAAAATGCAATGAGGAAAACTACTTGGTAAGTGGCATGGACAAAGAATGTGTACAATGCAGATGATGCACGTAAGAGGGCTCGGCATCTTCGTAAGTAGGAACGTGTTAAAGGTCATAGATTTATGCAAGTAAGAGGTTTATAGAAAATGTGGGATAATGTAGGACGAGAGGGAAAGCAGAAAAAGATGCATTAAAGCTAAAAAGTGGTGATAGGTGATCACATTTATTATGATCTTAAATTGAAAATCTATAAAAGGATGATGATTATAGTCATTCTTACCTTGCAATTTGAGAATTAGTGTGTAAAAGAGCTCTTGGGAATCATAGAACAAGTGTAAACAAGTGCAAACCAAAGTTTTGATAGAATTGATCAAGCATCCAACCCCTAGAACAAAACTAGAGCTCCTTATGTGAAGTTGAAATTATGAAGTGGGAAAGTTTGAAGAAGGGTCAGCAAGCTAGGGTTATGAAGAAGCTTGCAGGATTAGGGAACAATGGTTTTTCACAATTGATCTAGGGCACAAATTTGGGTTACACTCTTGTGTGTTGTCAATAGGGTTGAAGAATGTATCTAAGCAAGTGGTACTTGGTTTTTAAGAACTTAGGGCACACATTCATAGGCTAGAAAGGTCAAATAAGTTTTAAACAACGTGAATAATGGTGCCAAGGAAGGGACAAAATAATAAAACGGTAATAGAGGAGGCACCAGATGACTAGTTTTGGAAATGCAATATCCATAAGAAGTGATTGTGGAAAACCATGGGCATCGCAACTATGGAAGTGTAAAATCAATGAGTATAACCACCGCATATAAGGCCATGAAACAAACATCGAATGAGGTCTTGAAATAAATGAGGTAGTGGACACCAGAAGGGAAGATAATATTTGATGATAAGGTGCCTAAGACCCTGGAACATGTGGGAGTGCTACAATTATATGAGTTACCATTCTTTGGTAAACCCGCATGCCTATACCAATGGTTGATGTCTCTAGTCCATGATGACTACTTCTACTGTGGGTAGAAGGATGTGCTTAGCTACAAAATTGATCACAGGGTAATGTGGCCGAGAGATAGTGGAGGAGATATCTTGTGATCTATGTGAATAAGAAGCAAAGGAGGAGAAAACCAAAAACTACAATATAAGAGGGGAAGTTGGGGCTTTAATGTTTCAAACATTACTGACCCAAATTCTTGTTAATCAAATATCATAGGGGATGAGCACCATTATGAATCTTGTTAATCAACTTATTTAATTTTTCCACAAATTATCTAGTGGGATCTTACAGTTATTACTTCATTTGCATTGATTGAGCGAGAAGGGCATGAGAATCTTCTGCTGACTTGAATTGTGATTCAAACATAGCGTTCATATCTTCCCAATCATTGATTGAACGAGGCTACAAATAGTATAACCAAAGATGCAAAAATCTTGTAATGACTCTATGAATAGTTGAATAATGACATCTTCATGTTCCACTTCAAGAATGCCACATGATGTGATGAAAGCTATAATATGCTCATTTGGACATTTTTTCCATCTCCTTAGAACTTGGGAAAGTTCTTTCTTGATCCTCTGGGTAATTCGTGAAGTGAAGGAGTCAAAGCCAATGGATTAGTGTTTTGATCCCAAGGTACTAGCTCATCTATATCTAGAGGAAGATTTTTAGTTGTTGTGGAAAGAGTGGAATTATAACTGGATTAGGAGGTAGAGTCTCAAACAGCACTTCAAAACTTTTCTTGGAAACTATATGGGAGAAATTATGAACTTGGATGGTTCTTTAAATTCAAATATAGGATTATGAAAGACTATAATTCCACTTATTTCATCTTCTTTAGTGTATATTTTGTCTTCCATCTTGTAAAGGATTTTTCAATGAGGAATAGTAAAATTTAAAGCCATGAATACAAAAATTCATAGTGGAATATGGAGGGTTCCTTGCAAAAACCAACATAGGGTTTTCAAGCAATGGATTTTATTTTTGGTTTTCATATTTTAGGATTTTTTATGGATTGTTATAGGGTGAGGGATAGTAAAATCTACCACACATTGGGCACCAAAATACTTGAAAAATATTTTTTTAAGGAAAAAATATGTGCTTCAATCACAGACAAGGGATTAAATCCTCCACTTGGGAATTGGTGGCTCCCATTCATTGAAATCTGAAACTATTTAAACTATACTAACATTCTTGGATGGGCAAAGGCCAAGGAATGTGTAGAAACACCCTTATTGTAACTATAATGCTAGACTAAATAGGGGATAAATTGTAGGTAAGGAGAGGGAGAAATGAGAAGGGGAATTGTATTGATAATCGAACTCATGTTTCATCAACTACAATTCATAGGTGATTCCAATTCCAGCTTGGAAGAAATCGGAAAACATAAAGACAACATCACAAGATAATGAAATGATTAATTACAAGACAAATGAAAATCTTTGTCAAGTTTTGTTCATTCCACAAAGAAGAAACAAATTCCTTCAACTTCTTACAAATTAAACTTGTGCTCAGCTGAGTGACATGATGAGAATGGAGGAAAATTACAATGTAAGGGGATGGAAGAATACAAATTCCTAAAAAGATCCAAAATTGATTATTAGGAATGGATAGATCATTAGGATTTATAGCCAAATTCAATGGATCCTCACATTCCCATGTGACTTTTCAACTTAAAGTGCAATCCCCAACGAATAAATAGAAACTTTAAGTGACTTAAGTCACTTTTTACAAAAGTTTCTCCTCAACGGAGAAATAAAATTCTAGAAAGAGAAGAAGAAATAAGAAGAGAGAGAAGATAGATGTCATAAAATGAATTCCCGACCTTATTTCACTGTGGGTATGAATGCTAAAATTAAATAGGACTTTATTCAACTATTTATCTTATCAATGCATGAATTTTTGAACTAAGAAATGATGTTTCACATCTTATTTGATTGATCATCGTTGGTCATGTTTGGAAACTCTATTTCAGCTCTTCACCTTGGTAAGCAATGGTAGGATGAATAAATTAATTCATTGTCAAAAAATTTATCTCTTCTACCTTCAAACAAATAAACACTCATTCTAAAATCATTATGAATAATGTGCTCATACCACACATCACCTGACTCAAGAACCATGAGCCCTTTTGGATTTGACAGTATCAAAAATTATTGAGAATCCTCTGTGACAACATAACAAACCTCGTAACCATGGTTTCCATCATGAAAGTATTTGAATGATCCAATCGCACGTTTCCGATCAACCATCCTCCTATTCCTGACATCGAGTTGGAAAACACAAAAATTCATGTGTTTTATGTTTTTGTCTCAAATGTCTAGCCGCTGCATACACTAGAATCGAATCAGCTTGTATCCGGAGTTGTTGAGCTTAATTTTGCATTTTTATGATCTCCCACTCAAAAGTGGAAATAATACTATGGTGCAAGCAAAACTAGATTCCACAATCCTGCTTTCGAAAATTTACAAAGTCAATTTTATCGGTAGCAGCACGCAATTGATTTGGTATTTCATGCAAAACGAGAGAAAATTAAGACCAAATTGATGTGACTCGATTCATTAGATATTTATTCCCAAGATGATAGACACTCTAAATTTGGTAAGATTATCTTTTTTAAATCAATGGGAATTTCAAAAACATTTTTGGCTCTGTAGAAGGCTTACAGATTGACATTAATGATGGAAGGAAAAAAATTAATTTATCATTCTCGGGAGAAATTCTTGTCCGATTTGAGTTATTTTTAATTTGTTAGAACCATATCGGTGAGGGAAAACCATGCTCCAATGTTTAAATTATTCTCTCACAGGGTTTGAGAGAAAACAACGAAACAAATTTTGCTTATATGGGGTTTGCAAGTATTTTTAGAAAGGAATCTAGTTTTTTATCATAAGTACATAAATTCTTATCCTTAGATCATGTCTAATGGCTCAAAATTATAGGATTGAGGAGAGGAATGGATGCTCCAAGTTTGAAATGATTCTCTCATGGGGATTTTTCACAATCCTCTTTGCAAAAATGATGTTTTTAGCAAACTGGAGGTATGATGGCTGGAAAAATAGTCATGAATATATTTTTGATGGGGTAACTACTTTCTATGAATCATACATCAGCTAAAATTTTCCTCAAGAGGAATGGATGGTCAAAATTTGGAGTGATTCTGCCCACAGGATCATGAGATATGAGCGAAAAACCTTCTGAGCTACCTAGAGCACATGAAGAGTTTCAAAGGCATGCAAGGATGAAAACTAGCTACAAATGTGTTTTGATAGCTTCCAAAGAGTTTTAGAATTAACTTTATGGATATTTGGAGGGAAAACAAGTTATTTTCAAGTTGAGTGGTGGAGATGGGAAGTGGAAATGCAAGGTGGAAGTGCATGGTGCAAATGCACATGAGAAGTGAACTTCCACCAAGCTTAGGCACACTTTTTGGGGTGAAATTACACCTCAAAAATGTTCCCAAGGTGAAAATTGGGTGTAGTTAGGGGGCCACATGCCATGCACACTTGACTTGCCTTTACTTTTCATGTTTTTGCTTTAGTTTTTCACATTTTTACTTTATTTCTCTCCACTAATCAGAAATTTAGGTGAAATTGCACCTCCAAAGTGTTCCCAAATTACAGTGGTGCAAACAAAGTACACCAAAGTGTGCCAAAGGGCACTTTTAAACTTCATTTGTACCACCTCATTTTTCTCTCAAAGAATTTCCTTCACCCCGATCTCATTACTTGATGAACTTTGGATGCATAATATATGATTTCACATGGAAATAGACCAATGAATCCAATGAGACTATTTAATAAGTATAAAAATTATTGATTCACCAATTTTTCTCGTACTCCATTTTTTTCCTCTCTAGGTGTCAAGAGTTGAATTTTAGGAAAGGTTTTCAAAAATACGAGCCAAGAAATACTTGTGGGTCATGAAAATAATTGAATGTACTCTCACTTGAGATTTTTTTATGCTCCCAAATTTTCTCAAGGTTCCTGAAAGCTTCAATGAAAAATTCATGTGTAAAATGGCCACCTTACGTCGCTGTCATAAAGGTTTCTACTTTCTATATTCCCATAACTATGCGTACTTACTCCACTATGTTGTATGCTCCATAATATTTTTAATGCCTATGATATGAGTTCCCAACACCACACAGGGTTCATGAACCCTTTCACCGAAGTTGAATCTTCAATGAAGCATGCACACTCCTTTTTCTCAAAAACACCTAGGAAGAAATATCTCCCAAGACCATTCGAAGCTCTTAGAATTATTTATAAATCATTCCTTCACAGAGAAAATTCAAGACATTTCAATTGATTGTAACCAAGACTTCTAAAATTATCCAAGGCTCTCAAACCCTTCCCAAAAGTTGAACTTTGAAAGCGAGCAATTTTGGCAATTTTGACAAATTAGGCTATTTTGACTAGTTTGACTTAAAAGGTGAAAAAGTTTCAACGGGTTGTCAAACAAAATACAATAAAATTTTATATGCCAACAAGGGAAGATGTCATAGACTTCTTTGTTACAACTATTTAAGGCATATGCTCATAAGAACTGTCACGACAACTTTACTTCTAAACAGTGACAAAGGTGAGGAAAGCATCAAATGTTGTTTTAAGACTAAGTCTCAAGTGCAATGAAATGCAAAATGATTGGTGCATGGTGGTGAAATCCATGTCACCGGTGTAGCTAAGTGGTGATGAAATCCATGTCGCTACATGTAAATACAAGTATGAATGGTTACAAACAAGTTCTTTCCAACTTTGATGAAAATAAATGCAAACATGATAACTAAAAATAAAGTTATACTTGACTCTCTTTTTTAAGAAAATTTATAACAAGGTAGGTTTTGTATACAATTTATTAATAGGTTTTTTCTTTGATAAGGGTCTTCCAAACAAAGTGGTCCTACACGGATTTGATTAGTAATTTTCATGAGAGCCAAAGTTAGGAGAAAATTTTAACAAAGGATCTTAGTTGTTTCGATTCTCAAAATAGCCTAAGGGCGTAAGAGAAGAGAATACTTGGATTTTGACCATGGAAGTGAAAGGGATGATTAATAAAATGAATAATAAAAGTATCAACCCCTTTTGATTCTCAAGATCACCCGAAAGCACAAGAGAAGAGCATACACGACTTTTAATCAACAAAAAGATAGAAAGGGAAAAGGATGAGGAATATTAGCTATATAGATTTTTATTTTATAAATAAACATGTAAAATAGTGTCGAAACTTATAGAAATCCGTAGGGGAGTAAAAACTAGTATTCTAGAAAAATTAAAAAATCAAGATTTTGACACATAATGCTAGCACATACAAGTAGAACTTAAACACAATTTTTAACTATACTAGTGCACCTACAATGATACAAAAAGTACCTATGCAGAATTTTGTTGTAGAAAATTAAACCAAGGTGCAAAGACCACTTACAGTAGATGCAAAATTGTATTTTGTCAACACGGAATGCTTTAACACATAAACACATAGAGTTTTCCGCTAGAGCAGGGGGTAAAAAACAATGTGTATCTAATAAATTATAAATAAAATAAAACATAAGCACATGTTAGGTTATAGAGATGCATGCAAATGCATGGTAGTGATGCTAGGTCTAGAGATATCAATGCTAGAATAGACCTACAAAAATAAAATAGACAAGAATTCATTAGCATAAAACACAAGCTACGCTAGCACACGTAAGACGACGGAAACCTAGATCACCTATACCTGTAAAAAAATTTAAAACATGGCCAAATTGTTTGGTTTTTTGCAAACTACTCTCAACTCAACTCATTAAATGACCCATAAATTGGTCAGTAGTCCTTAGACACTAAGAAGAACATGAAAACAATGTTAGTTTTACAAAAATTATTAAAAATGTGGTGTCCCATCAAGCATGCTAGAATGTATACAATAGAAAATGCAGAAATGTGAAAGTACATACATTAAAATAAAAGAAAACAATTCTTAGCAAGCTCCTTGTAACCTCATATTTAATCAGTTAAAGATTTGGCTCAAGTGACACTATTATTAGATCTTGATGAGATAAAAAAATTCTTTGATATGTGGTTTCTCAACACTCCAAATGGAAGAGATAAACAAAGATACGAGAAAATGATGATTGGGTTGATGGATTAATGGTGGATTGGATTGGTGAGTGATCAATTGACAACATAAGGGTGTGCTCAAGGGATTTTCAATGATATTTTGAAGAGTAACACTTCAAATTCTCCTAGCTTCCAATGATGTTTTTGAGAGGAATGAAAATTATTGTTTATATCTCTAGAAGAATCCATGGATTGAGGAAGGTTGAATTGACTAAGTTGTAAGCTATTGATTTCAATTTCCTTATTTAGCATGGTTGATTTTTTCTGTGCAGTTGGATATTTGAATGAGAAATTAAGAGGATTTATTTCAAATTGGTTGGCTCTTGATTTTATTCAAAGTTGGTTGTACGTGAATATTTTCTTCCATGTTTGTAGAATTCTATAACTTGAGTGGAGTGACAAGTTCAACTTGAGTGAGTTGGATAGTGAAGTGGAGATGAGTGGAAGGTGAGTAGATAATTGATTTTTTATTTATTTAAATAGCTAATTAAATTATCCAAAGGTGTGTGTTTATGTAGTGTGGAGTTTGGAGTGTGGAGTGTAGAGTGTGTAGTGTGCAAAGCAGTGCAATGTGCATTGTGTATTGTGTAGTGCGCAGTGCGCGTGAGTACATAGTGTGCAGTGTGTAATGTGTAATGTGCAAAGGGGTAGTGTGTAGTGTGCAAATGCAGTGTGTAGTGATTGTAATATAATTAATTAAATTAATTCTAGAAATGGGATATGGGTGAGTAATGAATTTAGTATTCTTTTCAGATGTTGTAATGTGTAATGGGTATTTTTGTGTGCAATTTATTATACAAGTATACCAATTTTTATCGTCTCATGCCATCCAGATATTTTTTAATGTCATAGGTTATTGATGACTTGTTTAACTCATCTTCAATTTAGTCCAACTCTATTTTCTCTTGATTGGTTACTCTTGGCCATCCCATAGCATATGCATAATATGTGGCAATTTTTGATATGGCGATTCCAAGGATGAGATAAATTTATCTAACTTCTCCTAGTTATCGTTATTTACTATTATATACTTACGTGCCTCAATGACTTGATAATTCATTATTTGTTCTTCACATATTTGTGCTTCTCAGTGTCATCTTGGATCAAGTATGAAAGAAATTTTTGGAGAATATCTTCCACTCTCTTTCCTATTAGGATCACGGGGTCCACCTCATACTAAGGTTCAGATGGATGGATGATTTCTATCATGTTTTTTATTGTCTCTTATAGAACTACACATATTTGCATCCAATCACTCTTCAACATATCCTCCAAGATGGTGTTGAATTTTGATTTTCAAAGCAAGGTGAGCTTATTTAGATGCACTATGCATCCCTCTTTGGTTTTCTCTACTACCCCATGTTGTAATTAGACACTTTGATATTATTTCCTTTGTGCTAAAATTTTCTTTATGAGGGCGATGAATCCCATTATGGCTCTACAGAAGTAAGACCGCAAAATATTGAGATTGTGCTACCATGTGCTATGCTTGGTGATTTATTTTGGTTTGGAGAAGGAGGCATGGTTTGTAATTAAACAACTTTGAGGAGCAACACTAGAGGTCCCTACCTCAACCGCTTTGTTGTAGGTGGAAAATATTTTTGTGTATCTCTTGTCTTCACTTCCACCTTTTTCTTTTTTCACCTTATTTTTCTCTTCTCTTCATCTTTCTATAGTTTCTCATCCTCCTCTTCTTCATCCTTTTTATCTTGCACTTCCTTCTGTCAGGTGCTCGAATTAATCTCACCCCTTTGTTTGAAATTTGGCTTCACGATTGTTGTGTTTTCTATTTTCCCGTGAGGAGTACGAGTTCGATAGGTTACAATCCATTAATTTAAATTCTTTTGATTCTCCTATGTGTTGGTTGTATTTCTTCTTTTTCAAGGTCAATTATTTTTAAAACCTTGTTGAAAACCGAAAAACCGATCACGAATCGGGTGTAAAAATTAGGAAAATTGCTCGTGAGAAGTGTTCCTTGATCATGTCAATAATTTTGTATTTTGTTCCACCGCCTATTGGTATGTGGCACTTCCTAGTTGGATGTGGTATGGTGGGTTTAAGTTGTAAACTTATAAATTTCTATTGCCTTCAAAAATGCAAAGTAGGCTCCGCAACCCGATGAATATTCCTCTGAATATTCACAATCAGAAAATGCACAAACAGAAAATTATTCCACCCTCCGAAGGTGTACACTTGTCACAAGTGGGATGGATGTGGGGATCGAGGCATAGTTGTATTTTCATGCACTAAGGTAATAAGGTATAAAAGTGTTAAAAATCTCCTAAGGCCCGCAAAATACATGTGGATCTTTCTTATGCAAGGAGCGGGAAGCGGGTCATCGAAGAAAATTTATACTTTTGGTTTAAAGTGAAAAAGGAACAAAGTTTCAGAAAGGGCTTATAGCTCTCGCTATCTTTTAGGTGTAACCATGTGTCAAGCTCAGATTGAAATTCAAAATCATACAGTTGTCAAGGTCAAATGACTAAAAGTGTATGTGTTTTAAAACATGGCAAAAATGCAAAGAATCTCCCCAAGCCCACATTGGCATAAGACTTTTCCACGTGAATGGATCACTTTTAAAATTTAGGAAAAGTGGAATGAATGACCATGATGGAACACATTAATTTTTTCCACCATCAATGCATTTTGCATAAATCAAGGACGATTTTAAAGTTTTCAAACACCTCAATCCTTTTATTATCAATTTTCAGATCTGGTTTCCATCGTTAGTAATTTTCATTGAGGAGTATTGTGAATTTGACCATGGAGCTCGAATTGGGAACCAAAAATTGAAAATCTTTCAAATTGAGATTGAATTTCTAGTCAATCACGGAAAAAATTAAGAACTAAGGAACTCATGTGCTTTTTCTTTTATTAATAAAAATTTGAAGTAAAGCTAGGGTTTTTTAAGATGAAAACCATGCCATCCTCATTCTCGGTTGCATCTAGAATCACGAGTGATTTAGATAAAATTACAGACACAAACTTAATGAATGTCGACTTAAAATATTTTCTTCAGAGATTGAGTAGCCCTAATAAGAGTGAGTCTATGAAAGCAATTCAAGATATCCACATCACTTTAGCTGGTGTTATTCCACCATCAGTTCATTTCCCAGAATTGGTATGGCATTGTGTTATGAACTATGACCCAAAAAAGGGAAGTGTTAGAGAAAGTGGTGATGTAGTGTTGACATTGACACCTGCAGCTATTAGGATAATGCTCAAGTTACCTATGATAACTAATCCAATAACCTTGGGTATCAGGTTAGCCTTATGAGATTATGAGGAAAATAAAAAGATTATGTTAGGCTCATAAATACAAAATGGCTCCTAGTAGAGAAAAAGGAAATAACTCAAATCCCTAAAAGACTATTAGGGAACAATTTGCTGAAGAAGTTGAGGATGTTATTATATTATTAAGTCAAATGGATGGATTGGAGACTACAAATGAGTTCAAGGAATGGATGTGTACCTACATGTGGATAATTTTGGAAAGGAAGGGGAGCATTTGTTGGGCTACTTTTATTGTGAAGCACTTCATGGCCACATGGTTACCTTGGCAAAGAAAAATAGAGATGGGTGATACCTCAGAGTTGGAATTTTACATGATGACCTACCTAATTTACAATGTTGTAGGACATAGACATGTTCCCTATCCTTTTTCCACGTGCTGATTTTAAGCAATGCTAAATGCATGATATTTTTCCTCCTTGCAGCTGGTCATTAGAGTGGGAATGTAAGATTGGTCAATGAGCCTTCTTTACACCAATTATATGTCTTTTCAAACTAGAATGGGGGCAATATAGGATTTATGAAGTAGGATAGGCAAGTGATTATGGAATATGGGTGTTATTTTATTTAGTACAGGAAGTTCACATATATAAGGGTTAGTGGTTTTGAAGGTAAGCCATATAATTTTCCTAGATACTTAGATGATAAAATGGCTTTGTGTGAACTAGAAAGGAAATTAACACCAGTTCACAAATTGATTTTCATAAACATAAGACAAATATTAAGTTCCCCATCAGAATTGGAAGGTACTCATGCCCTTTAATTTTAAAGGCTAGATTAATTGAGGATGAATTGAAAAGGTTTGAGTTGGAAAAGTTTGAGGCAAGAGATAACTATGATATCAGGTGGGTGTTCAATAATATTGCAAACACTTTTGAACATGAGCCTCATTTTGAAGACTATTGGATGAATTTTAGGGATGAGGAAGAAGTCATACTAAGATATTTCTCTAGAATGACCCTCACAAAATCATAGACTTCAAGATTGCAGTTATCCCTGAGGGAATTGTGGATGATCCACACATGGTGAGTAAGTACTATCTTGATCAAAAGATAGAAGGACAACCTATAGCCCCTCTAAACTGGAATGAAATAGAATCAGATGATTCTTATATTTGGATAACTGATGTGATGAGGATAATTGTAAATTGGTTGGCTCAAAATAATATTGATCTATCAGTCCAAAATACAAGAATCCTAAATAACTTTAGGGATCTGGGAAACTTAAATGATGATATCCCTCCCCTAAGAGAAGGGGCTGACAAAATTGATCCTTTGGGAGGAAAATCTCCTCATTTTCCTTCAAAGAGGCCCACTTCTAAACTTATAGATGAATGGACTTCAACCACTAGTGGGACCAGTACTTCTATATAACTCGAGGCAAAAGACTGAGGAAATGCTCCTAAAATCTATGGAGAATGCTCCTATTACTTTTGCAACACCACTTCAAGAAAAAGGGAAAGGTTTGACATCTCATTTGGTTCCTTTAGGTATTTTTCCAAAACCTCATAGTGCTGAAAAATTAATGAGTGGGGCTATAACAAGTGGCCATTCTCAATCTAGGCCACGTAAAGAGGAATGAAAAGTAACACCAGACCTCAAAAAGTTTGAAAGGGCACACAAGAGACACAAGGTTGTCTATGAGCCAATTATAGTAAGAGAGGGTTCCCATACACCCAAGAAACATAAGCATAGGGATGTGGTGATTGATCCCCCTAAACATGAGAGGAATGATGTTTCTCAGACACAACCTGTTGCACCAGTACCACAGGTGGAACAATCAGTTCCTTTCTCCTCATATTTTCCTTTGGAAGAAGTGAAAATGGAAGCACTCAGGAGCAAATGACCCAAGGAAATGTTTCATCTAATCTAATAGACAAAAAAATTTTAATTCCAAGTATGAAAACATATCTGAAACCCTACCTGTTGAGGATGTGAATATACCTTTGTTTGAAACATTGTAGGAGTCTACAAAGGCTCAGGAAGATGTGATAGATGTTGACATTGGTGAATAATTTTCCACATTATATGCACTTGATGTATCTATTGATGAACAAATATCCAAACCAGTAGATAATCTTCAAATAAATGCAGAAATGGAAGAAATTACTCATGTGTAACTATGGAAGTCAAGATCCAAACAACAAAATATTATCCTACATGTTAAGTGACTTTAGAGTCAAAGGGGCCAAGATATTAGTGGAAGAAGATGCTTCCCATTGTGTCAAAACCACTAAGGATGATGAGCATTGTCAAGCAAGGAAATCTATCTTTGAAAAGACAAATAGAAGTTACACAAGATGTAAGTGCTAGAGAGGAAATTATTGCTGATATAGATATGCAATCTCTAGATGGGAATAGGGAGTTGGCATCAGGTGAGAAATCCACTATGGCACGACCTGAGGTATCATTAGAACATGAGGATAGTAAGATGCCAACCCAAAAATCTTCAAAGAAGGTAGAGCTATGTGATGGGAAGGAGGAATCTATAAGCTAGTTATTGGTTCAAGAAAACCTTAGGGAAGAAACTGAATCTAATGTGGCATCAATTGGAGAGATAAGGAAATAATATATTCCAACTACTGGTATAAATCAAAAGGAGGTTGATCAATCCCAAGATCTAGACCAAGGAGAAAGACAAGTGAAGGAATTTCTAGTACAGGATGAGAGCAGGAGATGGCTATTGAAATAGATGGTGAGAAACAGGTAAAACCATTAGCCCAGGATGAATAAGGAATATCTAAGCAATTGGTGGTTGTTCCCCAGAAAACCCCAACAAGAATTGCAAGAAGAAAAAGATGGGACAAGTCTCACAAAAGGGTGGATTGGTGAATTGATTTCAAGTGAAGAGAAATAAATTCTTCCTATTTAGGCTATTGATCTTACTGCATTATCCTTTCCAAAGATGGTAAGAACCTCCAAAAGGGATAGGGTTATTACCAAGACTCATACTTGATCCATTGGGGTCCAAAACTCTAGAAATATCAATCCCTTATGAAGGTAAAACCAGAGACAATGTAACAACTAGTGACTACAATGTTCAACTCATTCCTTTAGGAAAACCCTCAAGAGATCAACTAAAACAGGAGTATCAGAGGTGGTAAATGACCTGTTGCAAAAGGTGGATGAAGATAGGATAACAAAAATCAATTGAAAGAACAGTCAAAGCTTTGAGTTCTAGTATGCAACAACTAATTGGGAAACCCAACCATACTCAAGAAGATACCTCTGTAAATACCCTAAAGGATTGAAAAAATTGATAAAGTTGTCAAGAAGGTTCAAGTTGTAGACACATGGATTGAGAAGCTAACAAGGAAGGGAAAAAGCAATTGAGAAATCTAGGGAAAAATATGAAGAACTCAAAAGTAGGATTAATGAGATTGATGAGATAACTAAGCAATGTGATAATGAAATATTTTACTTTGAGGAATTTTTCCAAATTAGACCGCATTACTCAACTTAGTGATGAATTGGTTAAATAGGAAAATATTGTGCCAATATAATTCAAAGGAAGTCAACATGCCTTGGAGGAACTAGCAAAAATCAAAGTGGAAACTTTGAATGGGATCAAAGAAAATCTCAAAGTTAAAATAAATTGGGTTGATGATACTCTTGATGCCATTGATTTGAAACTAGAAGACATGGTGTTTGAAAAATTCAAAAGAGTTATGGTGATTTGAAGATTGATTTCTTGTTCAACTCTTTTGAGAAGAATATTCAAAAAGATGATTTCTCTTATGAAGTCATTAAAACAATGAGAAAATTGAAAACAAATTACAGAGTTGAAAGCTAGGCCACTGGAATACAAGAAAAATATGGGTCATTGTATGGATGTGATATCTAGATAGAACATTAATTTTCAACACCACACTAGGCCAGATGAGGATGAAATAAATGATATTTTCCAGAGATATGATGCATATGTGGAAAGATTTCAAAAGAACAGGATGCGAAGTGGAAACTAAAGAAGAAAATGATGTAGACATTAGAGATGATGAACAAGTTTAGATTTTTGTTCTTAAAGTTGTACTTTCTTCCCATACTTCTTTTCTAAGATTGATGTTTTAATTAATATTTCTATTTCATTAAGGATAATTGTTACTTTGAAATTCATTATTTGTCTTATATCAATTGTAAAATGGTACAATACATTAGTTTTATATGACTTAGATAAAATTCAATACACATTTGTATAAGCATATAAACTATTGTGATATTTTTGCTTCTTGCATGTTGAAAAAGGAAAAAATGGGGTTCTATAGGGGCCCTTCCCATGGAAAAATAAGGTTGTATACATGTCAAGAATAAAGACAACAAGGAAAAAAAATGTTCGACATCTTTTATTCCCTCTTCAAAACTTCCCCAAATGGAGGAAGTTTGTTCAACAACTTATTCTTCCTCAGCATGAATTCACTTGAGCCACTGTGTCATCTAAAAATATGATGGACCCTACTAGATCTCGAGACATCCCCATCTCCATCAATGACTCAAGAGTCATTCTAGGACTATCCATAATCTTTACCAGCTCAATTTTTTTGATGGGAGGATACCCAATCCAGAAGATCCAAACCA
The DNA here is from genome assembly GCA_018340775.1 of Taxus wallichiana var. yunnanensis. Classification (NCBI taxonomy): domain Eukaryota; kingdom Viridiplantae; phylum Streptophyta; class Pinopsida; order Cupressales; family Taxaceae; genus Taxus; species Taxus wallichiana. Next base: position 828,466,220 of record CM031238.1, read on the forward strand.
CCTGTGAAGAAGGTTGTTTTCCCCTTCCCCTTGTGAAGGATTGACTTACTAGGAGTGGATTGAGAGGGACATACGTCTGGGTAATTGGAAGGGAAATTACTGCACCTTGTAGAATGGGAATATTACGAGGTCTGAGCTTGACCCAACTTCCCATTTCCTTGTGTGGGGTGGACACTCTTTGGAGAAGGAACTGCCGAGGTCCCAAAAATTCATGCTCTAACTGAGGAGCACGATGCACTAAATGAGAAGATGACAAATGGAAAATATACCCCTATTGTCCCAAGAAGAGGAGATTTCTTCTCTTGAATGACAAGAAGATATGGATAGCTCTTCTCTCCATCTGAGATAATGATTTGTGGCTAAGAACTTTCTTTCCCTTTCTCTTTCCCGAAGATGATGTTGGCATTGAACTTGGTTGTGAGGGTGTATTTTTGTTCATCCTTTCTCAAAGAAAGATGATCCTCCGCTCTAATTCATCCACCTTGTGAGAAATGGAAGGCACGGTGTCAATGGAGGATTTTTCATATAACACATATGATTCCTTGGGAATATCCTTTAATGAAAACTCTTCATCACATAAGAATGGACACTGAAAGTCGGTTTTCCCAGACACTTGGGGCCTCCTTTCAATCCAAAATTTCTTCAGGACTTTAGGATTTTTTAGATGTTCCCATCGAAAGAGATGAAAGTACATGACTTGAAAGGCTGCAATACAGGATTGATCCTAATCATCCTTGTAAGCCTTAAGCACTAGCTAGAAGCTTACAAACTTGGTGATAATTCAGGGTCCTCTGGTGTCTCCTACACATTCTATGTCAAACAAGGCCCTAAAAAAGCCTCATCAAGACCACTCAGGTCAAAAATATGATTCAAATCCTCTAAAGAAATTTATTTCAAACTTGTGTGCTACAAGTACCTTCACCATTTTTTGATAAGAAATATGAAAAAGGTTATTTATCTTCAGAATAAGAAAAGAAACACATAATGGTGAAAGGGTAGAACCAAGTTTTATAGTGAAAGGGTGCATATTGGTCTGATTAAGAGAGATATTTCCCATGAGATGAAAGAATATTTCACTCATCTCACACAAATAATATTTAAGAGTTGGAAGGGATTAGGAATGAGCATAACTGATGAATCAATACATTTTAAAAGAACCATGTGTGGTAATTAATCCAATAAGACATGAAATGGAGTGCGTAACACCCAAGATGGATTCTTGGGAAGTAGATGAGGATATATGTCATATCAAAAATCATCTGGAAGTGCTCAGAGGTCATCAAAAGTGATTATCCAATCAATATGTGGAAAGAATGATTAAAATAATATGCCAAAAGTGATGACCCAGTATCCCAGTCAAGCACAAATAGAACCAATTGAAAAGACTCATTTTGTACACCTGATAGTATGAAGTGAAGCATTTTCAAAAGAATGGCATGTTTTAAAATGGATATTGTAAAGGGAATATTCCTTGGAATATTCATATTTTGGGGGAAATTTGAAGGTTAGTGAGTGAGTTAAATGGTATAAAGGTGTAAAGATAATCATGTGAAGGAGGGGGTTAAAATTTTCTGAGAATTATTCAAAAAAAGAGAGCTGAGTAAAAACCATTTTCTAAGAGCTTATTTGAGAAACCTGTTATTTCCTTTTGTGTTTTCAAATTTAATCATGTCAATATGGTTACAAGTGTCCAGCCATTGACAAGCTTTGAGACTATAAATAAAGCTTTCCCTTGCTGATAAATTTGATGAACCTTGAGTTAATTATGTTAATCATGAGCATCGTTGTGTCTGCTTTCATTTTGAGATGTTTTCAAGTAGTTATTCATGTTCCTATTGCAATCTTATGTTAGGAATTCCTCTTAATCACACAAGATCTTATCCTTATGGTAGTATTGTGGCATTTACAATTGTGTTGTGAGAAGAGCTTTCATTTTACTATGCAATAAACAATTTAAATTCACTTTACTTCCATTCTATCGATATAGATTGTTTGTTAGCTTATGAGTGTATCTTAGGTGTGATGAACCAGGAATCTCTAATGTTTAGTTGAGTCTTTGACATGAGCTTTTATGTCAATTTCTCAAATAATGTGTGAAACCGTGCATCTTTGGGCTTCCATGGGTGTGCATCTTTTGTTGAAGGTTCATTGTTGAATATTTGAAGTGTTTTTATCATCTTGCTTGGCATATTTTTAACCTTTGTTGAAATTTCTTAAGAATTTGGTATAATCAACTTTATCCTACTTAATTCCCCAACAAAATTCATCTATAAATGATAAATCCTACAGGAATTACCCATGTTTGCATTTTTTTCCATAAATGCTAAGTAGATTTGTTAAATTTACCCATCCTTTACTCAAAACATGCAGGAGTAATCAGGTCTTATTGTTTTCCTTAGCAACTTGAACCTTGTTTAGAAGACATTTCTATTCTCTATTGTTGTATATCATGATGATGTAACATTATTTTCAAGAAAGAGAAATGATCACCTGCAACATTTAGAAAAGATGATTTCAAGATGTAGAGGGTATGGTATTTCATTAAACCTTAAAAAGTGCCACTTTGGGGTTCAAAAATAAAAGTTGTTGGGATATATTGTATCTAAGGAAGGGGTCATGATTGACCCTGAAAGAGTGGAAGCTATTGGCAAATTTCCTATTCCCAAAACTAAGAAAGGAATTCAATCCTTCTTTGGATAGATAAACTTCATCAGGAGATTCATTTCTAACTTTTCTGAAATGACTATCCCTATCACAAGTATGCTAAAAAAGGATCAGATTATCAAATGGGAGGATGAAGCTATCCAAGATTTTACTAGAATTAAGGAAGCACTGAAGAATGCTCCTATTTTGGTAGCTCGGATTACAAAAAGGATTTTCAAATGTTTTCTTTTGCCTCTAAAAACACCATTGCATTTGTACTATTACAAAAAGATGAGGAAGGAAGTGAAAGGCCAATTGCTTTCTTTAGTAAAGCACTATAGGGGGTTGAGAGTTGAAATACACTATCATGGAAAAGCAGGATTTTTCCTTGGTTAGAGAAACAAAAAAATAGACCATATATCTTGAGTTCCAAGATCACAACTTATGTTCCCCATACCATGGTCAAGGACATCTTGTTAGAAATGGAGATCTCAAGTAAAAGATGTCGATGGGTGAAAAAATTACAAGAATATGACATGGATATCCAGACTACTAAGTTGGTTAGAGGTTTGGGATTGGAAAATCTAATGGTAGAAAGCAATCTGCAAGTGATGGAGATAAATGAAGTTGAGGAAGGAGATATGAATGTTCATGAAATATTAGTCAATTCTACATGGTACAAGGACATCATATTTTATCTTAAACATTTGGAATGTCCTAGACATTTAAGTAAAAACCAAAAGAGGGCACTCAAGATAGTTTCCTAAATACATCATCACTGATTATGGATTGGCATGGAATAATCATGAAGGGGTCCTCCTAAGATGTATTATTGAAGATGAAGCTCCTAAATTAATTGTAGATTTTCATGGAGGAGTTTGTGGGGGGATTTTGCTAGAAGAGTAACTGCCCACAAGATCTTAAGGGTTGTTATTGGTGGCCCACACTTTTTAAAGATACAACTTTGTTAGTAAGAAAATGTGAAATTTGTCAACAATTTTCAGGAAGAATGAAAGCTTCAGGTGCTCTCCCTTTACAACCAGTATCAATTGAAGCTCCTTTTAAACAGTGGGGCATGGACTTTGTTGGGGAAATTTCAGATTCTTCAAGTGCAGGCCACAGATGGATATTGGTGGCTATTGATTACTTCACCAAATGGGTTGAGGAAATCCCTACTAAGAAAGAAACCCATCAGATTGTTATGGATTTTATCTTAAATCATATAATTTGTAGGTTTGGAGTGCCTGCCAAAATAGTTGTTGATAATGCTATGAGTTTTCAAGCTAAACCGTTAGTGGCCATGTGTCAAGAGTATGGGATAAACATAACATATGCATCTAATTACAACCTTTAGGGTAATAGGTAGGTTGAATCAAGAAATAAAAATTTGTTGAAGACAATTAGCGTAGGACATTAGAGATAAATAAATGAAGATGGGGTGAGTAGTTGAAGTTTGTTGTTTGGGAAGATAGGATCACTACTAAAAGAGCTACACGGAAAAATCACATTTGAATTATTCTATGGAACTTAGGCCTTCTTCCCCTACACATGCATTTGTCTTCTTACCAATTTATTTGGAAACTTGGGGATCAATATGTCAGCCCTTATGATGTAAAAATTAATCAAATTGTTGAATTGGATGAAGAAAGAAGAGAGTCCCACCGAGAGATATTTTAAGTTCAGGGGAAAAGTGGAAAGGTTATTTGACAAAAATGTGACTCCTAGAATTTTTCAATGTGGGAGATCTCATGTTACTATGGGATAAAGCAGTACATGAAGAAAATAGAAAGCACAAAATTTGATGCATTATGGATGGGTCATTCTTTCATTACTATCAAGATTGGTGAACATAACTTCTTTTTGATAGGGTTCATTTTAAGAGACCTCTTAGAAATCGGAGGTGGAAAATACCTGGTGAATATCCTCGGAACCGGTTTCGTGGGAAGGAAAAAAATTTCTCCTTATTTTTAAGTGGTGTGACATAAGGCTACAAACGTGTGACAAGATATTTGTTGTCATGCGTCAACAAGGTTGTCACTCATCAACGAATCTTACGATGTGCATCAACAACCTTGTTGACATGTGGTAGCAAGTTTTTTTGTGCATTAATAAGGTTTTTGATGTGCATCAGCCGAGGTTTGTTGACGCAAAACAATAACCTTGTTGACGCACGACAACAAATATCCTATCATACGTCTGCATCCTCCGCCCTCTGGTCACATGACAACAAAATCTTTGTGCACGCGTGTTAATAAACTCTTTGTCATGCATCAACAAACTCTCCCTATCACACGTCAACAAACTCTCCTTGTTACACATCAACAAACTCTTTATCACACATCTATAGCCTCCACCCTCCTATCACACGTTTATTGTACTTGATAATACATATGCCCCGGGTGGTATGGTGAGCTAGTAGTGTTCTACCTAGCGAATAATTTAGGATTATATATGGGACAGCCAAGGGTAGGCAAAGCTGACCCCAAAAAAAAATAAACTATAACTTTTAGGCAAACAAATGTCACGACCTGTGCCAAAAATTTGCCTTTTCAAATTATTCAAAAATGGAATATTCACCATATTACAAATATTTGCCACTAAAATTACCCCTACCTTTTGAAGGATCTAGATGGATAATTACTTGAGTTTCCTGTTAATGGTAGGCACTTGAAACATTTCCTTGACTAATTTTCAAATCAAGGTATACATCAATGTATAGTTTATAGTTAAAATTTTTTGTTTTGCATTTGTTGCATGTGTTTTTGGGTTTTTTGTTTATATTCTTCTAGTCTGTGGTGACCATGTACTATTTTGGTTTCTTGGTTTGTTTTTGGTGGATGGGTTATTATCACTTGACTTGGTACAATGGTTTTTGACTCCATGGTTTGTTTTTGTATTTGTACTATGGTTTTTCTTGTGGCACTCACGAGGAGTGCCCATCCCCGAGTTGGAGCCGGTGTTGGTGCTCGAATTAATCTCTCCCCTTTTTGTTTGAAATTTTCCTTCAACAGTTGTGTTTTTTATTTTTTTCTATGAGGATTACGAGTGTCAAAGGTTACTGATCATTGATTTAAATTCTTTGATTCTTCTATGTGTTGGTTTTTTTCCTCTTTTTGGTCAAGGATAATGTTTGGATATGTATTATTTTTGAAAACCCTTACGAGAAAACTAATCATGAATCGGGTCTGAAAATCAGGAAAATTACCTATGAGAAGTGTTCCTTGATCGTGTCAATAATTTCATATTTTGTTCTACCACCCATTGGTATGTGGCACTTCCAAGTTGGATGCGGTATGGCGGGTTAAAGTTACAAACTTATAACTTTCTATTTACCTAACAAAATGCAAATTTGGCTCGCGCCCGACCAATATTTCTCTCGAATATTCGTGAATTTAAAATGCACAAACATAAAATTATCCCACCCTCCGAAGGTGTACACTTGTCACAAGCGAGATGGATGTGGGGATCACAGGATAGTTGTATTTTCACGCACCAAGGTAATAAGGTATAAAAGTGCAAAGAATCTCCCAAGGCCCGCAAAAGACACGTGGCTCTTTCTTATGCAAGGAGCGAGGAAGCGGGTCATTAGAGAAAATTTATACTTTTGGTTTAAAGTGAAAAAGGAACAAAGTTTCAGAAAGGGCCTGTAGCTCTGCTATCTTTTAGGTGTGACCACGTGTCAAGCTTAGATTGAAAGTCAAAAGCGGAAGTCGGGTCAAATGACTAAAAGTGTATATGTTTTAAAACACGACAAAAATGTAAAGAATCTCCCCAAGCCCACATCAACGCAAGACTTTTCCACGTGGATGACTCACTTTTAAAATTGGGAAAAGTGGAATGAGTGGCCATGATGTAACGCATTAATTTCTACCACCATCAATGCATTTTACACAAATCAAGGATGATTTTAAAGTTTTCAAACACCTCGATCCTTTTATTATCAATTATCGTGATCTAGTTGTCATCGTTAGTAATTTTCATTGAGGATTATTGTGAATTATACCATAGAGCTCAAATTGGGAACTATAAGTTTGAAAATCTTTCAAATTGATGTTGAATAGCTCAATCAATCACGGGAAAACCGGTAAGAACTAAGGAACTCCTATGCTTTTTCTTTTATTGAAAAGAAATTTCAAGTTTTTACGATGAAAACCATGCCATCCTTGTTCTTGATTGCATCTGGAATCATGAGTGATTTAGATAAAATTACGGACTACAGACTTAATGAATGTCAACTTAAAGGATTTTCTTCAGAGATTGAGTAGCCCTAATAAGAGTGAGTCTATGGAAGAAATTCAAGATATCCGCATCACTTTATCTAGTGCTATTCCACCATTAGTTCATTTCCCATAATTGGTATGGCATTGTGCTATGAACTATGACCCGAAAAAGGGAAGTGCTAGATGGAAGTGGTGATGTAGTGTTGACATTGACGCCTACAACTATTAGGATAATTCTCAAGTTACCTATGATAACTAATCCAATAACCTTGGGTATTAGGTTAGCCTTACGGGATTATGAGGAAAAGAAAAATATTATGCTAGGCTCATAAATACAAAATGGCTCCTAGTAGAGAAAAAGGAAACAACTCAAATCCCTAAAAGACTGGTTAGGGAACAATTTGTTGAAGAATTTGAGGATGTTATTATATTATTAAGTCAAATGGTTGGATTGGAGACAACAAATGAGTTCAAGGAATGGATGTGTACCTACATGTGGATAATTTTGGAAAGGAAGGGGAGCATCTATTGGGCTACTTTTATTGAAGCACTTCATGGCCACATGGTTACCTTGGCGTAAAAATAGAGATGGGTGATACCTCAAAGTTGGAATTTTACATGATGACCTACCTGATTTACAATATTGGACAGACATAGAACTTTCCTGGCCTTTTGCCACGTCCTAATTTTAAGAAATGCAAAATGCATGAGATTTCTCCTCAGCTACAGCTGGTCAATTGGAGTGGGAATGTAAGATTGGTCAATGATGCCTTCTTTACACCAATTATATGTCTTTTAAAACCGAGAAGGGGGAAGTATTGGATTTATGAGTAGGCTACGCAAGTTATTATGGAATATGGGTGTTATTTTATTTAGTACAAGAATTTCACATATATAAGGGTTAGTGGTTTTGAAGGTAAGCCATATAAGTTTCCCAAATACTTAGATGATAAAATGGCTTTATGTGAACTGGAAAGGTAATTAACACCACTTCACAAATTGATTGCCATGAAGCATAAGATAAATATTAAGATCCCCATCATAGTTGGAAGGTACTCTTGCCTTCAATTTTAAAGGCTAGATTAATTGAGGATGAATTGAAAAGGTTTGAGTTGGAAAATTTTGAGGCAAGAGCTAACTATGATATCAAGTGAGTGCTCAACAATATTGGGAACAATTTTGAACATGAGTCTAATTTTGAAGACTATTGGATGAATCAGTAGGAGTGAGGAAGAAGTCAAACTGAGATATTTCTCTAGAATGACCCTCACACAAATCATATACTTCAATATTGTAGTTATCCTTGAGGGAATTGTGGATGATCCACACATGGTGAGTAAGTACTATCTTGATCAAAAGATAGAAGGACAACCTATAGCCCCTCTAAAATGGAATGAAATAGAATTAGATGATTCTTATATTTAGATAACTGATGTGATGAGGAGAACTATAAATTGGTTGGCTCAAAATAATATTGATCTATCAGTCCAAAATACAAGAATCCTAAATAACTTCAGGGATCTAGGAAACTTAAGTGATGATATCCCTCCCCTCAGGGAAGGGGTGGCAAATTGATCATTTGGTAGGAAAATCTCCTCAATTTCCTTCATAGAGGCCCACTTCTAAAATTAAAGATGAATGGACTTCAGCCACTAGTGGGACCGGTACTTCTATATCCGGTCTGAGGAAAAAGACTGAGGAAATGCTCCTAAAATCTATGGAGAATGCTCCTATTACTTTTGTAACGCCACTTCAAGAAAAAGGAAAAGTTTGGCATCTCATTTAGTTCCTTCAGGTATTTTTCCAAAACCTCATAGTGCTAACAAATTAATGAGTGGGGCTATAGCAAGTGGCCATTCTCAATCTAGGCCATGTAAAGAGGAACGAAAGGCAAAGCACTAGACCTCAAAAAGTTTGAAAGGGCACACAAGAGACAAAAGGTTTTCTATGAGCTAATTCGTAATATATGGTGCCCATACACTTAAGAAACATAAGAAAAGAGATGTGGTGATTGATCCCCTTGAACATGAGAGGAATGATGTTTCTCATACAAAACTTGTTGCACCAATACCATAGGTGGAACAATCAATGCCTTTCTCCTCATATTTTCCTTTGAAGAAGAAACAATTGAAGCACTCGATAGAAAATGACCCAAGGAAATGTTTCATCTAATCTAGTAGACAAAAAAATTCTAAGTCCATGTATGAGAATATCTAAAACCCCGCCTGTTGAGGATGTGAATATACATTTGTTTGAAACATTGTAGGATTCTGCAAAGGCTCAGGAAGATGTGATAGATGTTGACATTAGTGAATAATTTTCCAAATTATGTGCACTTGATGTGTCTATTAATGAACAAATATCCAAAATAGTAGATAATCTTCAAATAAATGCATAAATGGAAGAAATTACTCATGTGCCAACCGATAAAGTCAAGATCTAAACAATAGAAGCTTCTCCTACATGTCGGTGACTTCAAATTCAAAGGGACTAGAGATATTAGTGGAATAAGATGCTTCCCATTGTGTCAAAACCACTAAGGATGATGAGCATTGTCAAGCAGGGAAATCTATCTTTGAAAAGACAATAGAAGTTGCACAAGATGCAAGTGCTAGAGAGGAAATTATTGTTGATATAGATATGCAATCTCTAGATGAGAATAGGGAGTTGGCATCAGGTGATAAATCCACTATAGCATGACCTGAGGTATCATTAGAACATGAGGATAGTAATATGCCAACCCAACAATCTTCAAAGAAGGTAGAGCTATGTGATGGGAAGGAAGAATCTCGTGAAGCCAACTATTAGTTCAAAAACCTCAAGGTAGAAACTAAATCTAATGTGGCATCAATTAGAGAGATAAGGAAATAATATATTCCAACTACTAGTATAAATCAAAAGGAGGCTGATCAATCCCAAGATCTAGACCAAGGAGAAAGAAAAGTGAAGGAATTTCTAGTACATGATAAGAGAAGGAGATGGCTATTGAAATAGATGGTGAGAAACAGTAGAACCATTAGCCCATGATGAAAAAGGAATATCTAAGAAATTAGTGGTCATTGTTCCCAAGAAACCCCAACAAGAATTGCAAGAAGCAAAAGTTGGGATAGGACTTGTAAAACGGTGGATTGGTGAATTGATTTCAAGTGAAGAGAAAGAAATTCTTCTTGTTCAGGCTATTGATCTTACAACATTATTCTTTTAAAATATGGTAAGAACCTCTAAAAGGGATAGGGTTATTACCAAGACTCATACTGATCCATTGGGGTCCAAAACTCTAGAAATATCAATCCCTTATGAAGGTAAAACCAAAGATAATGTAATAGCTAGTGACTACAATGTTCAACTCATTCCTTTAGAAAAACCATGAAGCTATCAACTAAAACAGAAGTATTAGAGGTGGTAAATGACTTGTTACAAAGGTGGATGAATACAGGATAACAAAGAATCAATTGAAAGACTTTGAGTTCTAGTATGCAACAGGTAATTGGGAAACCAAGCCACACTCAAGCAGATACCTCTGTAAGTACCCCCCTAAGAGTTGAAAAATATTTATAAAGTTGTCAAGAAGGTTCACGTTGTAGAAACATGGCTTAAGAAGCTAACAAGGGAAAAGAAGCAATTGAGAAAGCTAGGAAAAATATGAAGAACTCAAAAATAGGCTTAATGAGATTGATGAGATAACTGAGCAATGTGATAATGAAATCTTTTACTTTGAGGGAATTTTCCCCAAATTAGACTGCATTACTCAGCTTAGTGATGAATTGGTTGAAAAGGAAAAGATGGTGCCAACAAAATTAAGAGGAATTCAACATGCCTTGGAGGAACTAGTAAAAATCGGAGTGGAAACTTTAAATGGGATCAAAGAAAATCTCGAAGTTAAAATAAATTGGGTTGATGATACTCTTGATGCCATCGATTTGAAACTAGAAGACACTGTGTTTGCCAAATTCAAAAAGAGTTATGTTGATTTGAAGATTGATTTCTTGTTCAACTCTTTTTGAGAAGAATATTCAAAATATGATTTCTCTTATGAATTCATTAAGACAATGGGAAATTTTGAAAACAAAATTACAGAGTTGAAAGCTAGGCCACTAGAATACAAGCAGAAGATGGGTCATTGTATGGATGCGATAGCTAGACGAGACATTAATTTTTCAACATCAAATCCGATGAGGATGAAATAAATGAGATTTTCCAGAGATATGATGCATACGTGGCAAGATTTCTAGAAGAACATGATGCATGAGTGGAAACTGAAGAAGAAAAAGATGTAGACATAAGAAATGATGAACAAGCTTAGGCTTTTTGTTCTTAAAGTTGTACTTTCTTTCCATACTTCCTTTCTAAGTTGATGTTTTAATTGATATTTTTATTTCATTTAGATAACTCTTACTCCGAAATTCATTGTTGTCATTATATCAATTGTAAAATGGTACAATAAATTGGTTTTATATGACTTAGATAAAAGTCAATACACATTTGTAAAATCATATAAACTATTGTAATATTTGTGCTTCTTACATGTAGAAAAAGGAACAAAATGGGGTTCTATAGGGGCCCGCACATGGAAAAATAGGTTTGTATACATGTCGAGAATAAAGACAACAAGGGAAAAACAAATTTCAGACGTCTTTTATTCCCTCTTCAAAATATCCCCCTAATGGAGGAAGTTTGTTCAACAACTTATTTTTCCTCAACATGAATTCACTTAAGTCCTCTCATTATCTGAACAAATATGACAAACCTTGCTAGATCTCAAGACATCCCCATCTCCATCAATGACTTGAGAGTCATTATAGACTTTCCATAATCTTTACCAGCTTAATTTTCTTGTGATGGGAAGATACCCAATCTAGAATATCCAAACCACCTGTGAAGAAGGTTATTTTCCCTCCTTGTCAAGGATTGACTTACTAGGAGTGGATTGAGAGGGGACGTCCAGGGTAGTTGGAAGGGAAAGTAATGCACCTCGTGCAACCGCATAGATTACGAGGTCCTCGATCTCACCCATCTTCCCATTTCCTTGTGTAGGTTGGACTCTCTCTTGGAGAAGGAATTGGAGGAGGTCCCGAAAATTCATCCTCTGACTAAGGAGCATGATGCACTGAACGAGAAGATGACTGAATGGAAAATCTACCCCTATTGTCCCTGAGAAGAGGAGATTGTTTCTCTTCAATGATGAGTAGATATGGACAACTCCTCTTCTCCATCTGAGATAATGATTGGGGATGAGAACTTGCTTCCCCATTTCTCTTTCTCAAAGATGATGTTCAGATCATTGAACTTGGTTGTGAAGGTGCGGTTTATGTTATGATCCTCCACTCTAATTCATCCACCTTATGAGAAATGGCAGGCATGGTGTCAATGGAGGATTTGTCGTATAACACATATGATTCCTTAGGAATATCCTTTAATAAAACATTTCATCACATAAGAATGGACACTAAAAGTTAGTTTTCCCAGCACACGTAGGGCCTCCTTTCAATCTTGAATTTCTTCACGACTTTAAGAGTTTTTCATATGTTACTATCAAAAGAGATGCAAGTACATGACTTGAAAGGCTGCATATATAGGATTTATCCTAATCACCCTTGTAAGAAGCGCTAGCCAGACTTGGCCGATAAGTCAAGGTTCCTCTGGTGTCTCATGCACATTCTATGTCAAACAAGGCCCTAACAAAAACCTCATCCGGATGACTCGTGTCAAAAATATGATTCAAACTCTCTCAAGAAATTTATTTCACGTTGTTTACAAAGTACCTTCACCATTTTTTATAATAAATATGAAAAAGGTTCTTTATCTTTAGAATAATAAAAGAAACACATAATGATGAAAGGGTAGAACCAAGTTTTATAGTGAAAGGGGTGCATATTGGTCTAATTAAGAGATATCTTTCCCATGAGATGAAATAAGATTTCACTCAGCTTTGTTTACAAAAGAGAATATTTAAGAGTCTATTTTCATTAGGAATGAGTAGAACTCGATGAATCAATACAATTTGAAAAGAACCATCTATGGTAATTAAGCCAATTAGACATGAAATGGAGTGTAAAGAACCTAAGATGGATTCTTGGGAAGTAGATGAGGATATATGTCATATCGTGTGTCATCTAGAAGTGCTCAGAGGTCATCAAAATTTATTATCCAATCAATATGTGGAAATAATGATTAAAATAATATGCCAAAAGTGATGACCCGATATCCCAGTCAAGCACAAATGGAACCAATTGAAAAGACTCGCATTTTGTACACCTAACAATATGAAGTGAAGCATTTTCAAAGGAGTGTTGTGTTTTAAAATGGATATTATAAAGGGGAATATTCCTTGGAATATTTGTATTTTTGGGGGAAACTTTTAAGGTTAGTGAGTGAGTTGAATGGTATAAATGCATGAAAGATAATCATGTGAAGGAGGGGGTTAAAATTTTCTGAGAATTGTTCAAGAAACAAGAGAGCTTGGAGTGAAAACCCATTTTCTAAGAGCTTATATGAGAAACTTGTTTTTTTATTATTGGCAAATAGTTTTTTGAAAGGACTATACCCTTATGCAAAGATTTGGCTCGTGGCCGAGAATAGGAAAATAAAGCTCGAAAAAAGGATCAACATCCCGATATAACAATAAGGACCAAGTGCGTAACGCAGCGCGAAAGAAACAATCAACAAAGAACACAACAAAGAAATAAACACCTGTTGGCTGACAAAGATCAAACAAAGAAACACGCAAAGTGGTCCTGCCACAAAAATGATAACAATGTACTCGCTACCGACCACTAATGGAGAAAACAACCAGACGATCATCACAAAAGAGCCCAACAAAATCGATAAGGAAGGAACCAACAAAAGCAAACCAACATGCAACAAAACAAAGAACAAAACAACAACACAAATGCCAAGAATCGCAGTGAAGGCAGTGCCATAAGCCAAAATGTAGCAATGATAGCGCCTTAAAAAGACAAGAATCAAATCTTGTCCGATATGGTGGGGGATTTAGATTTGGCATTACCCTTCTTTTTTTCGATCCACCACCGTCCATTCCCGATTTTCCACATCCACTACAATGAAAACCTGCAATAGGTTTGATGGGGGAGTGACCCAAATGGGAGGTCGGAATATCTTTAATCACCGAATCAGCAAACAGTAAAGAATAATCTGAGGCTTCTCTGTATTGGTCTCGTGAATCAACCATGATGGGTGAGTTAGCTTGCGGGGGGCACTTTAATCCTTAGCCGGATTTGAGTCGATCAGAAGATGTTCGTAGTAGAGAATCCTCCCTCCACCAGCTGTTTTGGTCTTACGTTTGGAGTGTTCACAGTCATCTCGTAATGGTGACCAGTTTGAAGCAATGCCTACATCCAAGGCAAGTCTCTCATAGTCTATCCTCTCGCACCTTTTGAGCTCCGGCTCCAATCAAGATTGATTTCGCTGGTAAACATTTGGAGGTATCGAGATCAACCAGATTCGAGCATAAGTAGTATGGGTTTGAATGGAGGTCTTATCATCAATCAAGTACACATGAGCCTAAAGTATCCCCTATAGCAATGAGACAAGATCTGTTCCAAAGCTGCAATGGGAGTCCCGGTAGACTTGTTATTTCCTTTGTGTTTTCAAATTTTATCATGTCAATATGGTTGCTAGTTTCCAGCCATTGACAAGCTTTGAGATTGTAAGTAAATCTTTCCTAACGCCGATAAATTTGATGAACCTTGAGTTAATTGTGTTAATCATGAGCATCGTTGTGGATGCTTTCATTTTGAGATTTTTTGAGTAGTTATTCATGTTATCTTCTATTTAGTTATAAATCTTATGTTAGGAATTCCTCTGAATCACACAAGATCTTGTCCTTGTGGTAGTATTGTGGCATTTGCAATTGTGTTATGAGAAGAGCTTTCATTTTATTGTGAAATAAACAATTTAAATTCACTTTACTTCCATTTTGTCGATACAAATTGTTTGTTAGCTTATGAGTGCATCTTAGGCGTGATGAATCAGGAATCTCTAATGCTTAGTTGAGTCTTTGACATGAGCTTTAGTTTCAATTTCTCAAATAATGTGTGAAACTGTGCATCTTTAGGCTTCTATGGGTGTGCATCTTCTGGTTGAAGGTTCATTGTTGACTATTTGAAGTGTTTTTATCATCTTGCTTCATGGATTTTCCAACCTTTGTTGAAATTTCTTAAGAATTTGGTATAATCAACTTTATCCTGCTTAATTCCCCAACAAAATTCATCTATAAATGATAAATCCTACAGGAATTACCCCTATTTGCATGTTTGTCCATAAATGCTAAGGAGATTTGTTAAATTTACCCATCCTTTACTCAAAACATGCAATAAAGAATCGGGTCTTATTGTTGTCTTTAGTAACTTGAACCTTGTTTAGAAGACATTTCCATTCTCTAGAGTGACAACTCATGAGAGTTAGATTATGTTGCATTGACCATGTCTTCTTAAGGTTTTCTTTCAAATATCATAGAAGGAAAGTCCAATATAGCCAATCCATTTACATCTCTCACAAATACATGTTACAAAATGTTAGGATTATACCAGTTGTACAAATAAACAAGCATGTAATGAATAATGCAGAAAATGTAAAACAAAAAAGAATGCAATAAAATAGAGACACAGATTTAACGTGGTTCACCCAAAATGGGCTATGTCCACCAGAAACAGCCAATCCTTTTATTCAGTCCAGCCAAACTCTCTATCCAAATGCTGCCACCAACACAATGATCCTCATACATAGCGACCCTTTAAATATATTAGGTTTTTATCATTTTGGGGAAACATAGAAAACCACCCATTAGATATGTGACCTAATAAGGAACGGTAGTCAGATTTCACAATGCATAAATACATATAAAATGTGACTTTTGGGGGAATTTCCTTGAACCTCGGACTCCACAAGGGGGCGAATCCCCTTACAACCCCCATCGCTATCAGGCTCCACAACCAACAATCTCCCACTTGGAGACTGATTGTTGTAACTCCACCACTACAACTCTTGGAATTTTCTTCTTGGCTTGTTTCTTCCACTTCAAGATCAATCTTGAAGACCCACAAAAGTTGAATGAAAATCCAACTTCTCATTTTTCATTGGCTTAGTAAACATATCAGCAGGATTATCATCTGTATGAATCTTCACCAACTCAATTTTCCCATCCTCCAACACCTGTCGTATGAAGTGATATCTTAGTTGAATATGTTTGGTTCTAGAATGGAAGGTTGAGTTCTTTTCCAAGTGAATTACACTTTGACTATCACTGTGTAACTTACAATACCCTTGTTCCTTACCCAAATCCTCCATGAACCTACTCATCCATAACATTTCCTTACTTGCCTCAATCGCTGCAACATATTCTACCTCTATAGTAGATAGGAAACTACCTTCTACAACTTTGAGATCCAACTCACTGCCACACCACCAATTGTAAACACGTATCTAGTAGTGCTCCTCCTACTATCCACATCTCCTACCATATCTAAATCCAAAATCCATGTAAATTATAATCTAACCCTCCAAAGCACAAGTTCCTACTATTGGTCCCTCTCAAGTACCTGAGAATCCACTAGACTGCCTTCTAGTGTGCTTTACCCATATTTTCCATATACCTGCTAACAACTCCCACTACTTGGGAAATGTCCTCTGGTACAAACCATGGCATACATGAGGTTCCCAACTACTAAAGAATAAGGAACCCGTGCCATATAATATTTTTCCTCTTGTGTTGTTGGGCATTTCTCTTTACTTAATCTAAAATGCCCAGCCAATGGTGTACTAATTGGTTTTGCATTCTGCATCTAAAACCTCTCTAACACCTTTTCTACATAGTCCTCCTGAGACAACAACAATTTCTTATTTTTTTGTCCTCTTGATTTGCATACCGAGGATTTTCTTTGTTGCACCCAAATCCTTCATTACAAATGTTTGTGCAAGATTTTCCTTAAGCTTTGTAATTTCCTTCATATTAGACCCTGCTACAAGCATATCATCTACATAAAACAAGAATAATTAAGCTCCCACTATCCAATCGTTTAAAGTACACACAATGATCTTATTAACATCGAGTAAAACCATGCTCATGCATAACTCTATCAAACCGTAGATACCATTTTTTGGGAGCTTGCTTGAGCCCGTATAGGCTCTTCTTCAACCTCGCAAACCAATTTCTCCTTACCCTTCACCTCATATCCAAGAGGTTGTTGTACATAAATCTCCTCCTCTAAGTCACCATGGAGAAATTTCATCTTGACATCAAGTTTCTATAAGTGTAAATCTTTAACAATAACTAAACTTAATACAATACGAATGGAAGACATCTTTACAATAGGGAGAAAATTTCATCAAAATTGATACCTTTCTTTTGTTCATACCCCTTCACTATAAGCCTTTCTTTGTACCTTTTCCGTCCACCTTCTTCTTCTTTCACACGGTAGACCCATTTGTTTTGTAGTACTCTCTTCCCAACTGGAAATTTGACTAAATCCCATGTTTGGTTCTTCTCCAGGGAGTCCATCTCCTCATTCATGCCACACTCCCACTCCTTAGTGGACTCCACCTGCATTGCCTCATCAAATCTCTCTGGCTCACCACTATCTGTTAGTAACAAATAATACAAAGTAGGGAAAATATTTCTAGAGGTCTACTAATATGTTGTGACCTTCTTACCGAAGATGGGGGTGTCATGGGATCATTATTTTCTTGTTGCTCATTTTCTTGAATTTCTAATAGAGGTGTTGATGTTGACACTTTTGTCATGCTTAGCCTACAGAACTATCAACCTCGGTACCTGTAGGTGGATATTTTCCACCCGAGAGTTCATTTTTAGGAGCTATATCCTCAACCAATTATTCCTTGGGATTTTTGTCATCCTGTACCTGATCCTGTACATTCTATTTTCACACCAAACAACATCACGACTCCTAATTATCTTAGATTCATCTAGATCCCAAAACCAAATCCATAATCACCATTGGAGCCATAGCCTATGAATGTACAATGTTTGGATTTTGAATCCAATTTCTTCCTATTTTCTTTATTAACATGCACAAATGCCTTTGAACCAAATACTCTTAAAAATGAAAGGTCTACCTCTTTCCCAGGTCTAGGATTCTTCAGGAATTCCTCCATCAAGTGCACTCAAAGGCCCATGGTTGATTAAGTACTCAGCAGTATCTACAACCTCTACCCAAAACTGAAGAGGCAGCCCTACGTGCAATCTCATTGACCGTGCACTCTCCATTATTGTTCTATTCATCCTCTCACTAACACCATTTTGTTGCGAGTCCTGGGAAATATTTTCTCTCTACGAATCTCGTTCAAGGAACAATAATAATCAAATTTCTTACTACAATACTCACCGCTTATTATCGGATCTCAAACATTTCAATTTAAAACCACATTGATTCTCGCCAAAGTGCTTTCCATTTCTTAAATGTATCAAATACATCGACTTACGCTTAATCCAATATATTCATATCTTCCTTGTGCATCATATATAAATGTGACATAGTACGGAAAACCACCGTGAGATGCAACATGGGCCAGACCCCACACATCTATATGAACTAGCTCCAACTTTTTCTCTTTCTTGGTATTCCCTGCCTTGAGAAATTTAACTCTTTTCTGTTTCCCAAAAATGCAATGCTCACAAAAATCTAAGTCCAATTGCTTCAAACTTGAAAGCTTACCTTTTTCCTATAGAATTTTCATGCCCTTCTCACTCATATGTCCCAATCTATTGTGCCACATGTTGGCATCCTCATCTGAAGTAGACAATATGGTAGAATAATTAGATATACAAGTAGAAAAATAAAGAGTGCCTACTTTCTTACCCCGTGCCACTACTAGGCGCCCTTGGAAACCTTCTATCAAATGTGATATTAACTGAATCTAATTGATTTACAATAGTGTGGAAATCATTAAGATGGTTAGATACATATACACCTTCTTGCATTTGTAGATTAAACAATCTTTTCATCAAATAAACTTTATTGGATGCACTAGGTGTTTCATATAAATTAGCTAGGGTTTTCATCAACTCTACCGTACTCTTCACCTGTGAGATATTTGAAGCTACAGACGATGCTAGACTCAATTGAATTACACCGAGAGCCTTCCTATCTAGAACCTTCCACTCCTCATCAGACATGATTGAGGGTTTCACTTCTTCACCTCCCAATGGTAGGTATAGATCCTTTTGATATAGGTAATCTTCCACCTGCATTTTCCATAGCTGGTAATTTTGGCCGTCAAACTTCTCAACTCTGAACTTATTATCCTATGCCATTGTTGCTTCTCCCACTCAAATAGAAATCCTCTATGAGTATACTGCCAACAAATAAATCTCAAATGTTCTTTGATACCATTTGTTAGGATTATACCAACAGCCAGAGATAAACAAGCATGCAATGAATAATGCAGAAAACGTAAAATAAAGAAGAATGCAATAAAACAGAGACAGATTTAACGTGGTTCACCCAGAATGTGCTACATCCACCAAAAATAGCCAATATTTTTATTCATTCCAGCCAAAATCTCTCTCACAGTTCCGCCACTAACACAATGAGCCTCATACATAATGAACCTTTAAATATATTAGGTTTTTATCATTTTGGGGAAACATAGAAAACCACTCGTTAGATCTCGTGACCTAATAAGGAACATTCCATATTTAACAATGCACAAATACATATAAAATGGGTCCTCTCACCCTGGTTGAAGGCACAACCAAAATTAGTGAGGGTAGGTCAAACCCTTTGCACGGTGTTACCTAATTTCTCTAATCTCGAGTGACAAAGAGTCAATCAAATCCTCCTCGCTACGAAACAACTTGAAATATGATTTATCTCGTCTCTAAGCATATTTTTCAACTTGTTTATGTTGTTTGAATTCAAAGGGAGAATCAATTTGGGTACCAAAACCTTCTTATTTTTCTCGTACTCTTCCTTCTTCAATGTTTCCTCCTTTTTTTTTTTCCTCTTCTTCCTTTTTTAGTTGTTCCTTCTTTTTCTACTTAGCTACTTTTTCTTTCATATTTTCAACCTCTTGTTTGTATTTATCTTGTTTCTCATCTTCATTCTTATTCTTCTTCATAGTTTCTTCACTCCCTATTTTTTTCCTTCTCTTTTCCCTATTCTATTTTTGTTTTCTTATGTGGTTGGGATTTTGTTTCCTCGAGTTTTTCCTCCATCATTTCTTCTAGTTCTTCTATTCATGATTTATCCCTCACATATTTTCTTCTTATGTAGAAGAGACTCAAGTTTTATCTCATTTTTATTTAATTATTTGTTCTTCTAAATCTAATTGTTTCCTTATGTTTTGTACTAACTGATCGGGCAAAATATGGCCCATGCAATCATGTTCATTTAATGTAGCAGTTCTTCAACTATTGTTGTTTTCTTGGTTCTAATTCTATTATCATATTGTTTTGTTACTTTCTTAACTCTTCCTTTCCAAGACATGCCTTATAAAATTTGTAGGTTGTCATAGTTAGTTCGTAGTGCTCCAAAGAAACAATCCCACTAGTATACTCTAGGTCACTTCTACTTTGGTTTAGATATTTTTATTCTTCTTTAATGTCTTACTATGTTTGATGCTTTTCTTCCCCTTCTCTTCAGTACAGACTTTGTTATTTAAGTCGGTTATGTTCATTATTACTTTTCTATGGTACTCCTCTTCCTCGCTCGTCCTCTCGTGCATCCCCTCTTATTCCTAAATAGGTTTGAATGTGGACTTTTCTACATTAATTTGTATGGGCCTTTGTGCCATTTGTTTCATCTATCTTTTTGTGGCCACATTTTTCCACGTAATATCATGGGTTCTTTCTTTAGATATTCCTCCATTTATTTATTGACTTTGTCCTGAGGTTTAGGATTTAGTGATTTTTCTTGTGAGTTTGATGACCCGACCACCTCCATGGGATACTCTATAAATTACTTGGCCCTAAATTTAGCACAAGTTTCTTCAATGTTGGCCCTAAATTTAGCACAAGTTGGAATGGGATTCCATGGATCAACTGGTAGAGTGCAAAGATCCTCTTTTGATTTTGTGACTAATTCATTTGATGCTTCATTGGGTAAAGCAGGTGACATGAGAGGTTCGTAGAATGAAAGGGTGCAAAAATGTGTATTCTACGTCTACCACAAACACAACTTCTTTCTCATATCGAATCACTATGTGTTTTGAAACCATGGAGTTGAACGTGATCAATTCCCCCATTTTCTTGGTCCACCTAATCATGAAAGTGATTTTTTCCACTATGAATAAATTGTTCATGTGGTCATTTATTTGTGTTGTTATGGTTGTGTCGATCCCATTCCACCTTATTCTCTTTAGTCGAGTTTTTTTTTTTAATACATAGCTAAACAAAACAACCGAGATCCATATTAAAACGTATGCTTATCCTCTTTGATTTTTCTTGCATTTTTGTGGAACTCTATGTTCATGAACTCACACAAGTTATACTCGTAGTGGCTCAAAGACCATGTTGAGGGAAATTATTTCACTTCATGCATGGGCACCATCTTCACTAATTGTATGTAATATTTTTAAACAGACGACCTTCACCACATATCTCAAAACATTATTCTTGATGTCTATAATTATGAACCCTCTTTTATTTTTTGTTTTCCCCATCGCTTGGGTTGTATGTTGTGTTGTAGTGTTCTTCTTATCCATTTTGAATAGTGAGCACCATATTCTTATGATTCCTTTCACCCTCTCCATTACCTTATGATTTATTACATGAGGTTTCTCAAAATATGACATATTGTTGTGCAATCTACTCAATATAACCCTAGTTACATTGTTCTCCATTAAAAAATATGGAACTATACTCCAAGCATCGAGGTGCATTATGGGGATTACTTGGGCATGGTCATGGTACAATTATGCCCATGTTACTTCATAAATTTATACAAATTTTCCTATGTACCTCCAATCGTGTGTGATCAAATTCTATTAGTTTGGAGAGGATGTATTTCTATGTATATTGAGTGTGTACTACCTTAAATGGAATGTGAGAAAATGTTCTTGTCGAGTCTAGTTGTAGGGACTTGAGTGTTTGCTTCTTAAATCTCAACTTGGGTAGGTCAGCTTGTGGGTTGGCTGGGAATTTCCATTTTCCTAAAAACCCCTAATTTATTTTTTTGCATGATTATGTTCTTTTCTCTTTGCTTCCTCTTCCTCTTTTTTTAGCTCCTTGAAGAAAATCCTCAAAGTTTTGAATAGTGGAGCCTTCCTTCATTTATATAGATTTTAATGTGTATATGTGGTAACTTACCACATTTATTGTTATATCCACGGATATGTTATGTTACTTTTTGTAATTTCCTCTCTATGGATCATCTTCATCCTTTCCTTGTGTAGATTTTCTTTTTTATGTAGGTTATACTTATATTTGTGTATTTTCTAATGTATTATGGAATTTTATTTCCTTTTATGATTTTCTAGTGTAGTGCGGCTTTTTCTTCCTTTCTCATGTTTTTTGTCCTTTTCTTCATCTCACGGTTTTTTATTTTCTTTCCTTCGTGACAATTTTTCTTTCTTTCTACATTCAATGGATTTACTTTTCTTTTTGCTTTATTTCATGGCTTCTTTATTTATATTTCTTTATCTCGTAGTTGTTCCATAGTTTTTATTACTCCACTTTTTATTTTTCCCGCTTAGTCTAATTTCATTTTATAAAAATATTCCTTGCGATTTTTCACCTTTCTCCTCATCAAATCCATCAAATTTCCAGGTTTTGTAGTGACAGGTTATTTAACTTTGTTGTTTGTTTCTTTTATTTTGTGATGTGATAAATATTAATTTGTGCCCCTGCTCACATATCATGGGTAATCTACAAAGGCTTAATGTGTTTAACCCTACTGCTCCCGATGATAGAATTTCCTTTAACGTGTAAGGTCCTAGTCATCGAGTTCTAATTTTCCTAGTTTTGTGTACTTACTATCATATAAGATGAATCTATCCCCAATTGTAAATTCTTTATGCTTACAATTTCTATCATGCCAAAAAATTCTCCTTTTTTCCTGAGTTTGATTGTATGCTATAATAAAAAAATTCATCTAGTTTCTTGAAAGTAATTAACCTTTCATGTAGAGATGCATCTTCATTTATTTGGAACAACACCACTACCCTCAAACCTGGGAACAATGAACTCCATGGGAATTGTGGCTTCCAATGCATACACCAATTGAAACGGGAAACACTTAATGAGTCTTTTATAATTAGTCAGATATGCCCATAATGTCGCGGTAACTTAAGTTCCCAGCTTTTCCTTCGTAAAGAGTATATTTTTGTGAGGAATTTCTCCAAGACTTTATTAAATGCCTACATTGTTCCATTTTCTAATGGGTGATAGGGTGTGCTTTTGTTAGTATTTATGAAAAAATATTTGAATAGTTCTTCCATATTTTGATTCATAAAGTGTTTTCCTTCATCACTTGTGATGTTAAGCGACACCCAAACCACATAATTATATTCTCATAAATGAATTTTCTAGTTATCTTCATGGTACATTCCTTAATTGGCATTGTTTCTACCCATCTGGTGAGGTAATTTGTGCATGTGATTATGAATCTATCCTAGAATTCTTTGCCATGAGTTTTATTGGTCCAATGAAATCTATTGCACATTTCTCAAATCAAACTAGAGATAAAATAGGTCTCGAGGGCATTTTGTCTCTTGCATTTGGATTCCCCACTCATTGGCATGCATCACAGGTTCTAGTGTGGTCATGGGCATCTTTGAATAGTGTGGGCCACCATAGACCTATCACGAGAATCTTTTGTGTGGTTACATCTATGTCATTATGTTTTCTTTCCACTCCTTCATGTGTTTCTTTCAGATATATTCACATTCATGGTGTAGAACTACTCTTCTTAATATCTCATCTCTTCCTTTTTGTACAACGATCCTTCTATTAATGTGAATGGAACTTCCTAGATCAATAATATTTATTTTTCTCTTTTTGTATATCCTATGGGAATTTTTCCAATACACAACATATTTTGCAATTGTTTCTAATTCTATTAGAACTTCTATGCAAAATAAATGAGCTCTTAGAAATCCATCATCAATTGGTCCTTTTTCCTCTCCATTATCAATTATGGATAAAGAGTTTGTCCTATTATTCAAGTTTTCGGGCTTTACGTAAATGGTAAAATCAAATTCTTGAATAGCAATCAGCCTCCAAAGAAAAATCTTCATTGAGCACTAGTCGAGTTTTCAAATATTTAATGACTCATGATCTATGTAGAAGAAAAATGGTGTAAACATAAAGTAGTGTCTCGAATTTTCATAAAGCATACACCATGGCTAAAGCTTATATTTTTGTTATAGAATAGTTCCACTCAAGCTTATCCAATTTTTACTTGCAAATGTTATGGGCGGTCCATCTTGCCCCACGCTTGGGCTAATATAACACCTATTTTTTTCCATAGGAATACACATGTACATGGAATGGTTCTTTCCAACCTAGAAATATCATGATCAAGGCATGTAATAAATTATCTTTTAATATTTCAAACACATATGCACACTCCTTTTCATTCCATTTGTTTATTGGTCTTCTTTTTCAACAGCTTTATATTTCCACATAATTCCTTATGAATTTATATTGGTATCTTGTATATCTCAAAGAGGTGTGCAGCCATTGTTTTGTGTTTTGGGTGGTGGCAATGTTACCATTATAGAAGTTTTAGTGGATCATTCAATATCCTTTCTTTGAATATAATATGCCCTAATAGTGTGCCAAATGGTGTTAAAAAGATGTTTTTTCAAATTTAGAGAGATCTATAATACACAACATCTTTCAAACATGAGGCATAAAACTTGCATGTGATATCTTAGCAGACCATAGATCATCCAATCATCTAGGTAAACTTCCAAAAAGTCAAGTATGAAATATTTAAAAACATTGACCATTATGCATTTGAATATATTAGATGCATTCTTTAATCCAAATGGCAGCACAATGTACATGAATGAGTCTCATTTTATGTCCAATGTTGTTTTTGGTTGATCCTCGTGGGATATTCTAACTTGATGGTAACCTAAAAACCCATCGGTGAAGGAATATGATTCTCTTCCTACAACATTTTTAGTACTTCTTCTATGAATGGGGTGGGGAAAGGGTCATGTACACGTACTTTATTCAATTCTCTATTGATCCGAAAACAGGTGTTTGAATCTAACACTTTTAATCGTTTCAAAGGATCGTTAAATCTAATCAACTTAAGAGGTCTTAATACTCCAAATTATTGATTAAAAATATGATTTAGGACTGAATTCAAACTGAAATTAAGTTTGTAATTTTACTCAAAATTTCACTGTTTGATCGAAGCCCCAAAAAATCATTATTTTAGATTTTAATTGATTTCCTAATTTTATCAATTATTGATTATAGTTGCATCCATATTCATATTATGAATTTAAATTACTTGCAAATATCAAAAACTAAAAATAAAAATTAGAACACAACACCAAATTGTTTACGGGTTTGGAATTCTATGTCCCCGAAGTTCAGAACCGATCCATTAATAATGTTAAAAAAATGTAAATACAATAACCTTTACATTAACCAATAATGAATCAAAAACCTACAAAACTATGTTTCAGACCTTCAAAGGACGTTAATGGAGCTCAGCCTATGTCCTTCACCTTCCTGATCCACTTGCAGCTGGTGTCTCCCTTTGGTTCTACGCCTTCATGTGACTTTAATAGAAAAAAATCTATCAAAAAAGCTCCAAATTGGATAAATAATCACTTTATCGCATTTTTCTCAAAATTCTAAGCAACTTTCATATATAACTCGAGATCTGGAAGTGAGTAGAAGTGCCCCAAAATTGCACTTTTCCAAAACTGCCTCCTTATTCCTTGACATAGACTGCACTTGCTTTATTACAAATACAAGTGAGCTTGATTTATACCACTTCCAAGAGGGTGGCAGGTTGGTAAGGCCACTTATCCCTTTTAGATGAGATCATTGGTTCCAATCCCTATGCCACCTACTATGGGATTAATCCCACATTTACATGCTGAAATACTTTGGATGGGAATTTAAATAATGGAGCGGTTGGATGTCTTATTGGCTTTTGATCCATTTTGGATGCATATATATATATATATATATATATGGTTTGGCCATGGCAAGTGGGATTTACCTAAGCTTGGCGCATGGATATTTACACCTAATAATGCACGGATATTTATATATATAGAAAATGGGATATATGGGTATAAGTTGAAAGTAATGTTGGAGGATGGTTTGATAATCGTGCATGGTAATTGGTAATTAATATGGAAATTAATATCAAAGCATTACAAAGATAATAAAATTGAATTCGACCCAAGTAACATGATGTTGTAAATAATTAAATATGGAAAATATATAAAGTGATTTTGAAAATATAAATCACTTGTCGATCCCGTCAGTGAATTCGATTCATGATGGTTTGAGGACCCACCACGCCGGCGATAATATAATCATCCTCACGACGGCCAGCTCCTCCGTAACAAAAGTTGAGCCTCTTATTTCGCCAAGATATACCATTTTAAGACTGGCGGTGAAAACCTCTCAAACATCTAATTTTTCCAACGCCCTTTTGTCACGTGTCACTTTGCTTTATTGGTCCATTATTGACCTCGTTGACTGTGTTGACTTTCCTGCTGACCAAAACTTTAATCGGACATATCTTGAGCTCACGATGTCTATTTTTCATGTTCTTACAAATATCATCAAATCTATATGAAGGCTCTACTACACTAGAAAGGTTTAGGAAAGTTTAGGGAAAATTTGACACTAAAATTGATCCCTTGATCACTCCTCCCTACTGAGAAGGCTTTTTGTCCACAAAAAGTTGTGTATTAACCCACAAAACATGTTATCTCTTCCTGCATTGCAAAAACACATACAAGAACCCAAAATAACATTATAGGTTAATAAAATGCAAATATTTGATTAGCTAATTACATAACCGATCAGATAATAACACCCAATTAAGCTAGTGTTCAATTAAAATGTCAGTAACCTTGTCAACTCACGCACACAATTGTGAACTGTCATACCCCACTGTAATGCCATCACAAATAATTGACCAGATAATAACACCCATTCTATTACGGAAAGCTAGTGTTCAACTGTCACCTTGTGATACGACTAATTACTTAAATTACAATTTCATAAACACATATCAATATACCAGACATCTAAACTACCCACAATTAGGCTAGTGCCCATTATCCATTGAAACTGTAATAACTACAAGTATTCACTATCCAAAATAAAATAGACTATCAACGCCCAAAAATAGCTATAGTCAACAACTGAATCCACGTGAATCTTCCCAAAACATCAGACGCTTTCATCACAAATAATAAGTCAGATAATAACACCCATTTATAACGAAAGCTAGTGTTCAACTGACACTTTGTGATTATGTTGATTACAACTACAAATATTCACTATCCAAAATAATTAAACCATCAATGCCCAAAATGGCTATAGTAAAAATATGAATCAATGTGAATATGCAAATATTCTATCCATACACTAAACTGTAAAGGGATAGATTATAAATTGTATGCTTACCCAAATTAGTGAACTACCATAATCTGCAAAATGATCACCCAAAGACTTTGCAGAACCAATTTTTTTAGTGTAATAAATTTACACCCTAATTGCAACCACATCTGATAGTTACAAAAATCAAATTTTCCCAAATCTATCCATAAATTTGAACAAATGACAACACTATAAAACTGCAAGTTTCAAAATAGACATTTTGATTATGCTCGTATCCTCTGCAGACATTGTTGTCAAAAATGGAATAACCAACTAAAATGTGAGAAGATGAATATGAGTATGATGAACGTATCACTCAAATCCTCTCTATGGCTACTTCCAAATTATTTCAAAGCTAAATATAAACATAGAATCAAATCCCTAAAATATAGCTTTGAAAATGTTTGCATACTATCACCAGTTATTGCAATGCAAACATAAAGTTGAGGAATGTTTTACCCATCCAATTACTTGGATTTCTCCGTTTAGGTGGTTTTACTTCCCCAATACTAGAATGAGCATTTACATGAGTTAGATCAACAATTTTTGGTTTGACATTATTTTCCTTTTTAAAATCTTTCCAATGTTGCACTAAAGGAACATACCAACACATCTTAACATCATGACCATTCCTTTTACAATGGGAACAAAATTTAACTTCCCTATTTTTAGAAGTCTTATCTATTTTTTCATTCCCTAAACTCTATCTAGGATAATGATTCCTTTGTTTAGGAGAGGTAACCTTTTTTCCATTTCTCGCTTTACCAGGGAGAGATTGGTCTTTAGCACCTTCCTTATCATTCACAAAAGGCATTAACTTCTTTATCATATTTTTCCTCTTCCAACAATATGTTGTAAAATGATTAGTACCTTCACAAAACATGCAAGGAAACACATACTTTGTCTACCAAAGCTATATTGTTCATACTGAAAGAGATTTTTATAAATCTTAGGATTTAATTTCTCCTTAGTATCATTTTTAGTGTAAGTGGGAGGAGGTGGAATTTCATTACCTCGTTTACATGTTTTCTTACACCTTTCATTGTTCCTCTTGATGGTAGAATCTTGCAATTCTAGTGGCATAGATCATTATCTCTGTTGAAGATTTTCTTCCTTCAAATGCCTACTTTGGAACATTCTCCAATTTCCATTTTCCCACTAGAATATCCCAAACCTACAAAACAAGCCCCGATCCTCTACCTATATTGAGTTAGAATCACCTTGTCTATTTTTACCAAGGCCCTTTCCGTTAAATCTCATCTTAACCATTAGTTTAGACCCAATTCCCTTAGTGTGTTTTTCAAACTGACCCAAAGGAATATCTGAAACTAAATGAGAGGAAGAATTAAAATTTGAACAACTTACAAGTGCATTCTCATCATAGTACTCTGCATCTGATTTGGAAAGCATTTCCTTCTTATTCACCTTGTTGCAGCTTTTCCAAGAGGGCATCCTTGGTCCATATTTCTTCATGCAACTCTTTAACAAAAACCATCAACTTCTTGCTCTCTGTAAGCATCTCATTGACATACTCCTCTTTCTTGGTTATAGAGGATTGTGGCTCATATTTTAACCGCACTATTTCCTCTTCTAAGGAAAAAAATTATCTCTTAGGAAAGAATTTTCTTCCTGGAGTTGACAGATTATGGCTTCAAGTTCATCCAAATGCTCCTGCTTGGATGACTTACCCATGATTCCATGTTCCCGCAAACACAACATGTACTTCCAAAACTGCACACTAAAAAATAAGATTAACAAGCCCTAAAATGTCTCGCATTACGTAAAAACTGAAATCAATATCAAATCAAGCCAAATTTTCAAACAAAATTAGAAGCTAATCTGCAATCTAACTGCTCTAATACCAAAACTTGATCTGAAAATGGGTGTTTGAATCTAACACTTTTAATCATTTCAAAGGATCATTAAATCTAATCAACTTAAGAGGTCTTAATACTCCAAATTATTGATTAAAAATCTGATTTAGGACTGAATTCAAACTGAAATTAAGTTTGCAATTTTACTCAAAATTTCATTGTTTGATCGAAGCCCCAAAAATCATTGTTTCAGATTTAATTGATTTCCCAATTTTATCAATTACTGATTATAGTTGCATCCATATTCATATTCTGAATTTAAATTACTTGTAAATATCATAAACTGAAAACAAAAATTAGAACACAACACCATGATTGTTTACGGGGTTCAATTCCTACGTCCCTAGGTTTGTGGTGAACCGATCCATTAATAATGTTAAAAAAATGTAAATACAATAACCTTTACATTAACCAATAATGAATCAAAACCCGCAAAAATGTGTTTTAGACCTTTGAAGGATTTTTATGGAGCTCAACCTTTGTCCTTCACCTTCCCGATCCACTTGCAGCAGTTGTCTCCCTTTGGTTCTACGCCTTCATGTGACTTTAACAGAAAATAAATTTGTCAAAAAAGCTCCAAATCATATAAATGATCACTTTATCACGATTTTCTTGAAATTATGAGCAAATTTCATATGTAACTCGAGATCTGGAAGTGAGCAGAAGTGCCCCAAAATTGCACTTTTCCAAAACTACCTCCTTATTCCTTGATTAAGACCTAACACTTGTTTATTACAAATACAAGTGAGCTTGATTTATACCACTTCCAAGAGGGTGGCGGGTTGGTAAGGCTGCTTATCCTTTTTAGATGAGATCATGGGTTCCACTCCCATGCCACCTACTATGGGATTAATCCCACATTTACATGTTGAAATAGTGGAGGGGAGTTTAAATAGTGGAGCGGTTGGATGTTTTATTGGCTTTTGAGCCATTTTGGATGCATATATATATGGTTTGGCCATGGCAAGTGGGATTTACCTAAGTTTGGTGCATGGATATTTACACCTAATAATGCATGGCTATTTATATATATAGCAGATGGGATATATGCGTATAAGTTGGAATTAATGTTGGAGGATGGTTTGATAATTGCATGGTAATTGGTAATTAATATGGAAATTAATATAAAAGCATTACCTTGAATTCGACCCAAGTAACATGATGTTGCAAATAATTAAATATGGAAAAGATATAAAGTGACTTGGCAAATATAAACCACTTGTCGATCCTGTCAGTGAATTCGATTCGTGGTAGTTTGAGGACCCACCACGTTGGCGATAATATAATCATCCACGTGAGCCTCTTATTCCATCGATCTATACCATTTTAAGACCGGTGGTGAAAACCTCTCAAACATCTGATTTTGCCAACGCCCTTTTGCCATGTGTTGCATTGTTATTAGTTCATTATTGACTTGTTGACCGTGAGTTGACTTTCCCGTTGACCAAACTTTGACTGGACATATCTTGAGCTTAGAGTGTCCATTTTTCACGTTCTTACAATCATCTAGGTTTACTTCCAAAAAGTCATGTATGAAATATTTAAAAACATTGACCATTATGCATTTTAATATAGTAGATGCATTCTTTAATCCAAATGGCAAGACAATGTACATGAATGAGCCCCATTTTATGTCTAATGTTGTTTTTTTATATCCTTAGGGGCTATTCTAACTTGATGGTGACCTAAAAACACATCAATGAAGGAATATGCTTCTCTTCCTGCAACATTTTTAGTACTTCTTCTATGGATGGGGTGGGGAAGTGGTCATGTAGATGTACTTTATTCAGCTTCTCTATAGTCAATGCCTATCCTTATTTCTCTTTTTTCTTATTTTGGACCACTAATGGAATTATTCATTCTACATCTTCCACCAGTTTAATGATTCATGCATTGAACATCTTATCTATTTATGTCTTCACTCTTACTTTAAGATTTGGATTAATTTTGTATGGCCTCTTATTTTGCGGTTTTATGCCTTAGTTGATCTGAATTTTCATAGTTTCCACTTCTTTTATTCCATGGATTCCTCAAAGTCCTTAGGGAAAATGTCTTGATATTCCTTAAGGAGTTCTATGTATTTTAAGATTTCTATCGCATCCCAATAATCTCCTATTTTTGCAAACTTCTCTTCTCCTTTTGTCGAAAAAATCTTCTCTTATCTTCAAAGGTTTATAGAAATATTTATCCTTATTATGATTATTTTCCACCACATTCCTTTCTCCTTCTGGAACAAGAAATTTCAAGTTTTGTGCACATTCCTCTCGCATCTTCTTTTGATTTTTTTCTTGTGGAATAACAATATGCCTCGTTACGAATATATATATTAGTGCTCACATATATTTTGTATGGGTTAGTATTAATATAGTGGGTGTGGATACATATATTTTTTAGTAAGCTTGTATTTGGAATATTACAATTATAGATTGTAATATTTAGTGTATGGTTACGTGAGTTGTATTAACAACACACTAACCTTAGAATAAACATGAGTGATTAGTGGAGTGGTTTAGCATGAATGTAGGAGGTGCAATCCTATATATTTGTAATACACTTGAATGATCAATAATGAGACACAATTTTATTGCAAATCTATGACCAAATAAACATTTGGTATCGTAGCTATACAAGTTGTGTGACCTTTGTGATCCGATAATGATTTTTACCCCCTAGGCACCGCTTTTAAATATTTTGGATACTTTAAAAATTTATCAATTTACCTGAGATGTTGTTACTAATTTTAAGAAGTAAATTCTAATTAAATTACTAATTTAAAATGTGGAATTCAAATCAGAAATCAGAAAGCAATCAAGGATTAGATACAATGGAAAAAATTGATAATGGAGTTTGGCTTACAAGCCTACATCTCTAGATTCTCAATAAGAGAATCACTATTTAACATCTAAAAGTATAATAACCCTTCATTAATTACAAATATAAAAAAACCTACAAATGGGTTGATACCAAACCTTAATGGAACTTTGCAATCATCGTAAAACATTTTGAAGTCAATCCAAAGCCTTTGCAGATCTTTGCAATACAATATCCCTACAACCGTGTCGAAAAGTACCTACAAATGGATAATTCTAAGCATTACATGTAAATGGATTACTCTGGATGGATTCCTCTTGGAAAATGAACACTTTTCATTTTTACACTAAGGCCTAATTCTACCTCTAGTGCTCCAAAACGAAGGATTACCAAAATTGTCATCTTAAGACCTATGGCTCGCGCTCATGCCATAAGGTTCTACCATTCAAATAACATGAGCGCCTTTTATAATTTCACATATCTCAATGGCATGTTAGCGAGGTATATTTGATTTTATGTGAGTGGTGGGGGTTTGAATTTCCCCACCGATTCCCCTTTTAATCCACAATCTTCTTGCATCTTGTTTAATAGCACCAACGCTAACAAATCTGCCCTTCACATTTTTAATGGTTAGTTTTTAACCCCATGTGGCTTCCACATTCCCATGGATTTCAACCACTCCATAATTCTTTAAACCTTCATGATTCAATTTATCAATACCACCTCCTACGAGGCTTCACTCCATTTTCTACTTGTTGTCCACCATCTACGTGGACCTTCAAGGGGAAAAACTTATGTTGTTTGGACGTGTCATCCAAAACATCCACGAAGACCTCCTTCTTATTTTTTAGTTCACTGGGAAGACTATTATCTTGTCCCACATGCGTGGGAAATCAAAATGGAGAATCCTTTTTTTAAGGCCTCTAGAAAAGTAATTATGGTTTGGGACACATTTGGATTTCCTTTTTTCCAGTGTTGTG
This sequence comes from Taxus wallichiana var. yunnanensis, assembly GCA_018340775.1. Lineage (NCBI taxonomy): Eukaryota > Viridiplantae > Streptophyta > Pinopsida > Cupressales > Taxaceae > Taxus > Taxus wallichiana. The sequence continues at coordinate 828,499,314 of CM031238.1, forward strand.
CAATTCCCACCGAGTTGTGCTTGGGTTTACCAGTCAAGCCATAGACTGAGGTGGTTGTGTGCTTAATGGCCACGTATTGTGGTGAGATCTACTTTGGTTGTTTGGTGTAATGGTGAATAGCCATGGGGACGAGCTAGTTATATCCCGAGTCACTAAGTTTCATGTAATGTTGAACACCCATGAGTTAACCGATTTGTGACATGTAAATCGGTTCCACTAAATATTTTAATCCACTCACCCAACGTGGAAATAGATAAGGTCGTGGCATATAAAATGAGCCCAAACAATATGGAAATAGTATGAACAACTCGGTCGAGTTGATCACCCCAAAAAGCTATAAAAATAGATTGTCCGAGATCGAATGCAACCCTACAATGCACAAATAAACTCTCCAATACAATATGGCATATATAATCAAAAACTTTGATAATTGGCAATTATAAAATAGGCGGTAAAGGCACCCCTCCTACAAAAGAGTGTGTCAAACTAGTTGAGGGTCCCCAACTAGTAAATAAGCAGGCCCATCAATTTTTTTCATTCGTCAAGACTCGAGAAGATAAAAACATAAAATTTCAACCTTCCACCTTTTTCCAAATGCCATGTGTCAACGTGTAACTCCCCTATTCACCCATGTTGACCAGCCAAACCTGACTTTGAGTGACCATATCTTGAGTGTATGAGATCTGTTTTCATGTTATACCAAAGGTTCGAGAAAGCTCTCAAAACTCTCTACCACTTGGTCATATTTTAGGGAGATTTAAGAAACTCTCAAACATCCCAAAATTTCCTCTGGATCACACCTCCCCAATGGGAAAGAATTGTGTTTCCCCAAAGTTTACTATAACTTTTGTCACCCCGTCCTAAATCAATACTTTTTTGTCGCATTGGAAGTAGTATTGTAGTGGACTCTCTAGTATGTTGTACTACATTCTTCTCACTTCAAAAACTTGGTCTTGATCCTGGCTCTATGGGTTATGGTCCCACCATGCTTCTTCCTTTGTCTTGATTGCCACATCTACCCTCTAGGGGTCTTACACTTCGACAATTCCTGACGCTTGTACTACCATATTTTCTTGCTAAGGTCTTGCTCTTCGAAACACATGAATAATACTACTACATATTCCCTCTAGTTTCTTACACTTCAAAGAACATATAATATGTATGTAATTAGATATTGTCACATCTTCCCTCTAGGGGTCATACACTTCAAAAACACCTTAAACATGTACTTTAAATACATCTACCCCTTCAATAGGGATTACACTTCAACAATACTTAAACATCACCACATCTTCCCTCTAGGGGTCTTACACTTCGGAAGATGTCACATCCATGATGATCAGCTACCATTCTGCTACACGGCCTCAACCTCTACACAAAATGACAATCCGAGCTGATCTCCCACGAGCTTAATAATGGTGACTTCAACCCTTCTAAGACAGCTGCCTATTTCTCTACACAAGAAAATCTTCCTATTGAGGACGACCATCGGGTACCACTTTGTTGCACTTCCATGTTTCCTCTACGCAGAGTGACTATATGACTTGATATAAAATTCCAACAATGATTAGATACCTTTTTTGCATGGCCTCAACCTCTACACATAATCATTATTTGAGTGACGCTAGTGAGCTCAATTGTCTACACAAATGGCTGAAAAATCTCCAAGCTTATAAATATGACTTAAATCTTGTATCCAAGTCAGTAACATGCACTCAAAAGCTAATTAGGAGATATGATTAGAGTATTAATCAAAATTTTCCCAAGTAAGAAAATACATTGAGCATGGTAAACCTATCTCTCAGCTTTTCTAATGAACTTTCATCTGTAGGTATTACCTAATCCATGGTTGAATTTCCAACCGGTGGTGGGATAGGAACTTCCTTTACCTTTACAACATGTTTTTATTTCATCTTAGCTTTACCATTCCTCCGATGGTGTGATGGATAAATTTTCCATAAATTGTCCACCCGATGTCCACTCATATGACAATGAGTGCAAAATTTCCTCTTGTCCTTCTTATAGGATGATGAAACGTCGTTGCCATTTCTCACTTCTAAACAACGAGATTGGTCTTTTCCATTTGTCTTGTTCTTAATGAACAACATCAACTTCTTCAACAATTTCCTTCTCTTCCAACAACTAGCAACAAAATGGTTATGCAATCCACAAAAAGTACAGGGAAAATCATTCCACATTTTGTAAAAGTCATAGCCATACTTCTTCAATCAAAGATTGGATCAAAATTTTACAACATTCATGGTTCTTATGGCTAGAAAGTGGAGGTGGAATCTCAATACCTCTATGCTAAATTTTCTTACCACATCCTTCCTGTGACGACAAAGCACTTAATTCATGCACTTGACTAGTGGGTTATTCACTTGGTCTTTGGAATTTTGTCTTCCATTGGCGTGCTTGGAGCATTCTCTAATATCCATTCCCACACTAGGAAAACCCAAACCTGCAAAATGAGGATGATCCTCAACTTGTATTGGGTTAGCAATTCCTCGTATGTATTTTCAAATAACTCTTCCGTCAAAACACATCTTATATAACGATTTAGATCTAATGCCTCTAATATACTTTTCAAATGAACCAAAGACATCATCACCTAAATCTAATTCTAAATGGGAGGAAGAAGAAGATTCCCATGGTGAAAAACTTACAGTGTAATTTGTCATGGTCACTACATATAAAGTAGAAGGAAATTCCTTCTAATTATTTCACCAATAATTTTTACACTTTCTAGGATGAAATAGATAGAAGGTAAATGGTTAAGGAGGAATACCTGTGAAGCAAAGGTGGAAGGTAGAATGCGTGTGTTGTTGACGCTATCCAAGATGATTATAGAGAACTCTTTTTCTAGGAAGGAATACCTATAAATGCAAAGCAAGACCACAAGAAGAGTATTAAATATTACCAGACAGTGGACTACCTAGCGTATGCTAGATCTAGGAAGCGTGGTGCTTCCTAGAGAGGTTGTCAATCCACTATTTAATAACAATTTAATGTGAACAAGTGACTGAAATAAATAGGTCCTATTGCAATGTAATGATTTAGGTTTCTCATACACACAATATACTAGATTTAATGCCAAATATAAAAATACAACACTAAATCTAATTAGAACCAAGGTTGCTCTGCTAGGCAAGTCTATCAAAGGTCTAGTAAGGGTTTGTGGCTGATTGGTTGAGGTCTGGGTTGGTTTTGGGTGAGTGGGAAGCTTGTTGGTCTGAGGATATTAAAATAACATAGAGACTGGTATCGATCAGATGATTAATGCCGGTATGGGGATGAAACCAACGGTGGTCAGGGAACCAACGTTGGTAAGGGAAATAGGTAGTAAACTATTAAAATGGGTTTTTAGGCTCTCTGTGATTGCACAGAGAGTGAGGGTAGTGTGATTTGGGTCGTAATATGGCCAAGAAGACTCGGGAATACTAAGAAGGAGGTTAAGAAGGGTGAAAAGTCTTATGGTGGTTTAATAGTGAATTGGTGGGAAAAAGGTGATATACGGGTAATAGAAGAAATGAAATACTGAAAGAAGCAAGAGATCTACAATGGAATAAGCACAAATGATTAAAATCACAGTATTTACTTGGTATTTTTAGATCCTATGAGTGGAGATCCTTTGTGGTTGATCGAAGAAGAGATTCTTGAGTCCAAGGCTGCCATGGTAGTACAACTTGTTTACTCCTGTGAGTATTCCAATACTCTGAAAGGAGAACCGGTTGCTTGTCTTGCACTGTGGTTGTGTGTGTTTGTCATCTAGATGCAGGAAGGCTTGAAGATTTGAGCTTGATTGCAATAGAATTGCAATAACTGAATGACCAACCCAGGTGAAGAGTTGTAAAATTGTATATAAAGGAACCAATGGCGGTTAGGTGACCGACGTCGATCGAGGATAAACCGGTGTCGATTAGGTGAAATAGTCCTTTTTACTAAAAATAGGTAGATCTTCCCATATTTGGTGTGCTTTCTAAGTTGAGTCTACTTAGGGAAGTGGATTTCTCATTAGAAAAGATAGGAAGATCATAAAAGAAGTACAGTTAGGTTTAGGAAGAATTCTTAGTTAGTTAGGTCAAGTGGTGACTCAACACTGGGAGTGATGACTTGGTCACTGTGAGTTAAATGCCTCTAGAATGGGTCCAGGGTGAGGTGTACTGATGAGGTGGATGTGTGAGGGTTAAATTAACTTAATTAAATTAATTAATAATGTGAGGAGGAATATTAATTCAATTTGTAAGTAATTAAATTAATATCAATGTGGGGCTAGGGATCATGGCTAGGTAAATGTGTTATGTTAATTAATTGAAGGGGACCAAGGGGAGTGTGACCTAAATTTGGTGTCTACATTGATCACCAAACTATAAACTAATCAAGAGCTTGTCCTTTGATGCTTGCTCCTTTTTCAACTAATCAACTTGCTTTCGAGGGATTAGAGCTTGCATCACGAGAACACATTTTCCTCATGGATTTTCTTGTTGATGATTTTGATCTCTTTTATTCTTTCCCTCTTCAATTTTTTTCCCCATGATTACTCTGCAAAACCAACTATCTTTCAAAATACTACAAAACTACTTGAGTAAGAATATCAAGCCAAATAGTTCGCACTTATGGGATTAGTAAATCACAAACTGGTATACAAATGCAATCAAGCAATCATGAAACCATCTCTCGATACCAACTAATGATAATAATTTTTACCCCCTCGTACCATTTTAAATATTTCGGATACTTAAAAATTATCAATTTACCCAAGATTTCATTCGATTTTAAGAATTAAATTATTGATTTAAAATGTAGAATTAAAATCAAAATCGAATGTAATCAAGATTAGATACGACACCAAACTTTGATAATGGATTTTGGCTTACAAGCCTACGTCACCACGAGTATTCTCAACAAGAGAATCGGTCTATTTAACATCTAATGAAGTACAATAACCCTTCAATAATAAAAAAATAGATCACAAAACCTATAAATGGGTTTGATACTGCACCTCAATGGAACTCTGTAATCACCAAAAAAATGTTATGAAGTCAATCCAAAGCCTCTGGAGTATCTTTGCAATGATATCTCCCTGCAACTATGTCGAAAATCACCTATAGATGGATAATTCTAAGAATTACTTGAAAATGGATTACCTAGTTGGATTCCTCTTGGAAAAATGAACACTTTTCTTTTTTACACTAGGGCCTAATTCTGCCTCTAAGTGCTCCAAAACGGAGGATTTCCAAAACTACCATCTTAAGACCTATGGCTTTCTTGTATAGATGAAGGTTCTACCATTCAAATAACACGAGCTCGTTTTATAATTTTACCAAGCTCAATGGCATGTTGGCGGGCATGTTTGATTTTATGTGAGTGGTGGGGGTTCGAATCTCCCCATTGAATTCCTTTTTTAATCCACAATCTTTATGGATCTTATTTAATAGAACCAAGGCTAGCACATTTTCCCCTTCAAATTTTTTAACGCTTTGTTTTTAACCACACGTGGCTTCCACATTCCCATGGATTTCAACCACTTAGCAGCTCTTTAAAAATCCACTCTTCACTTTATCAATGCCACCTCCTACATGGATTCACTCCATTCATTGATCGTTGTCCACCATCTATATAGACCTTTAGGGGGAACAAAATTCCATTGTTTGGATGTGTTGTCCAAAATATCAACGCAGACTTCTCTTATTATCTCGTTGATTCGATGAGATAACTTTTGTCTTGTACCACATATGTGGGCAATCAAAATAGAGAATCCTTTTTAAGGCTTAGCCAACAAAGTAATCATGGCTTGAGCCATGTTTGATTGACCTTTTTGGGTTGTAATTCCCACCGATTTGTGCTTGGGTTTACCATTCAAGCCATAGATCGAGGTGGATGTGTGTTCAATGGCCACGTATTGTGGCAAGATCTCGCTTTAGTTTTTGGTGCAATGTTCAATGACCATGGGGCCGAAATGGCTATCTCCGAGTCACAGGTTCTATCTAATGTTGAACACCCACAAATTGACCGAGCTATTTTTGTCCTTCACCAAGCCATGTAAATCGGTTCCACCAAATATTTTAATCCATTCGACCAACGTGGAAATAGATAAGGTCGTGGCATATAAAATGAGCTCGAACAATATGGAAATAGTATGACCAACTCGGTGGGGAGTTGATCACCACGTCGAGCCATCAAAATAGCTCACCCGATCTCGATTATAACCCCGCAATGCAAAAACAACTCTCCAATATAATATGGCATATATAATTGAAAAATTCAATAATTGGCAATTATAAATAGGTGGCAAAGGCACCCCTCCTAAAAAGAGTGTGTCGAACCTAGCTGAGGGTTCCCGCCAGTAAATAGCGGGTCCCGTCAATTTTTTTCATTCACAAAGACCGCAGTGATCAAAATGTGAACTTTCAACCTTCCACCTTTTCCAAATGTCATGTGTCAACGTGTAACTCGCTTGTTGATCAGTTTTCAAGCCTGACTTTGACTGACCATATCTTGAGCATATGAGCTCCGTTTTCCACATTCTACCTATCGTTGGAAATATCTCAAAACTATCTACCACTTGATCATAGTTTAGGAGATTTAGGGCACACAAAGGTTCCCAAATGTCCTCCTGGATCACTTTGAAATGAGTTACATCAATGCAAATTAGATTCTTGTGAATTTATATAAGAATGTAGATTGAGGTGTGAAGAGAGGTTTCTAGAATTAGAAATTATAGAGAACTACACAGTGCTAGTAGATACGAATAATTATTTTTGTGTGTAGATGTTGAATACAAATCATTAGTCATATTTATATTGTGGTCGTGTTGTCCAAAATAGCACCCATGCTATTTTGACAACTTATTTTACGTTAAGGACTTAAGCAGATTTTGTTTGGAAATTTATGAAATAATAGAACTCGATTCAATGAAATATAGAAGTGTGGTGTTCTACGGGTTCACCTAACTTGCGGAACAAAGGAACAATGACTCAAAACTTAAGCGGCTCTGGAAACCAATTTCTACAAAAAAGCAAATTAGTGTTATGCGGGTCCATAAAATATAGCTCTTCGCAGTTTGCAAGGTCCACGTTAGAAATAAAAGGACCACAGATTTATACTCCACGGAACAAAGAAAAAGGCCGCATAGGACACGATAAAGGTTTTGAAGATTAGGTAAGATGCGGAATATTCGAGAAGAAGACTCGTGGTGCAAAGTGAGGCCGTGAGAGGTAAAAGACTCTGTGGAACATTTAGATGATGCGAGAAAGCCACTAAGAACCATGAACATCAATGAGAGATATGTGGATCTAGGTAAATACATTAGATGCAATAGAGCATATTCTAGATACATCATTAAGTTTTGATGGATAAAATTTAGGTTGTGGGTCATCAGAGAAAGAAAGGCCAAGGAGGACATGAAAAAGGTGGTTGGACACTAGATTCTCGCGAAGTATGACAAAGTCACACCTGATTTGAACCAAGTGCTCAACCGCTCCAACAACTAGAATTTAATTTTGAATAGCGTCCTCCCGCACTAGTGGTCTAATGATGTGTGATTGAAAGGAATGATGGGTGCCCATACTTGCTCTATAATTTGAATGATGATTGGTCCTGAAGGGTTGATAGGTTAGTTTGAATCATTTAATGAAGGATGCGATTTGATACTCTCCCATTTCTCCTTATTTCTTTATAAATGTAAGTGCAATGGCACAAAATATCGGTCAATTCTAATAATTACGATAGTTCTACCCTTTTGATCTTGAAGCTTGTGTTCGCGGCCTCTATAATATTCTAGTGGAATTTTCACGCACCTTTTCTTTGTGAGGTTGTAAATGGATGAGTTTGTGATATTATATATGCAAGTGTGGTTCTTTTCCTTTGAACGCTTTAATGTTTATTTTGAATCTTTCAATCCTCTTGCATATATAATAGACACTTGGTTTCAATTTTAAATGTGTCCAGGAGAAATGCGGGTAATTTTTTTATTTTATACAATATTTTGATTCGACTATGGACAACACTTTTTTTGATAATGACAATACAACAAAAATTTGACTACACAAATACTTATTTAGAGGATGATGAAACTAACCATGATAAGATCAACAATGATGAATTTTGACTCTTTGTTATTTACGATATTAACGATATACACAATTTTTATTACTAACAAAATCCAATTAAATATTGGATTTACACGACTTTTTCACCACATGTCAATTTTTTATTTTTTTTATTTTTTTAAATCAACAAAAATATGCTTTTTAAATCAACAAAAATATGCTATTTTAATGACCACACACTTTGTCATATAATGACCTTTCCTAGAGGCACGCCATTGACTAAACATCTTTATTTGAAAAAAAAACATTATTAATAGATATAAAAATAACTAAATCTCATATAGCCTTTAGCTATTACTTCATGTAAAGGATATATTTACTAATAAAACAATTAATTGACTAAATACTTAAAACAAAAACTTATTTAACCACATGAATTCACAACACAGTGTGATAGTCGATAAAAGAAAATGAAAATTGGTAATTAGAACATGTCAATCATGCATGCAGATGCAAGACTCACGATTCCCAAAAGAAGAATTGTATGAAAAAAAAATAGAGGTGCACATATCTAGACATCCTTTTCTAGATCGAGTACAAGAAAAAGATGAGTAGATAAGTCTCGATTGAGATTGGGGCTTGCAAATAGATGGAGTGGATATCCGAGCACATAAGTGGCTATGAATGAAGTAACAAATAAAAATAATATATCATGCACTAAGTAATTAATGAACTTGTTGAGTGTGACCTTAGATTTGAATCCTTGTAATTTGGCTTAAATTATCATGTCAATGCAATCTTGCCCCATAATACACATGGGATGGAACTACACACAACAAATCCTTCTAACACTCACTTGGAATATTAAAAATGATATGATGATGACATTCTAAGTTAATGGATCTGCATATATCTACTTTAAGATTCAATGAGAAAATGACGTGGGTGGCAGAAAATGACATGTTGTCACTTGAAGTTGAACCCTTGTTGAAACTCAAAAGGATCAAGACTTCCTCGAGTGAAACATGGAAATACCTCCAAAGTGTGGGACAATGGTGCCTTTTAATGTTAGTTTTCGAGAAGGAAAACTTCTTTCTATCCCATCTTAGTACAAAACTAACTATCCATTACTACAATCTTGCTACCTAAACTTTTCCTAAGAATTCCAAAGGATAGGAGTTGAGAGAGACAAATGATAAAATAAAGAAAGGTGATGCACCAAACTAGAACATGGTATAATTCTGCTCCAAAGACACACATATAACATTGTATGTGAAAGTATAAAGAAATGCACATAGAGCTCTATGAGAAGCGACGTGATAAGACTAATCATTATGAAAGTATAATCAACTATTAATGAACTATTTAGGGAAGGAACTTCTAAAGTTCCTCTAACATCATTGTGAACAAGTTCAAGAGGTTCAAAGGAGTTTTCTTCATGATGGATATGAAAGGGGTTTGCAGATTGCTTACCCCATCACAAGTTTCCCGTAAATGAGAGATAGGAGGTAGACCAATAACTAAGTTAAGACGAGACATATCATACATGCTCCTAAAGTTAACATGTCCTAATCTTTCATGCCATAACTGTAAATCATTCTTACTTTGAGTAGAAAGACATGAAGTAGATGAAAACCTTTAAATACATATAAATCATTCTTTTGTATGCCTTTAGCAATAATAACATCTAACTCATTTTTAATAAACCATTTATCCTTTAGTAAAATTACACTATAGTTTTTTTGAGTTAGTTGTGAACATGAAAGCAAATTCATTTTTAGTTTAGGAACACACAAAACATCATTTATAAAACCATTGAAAACTTTATCTTTTCCTTGACTTTGAACATCGAGAATGGAATGATCACCAAGATAGATTTGATCATTACATTATTTGATATCAAATAGAATATCGATCTATAAGTCATGTGCCTAGATGCACCACTATCTAATATCCATTCGTTTTCTTTGGCAGTAACTAATGCAACATATAAAGCAACTACATTTGGTTTTTTATTGTTCTTTTGATTTTGGTTTTGATTTTGATTTGATTTATTTCCTTTTTATTTTTAAAATTTGGCTTGTTTTTGTTTACCCTACAGTCTTCCTTTTGTGTCCAAATTTCCCACAATTGTGACATTTCCACTCAAAAATGACTTTTAGGTGATTATTCCCTTATTTTTTATCTTTACTCGGGTTTTAAAATTTGATTTGAATTTTTAATTCTTGTTAAACCTAGAAAATTTATTCTTAGGATTTTGAGCGAGAAGTTCCTAAGTGGAATTCTCCTTCGAATCAAATTTTAACATGACTTGTTCTTCCTGAATTAGGAGAACACTAAGAGTAGATAAGTCTGAATATCTTGTTCAGTTTGATATTTTGAGTTTAAAATGGAAATGAAGTTCCTAAACCTTTCATGGATGTTCATTTGAATAATAAAATATAATAGTTTATCATGAATCAAATCACAGTTACATCCATCTAATTGAGATTTAATGTTTTTAATTTTTTCTAGAAAATTAACCAATTTTTCGTCTCCCTTCATGGGAGTTGTCATTAGTTCAAGAATCAATTTTATAAATTTTGAAAGGCACATACTTTTGTGCATTGATTCTTATTTTTTCCAAGCTTCACGCGGACTTTCCTAGTTTCCAATGTGTTGCGAAAGCCATCTTGCATGCTTCACGCTTTAATAAGCATTACTTCTTGTACTTTTTTTTGAAATGAAAATATGTTGTCCATTATTGTTTTTCTATCAGTTGGAACCTTCTTCATACCATTCACAACATTCAAAAGTGTATGTGCCATGAATTTTACCTTCAATCGTTGTTATCCATATTTCACCCCCGTGCCAAATATTGGATTAGTCACAACCCCGCATAAAAGGAGCCTGAGAAAACTCATTCAAATCCTGCAAATTGGTCATGAAGGACTCAACCATGGAGTGGCGAAAGCCGAGAGAGACCGATGGACCACTGTAAAAGAAAATGACTCTGTCGGGCCGTTTCCATGTCTTAAATCCATTCTCCAAGTTGCAGGAAGACTCAACTATGAGATAGGGTCGACAAGAAGGGGTGATGCTGCAAAGGAACCAGAAACAAGAAGGGGAAGAAATGATGAAGATCTGAAGTCCTCGAGCTCAAAACGGTTCAGGAAAAAGCCCAAAAATGACTAATTATGGAGGAGGCAAATGAAGTAACCACGTGTCTTAACAAATAAGCTTCTCCAAAGGTGAATCCAAAAGGGGAGTCCAAACTTACGCCAAAGCTTCCACACATCCAAAACCCCAAAGAAATTGTGGGCGTTGAAAATTCTTTAACTAAAAAGGAAGTATCGGGTGTCATCTTAGCGCAAAACCATAAATTCCAGGCGGAGACTCCAACTTGCGCCAACCCTCCATGTAAAAAATGGTCAGACAGAGTCAAAAGGCGGGCTTCAAAATTGGCTAAGTATAAAAGTGTAAGCGGAGAATTCCAAGTGTCAGCATGGCGCATCTCCAAGAGTTGGTCCCAAGGTGGAGACCCAAATGAGCGCGAGCTCACCATGTAGCCCAAAGTCTAAAAAGTAAGAGGAATCGTTGAAAATTCCACGATCATCGAAGGCGACAAGTGTCAACTTGACGCTCCTCCAAGGAAAACTTTGGGCCGGGTTTTCAAGCAAGCGTGGTGCCTCCACGTGTTATATCAAAAGAGGCAGAATCGGTTGAATAGTCAATGTATGAGCCAGGCTACAGAGATCGCCAAGTGTCTTAATGGCGTTGATTCAAAGATTGAATAAAGAAAAGGTTTCCAAATGAGCGCCAGACTATCACGTGTCCCAAGGAAAAGTGGGCCATCGGGGAAAATTTGGTTCTTTTCCCCTTGTTGTTTCAAAAGGGGTAAAAGTTGCAAAATGGCCCGCAACTCCACCAAAGGAAAAAGTCAACGTTTGAACCCGAGTCAAAGCCAAAGCGGGAGTTGGAGGAAAAAGTGAAAATTTTCCTTTCGTCAAAAGGCACAAAGATAAAGATGGAAGCACATTCCCTAACCAACCAAAAGGAGCCACATGTCCAGGCGGAGCCTCGGGGCTGCGGGAGTTTTTTGAGTTTTGTGTTTTTGTGTAATAGGGAAAAAAGATAAATTGCGGACCCTGTAAGCCCGTTTTTGCTCTAATCTGGCTGCCACGTGTCCCATATCAAAAGGGGGGCCCATTTTTCAAATTTTTTTCCCACCCATCTGTACATCGACCCGATACAAAACTTTGAAGGGGCATATATTTCACTCATGACTCAAATATCATGAATATGACACCGTTGGAAAGATCTCAGCCTCGCCCATGCCATGGAGGCCTAAAACTTTAATTTTGAGGAGGTTAGGTGAAGGAAAATGGAGGAAAAATCTTCGAGATTTCAATGTAGGATCTTCTTGCCTCAACAACTAAATCGATCTGATCTGCTTTTTGTCGCTTTCCTCTTCCTTCAAGGTGTTAAACTAAGGATTGATGCAAAGAAAGACGGATCTAGGGGTAGATTTCTTCGAAGCATTAACAAAGAATGGTTGAACTTCACCTACTTTTCCCGCTTCTCTCTTTCTTTCTTCTCTCTGACCAAATCTATAAATATAGGGGAAAGATTCATTGTAAAGGGTTGGACATTCTTTGTTTTGCAAGCTCCCTTCTCTTTCTACAAAGGGATTTGTGGGGTTCGGGCCTTCCATTAAAATTGTGATACATTTTTCCTTTTGGCTATCTTGTAATGAACTGTACTAATCCATAGAGTAATAAAACATGTATGTGATCTATCTTAGATCCTTTCTTGTCTCTTTTTCCTTCATTTGGTCTCCCATTCCGGATCTGGCTATCTGTGCTTTGTTTATTGTATGCATTTTGATTGGTTTGTGTCTATTAGCAAGATAAGTGTTCATCATTCCTTTGGTGCATCACCTGGTAGTTTAGTTATCTCTTATTCCTTATACTCTTTTATCCATGTCTCCTTGTCAAGTTTTATATTAGGTATAGAGATAGATCCTCTCAGTAAATCCTAACGCATGCATCTAAAAAGAGGAATAAGGAACCATCCTTCAACTGAGAACTTTTCCATTTTTGCAAGGTTCCACACCTGGGGAAAGTTTAATGTTATGTAATCACACCAGATGATTCTACCTTAGAAAAGCATATTTTTAGAACTCATTTGGGGGTGTTGCTATTTCGCACTAACAATCATATCTTATAGATGTTGTAGTTTGTCTCGCTCAACATTTGTGTCTTCATCAATACTAAATGATTAGAACCCGTTTTGAAAGAAGCTTTAAAACTCAAACAAAAGAGAACAATATTATAATGAAGCAATTAAATATTCAAATCCTTATTCTACACTTTTCCTTAAAAATAAGGTTTGTAAAGAGGTAAAAGCGTAAAAGGTTTAGTAAAATCCCCATGTCCTACCGAATTTTGGAGATTTTTTCCTCTTTCCGCAATTAACCTCGCCATATGTTTCTTATGACATAGAAATGACAACTTGTTGATTAAATTCACAAGAAATTGAAAAAACTTATTGATTATTACAATAAATTCTAAGTTAAAGAGGAATAATGATAAAAATATCCCTTTGAAAGAAAACAATTCAATAAAATAATCTATTTAAATTTAATTAATTTTAGTCATAATAATAAAAATGAAATTTCCATCTCTAATGTTTTTATTTATCTAAAAAAATATTGTTATATAAAAAAATCCTTAAAAAATAATGGACGGGTTTTCCCCATAACCTATGATTTATATAAAACATATATTACTCAGTTCTTGTATTAACTTTTATACTCACATATAACAAAATGTTATTTTAAGTTTTACACCCTTAAATAATAATACATTATATTATACCACCAAGCACATCATAAATTCTAAGTTTAATTTATATGAGGACGTGTGGCACTCCCACAAGCCACCTGAAACAACATAGAGAGAGAGGGGAACGCCTATTAAGATAGGGCCCTCTCTCTCTAGCTGAACTAGAACTATCTAGAGGCCGTTAGAACTATTGATGATTATCTTTGCAGATGAACCACCAAAGTTGTCAAAAATCTCAAGGATGTGGCACTTGATCCCTAAGATAACCTCCAGGTTTTATAGAAGCTAGATCTTCTCTAGATTTGGATTGAGATAAGGGTTAGAGAGAAAACGAAACAATATGTAAATCCTATCTAAGTTGATGCATCGAATCTTTACTAAAATAGCATAGAGATCGTTATTGAAATAACTACTAGATTAGTTAAAGAGCATCGAGCATGATCAACTATTTCAAGATATTTTAGACCATCAAAGGCGAGATGAAACTAAAACATAATCACGTGCACAATGAACAAATTTATGTAAAATATCTAAGGGCATGTAACATGATAGATATTTAAACATTCATCAAGAACTGAATTAAAAGAAAACATGAAGAAACAAAGGACACAAAATATTGCAAACTTTCAATGGCACAGAGAAAGAACTCATATTTAGAGAGAAAATGGTACATAAGGCTAGGATGGCATGGATTATAAGATTTCCTTACATCAAAGCCTTACTAAGGCCAATGAACACAATGGACTGAACCTAAAATCTTCTCCTCTAGAGCTCTCTAACTTTCTTTTTTCCCTTCTTACTGCACAAGAACATTATCCTATAGACTTATTGTTGTGCAAATGTGCAAGGACTAAATTGGAAGTTTCCAAGCACGAAAACTATACCCCTATGCCGAAATTTTCATGTTTTATCATTCCTAAGCACACCCGACTCCATCCAGTCAATCCAAATGACCTCCCAACAAAATTTATAACATCCCCCTAGGTGATTTATGAAATTCCATTCATTCCCCCTAGGTTATTTTAGGAGTTCATTAAAAATGCAAATTTTGGGCAGTCACGAGAAGGACTATCGCTATCCTTCCCAAGACTGGATTCAACTCCCGAGTAGAAAAGAAGGGAAAAATTCAACACGAGAGAAGAAATGAATACCTTAAAACATAATGGAAATAGTTTTTAAGGTTTCGGGAAGTTTTGCAAGACTTAGAGCAGTCTGAGTAAAACCAGGGTTCATAAGCCTAGGCGGTACACATGCCTAAAATAGTTGTTGGGATTCAGAAGAAGATTCTAGGAGCTCGGATGGAGTTAGGAGCAAAAAAATATCTCCAGAAAGAGGATTCCAAGGCATACATTATGGTGAAATAATATTTTCACAACACTTTGGTGCATTAGGTCTGCAGGCATGTTTTCTCAGGCATAGGTGGAGTACAAAATCAAAAATCTGATTTTTCAGGGATAAAATGGAATAATCAAGACATGATACCCCCACCATTGGATTCAAAAGGAAATTTATAGTCAGGATCATATAAAAATTTTCCAAAAAAGTCCATCAGGAGCTCAAGTTATCACTATTATAAGTTCAGGACTTAGCCAAATTTTGGGAGGACACATGTCAACACTAGGAGCCTGATGGGATTTTGTGTCCCTCACGTCCCCCAAGGTTAGGGACATCAAGGTTGGAAAATTTCACCCAAACCCTTGAATCCCTCTCAGCCCTCATATGACCTCTTGGACCCTCATGTGACCTCTAGACTTGACAGTTTAGCCCCCAGGTGCATTTTTGGAGCATCCATTCCCTACCGTTGGATCGGGCGCCACGTGTCACCTCCAGGACCACCGTGAAACTGATGTCCCTTATGTACCTAAGGTGGGGGACATCAGACCTTTAAAAATGCACCCATCCCCTATGGGGAGTCTTTTGGACACCCATGTGACCGCAGTTCAGCCCCCATGTGCTTATTTGGAACGTGCATTCCCCATCGTCGGATTGGGCACCACGTGTCACGGCTCCTTGACCACCGTAGTAAATTTTATGTCCCTTATGCACCTGAGGTGGGGACATCAGACCTTGAAAATGTTCCCATGCCCCATGTGGAGTCTTCTGGACACCCATGTGACCTCCTTTCACTTCCAAAGCTTTAAATCAACTTTTTCCTCCTTCATTCACCGTCGTTGGATCGGGCGCCACATGTCATGCTCTTGACCACTTTGTGGAATTTGATGTCCCTCACATCCATGAGTTTAGAGACATAAAGCATGGAAAAATGTGCCCAAGCCCTAATTGTGCAAATCTTTTTAAAAACTCCAAGTGCCACTATTTTCCGCTTCTAACTTCTAACAGCTTATAGTGCACTCCATTCCTCCATTTTCCTCTTTAACATTCTACCATCACTCGCACCATTGCAAATTCTCAAACCAGCTCGACCCAAACACTCGAAAAAAATTCCCCACAGTTGACGTGCAGGTCTCGTAAGGGATTTTCATCAAAACAAGAAGGAGAAACGAAGAACAAGAGGAAGAAAACGTTGAAAATCTCCATAACCTAAAAATGAATATCTGAAGAAATATTGCAAGCCGGTGCATGAAACAATGAACTATTTATTTCGTTGATTACTCTATCCAAGGCCATCAAAAATACACCTTTAAACTCCTTCCTCATGTGATAGAGCACCCACAATGAAGAAATCTCGTTTTCGACTCAATGAAGAAAGAAGTGGGATTTCCCGTCAAACCAGTTGCCAGATTGAAGTAAGATCGCACATGAAGCACCAGAAGAAAAAACCCACATCAAAAATATAATTTTATTTGCAAATGGAGGATATTTCTAGACCTGCAATTTCAAGGTCCATTAATGGCTGTCGTACCCAGAATCACCTCAGGTCCGAAAATTAAAACTTTAAAATCTCTTGGACTATTAAGCGGGCGGGTCCAAAATTTTAGAGGGATGATATTGGGAAAAAACCCATATCAAAACCTTCATTCCATGTCAATCTGCTCCCAGAGGACAACTTTCTAAAAAAGCAGTCTCCTACATAAAACCGTTATTTTGGGAAAGTTAAGCAACAAAAGAACCTGCGAAGGAGACAAAGACATTGGAGGTGCACTACTGCTAAGAATTCACCAGAACGGACATTTTTGGCACTTACTAAAAATAGTAAGTGGGCCCTCGAGCACCTGCTAAAAATAGAAATTTGATCCAGAAGGAACGAAGAACACAGGGAGAAAGAGGAAAACTAAGCCGCAACATCCAGTTGAAGATCAGGGACTTGCTTTTTCACACTTACTAAAAATAGTAAGTTTCTTTTCGAAGGGAGATATGAAGAAAAAATGGATGGGTCAGAAGCCGACACAACCCTTTTCCTGCGAGTATGATGTGGAAGATAGTGATGTCTTGTACATGGACCTGAATGACCTTAAGACTTGCATGGCCTCCAAGGATTGAAGGAGGATTGAAGACCATATATTCACAAGTGGCTTATTTTCCACTGCAGGGCATCCAGTGTCTGTGCAAAGTCTTGAGCTATTCCTAGCCTACTCTTTCCACTACAAGCCCAAGACATGAACCATCCGAGCTAACAATGGTGCAATGATGGCGGTCATCATCCCTAGGACCATTTTAATCTCTCTACGATACCGATGTCCCCGACATGGTTTAAATTTCCAAGGAAATGGTTGTGCATGATTGGGAGACAATGGATTCATATGTCCAAGGAGTAGTGCTTGACTCATGGTTAAAAATAGGAAGAAAGCCTTCCAGGATACCCAAGAATCTACCAAGGTGTGAATTCCAAGAAGGGTATTATGATGTCATCACTCTCCTCAGTAGAGTAATGGGAAAAGCAAGCACGAGAGACTTCCAGGACTAGATGGGTCTTTTCATCCTGACATTGACAGAAGGAAAGCAGAGAATTGACTGGGGGCAGATCATCAATGACAATCTCCATCTACAACTACTCCAAGTATCTACAACAAAGAAGTTCCACATGAATTCTTATCTGGTTTATCTCCTCGCAAGCTCGCGATCATTCAAGGGATTGGCTCTCACATAGAACATTGCTTCCAAGGTACCTGCATTTGAGAAACTTCCACAATTGATATTGGAGGAGAGAAATAGGCATTTCACCCGTGTGAATGATGTATTCACCATGTATGTGGTCCGAAGCTTGGAAGGGGACCTTGAAGCTAGGATGTCACCAAAAGTGGCATCCCTGATTAAGGAATATGGCTCATACTTCATACAATTCTCAACATTCTCCTACATACGAGTCACTGGCTTTGACCAAGCTCTATTAAACCGCCTAACTACCTCAAAGTGACTGTAGATTGTATTGTTCAAACTTTGCAGAAGATCACCCAAGTAAATAACAAGCTCAAAAGTAGGAGAAAGAAATTTATTTCATTCCCTATATCTCTAGGGGAGTTCACATGTAAAATCTCAAATGATGCATCTCACCTGGAGGCCACTTTCGCACATTTGAATTTGCATTCCTACATCGTCAGGCCCAACTTTGACATCCGAGAGGATCCCGACTCATTCTATGTCCCATAATTACAACATGAGCCACAAATTGAGGACTACTAGGCCAACTGTATTGATGAGTTCGAAGTACGTAAAAAAGATCACATGAGGATGACAATCAGTGAGATGAAGAAATTCAAGTTCTCTTGGTATGAAGACATCTTACATGATGATGGGATAGAGATGCTCGATCCTGAGTACACAGCAGTCAAGATTTCCCCAATGCCCCAAATCAACTGGCATGTTTGTGAATCAGGAGATATACTTGGAGCATCTAAAAAGGTGGTGAGGAGAATGAGGAACTGGTTTCAAAAGAAGAGGACTATGATCATTCAGTCACGAGGAATTTATCCAAGCCAAAAGCAAGCTTCACATCATTCATCTTTAAAAGTAGTAGAGGTAACTTCCAGCTCTAAACACTGGAGTGAGTTTAAAAGGAAGGCCTCGGAATTGAAGACATCCAAAAGATTCAGGGGAGAAAAATATTCGGTGGCATTTCCACAAGAGGAATACATGATCCTAGTAATGCAGACAGAAAATTCAATATCGATGCACAAGTGAATGAGGAGCATATGACTCATGATCCAGTATTTGAGCCACTACAAGAGGTCTTTCATGTTGTTGATTCCGATGCTCCTCTCATTCAGGACTTGCCTCCTCCATCAGAACAAAGAATGGTTGATGCATCCATCATTGAGCCTGAATCTAGAGAGATGTTTCCATGGATGCAGGAAATGATCATCCTTGACCTCGTATTATGCAATAAGTAGTAGCTTCACGATCTATCAACAATTGTCTCGATGGCTAAAGAAAAAAAGTTGAAGAAAGATTACACTGTACATAAAGATCATGATTCTATAGTGGGGAGATAGGTAATCAGTACATTTAAGTAGCTCAAACAAAAGTAATATAGCTAGTGGATGAGATGACACCAACCAACTATGAGATGAGCATGATGTAGTTGGGACCAGCTACTCATGAAGGATATTTGCACATATACCAACAATCTTCTACTCGTATGGTGGCAAGGAATAAAGAATATAAAGAGAAGATTGAGGTGCTAGAGGAACAAGTACAAACTCTTTCATCTTATGTAAAACACCTAGTGGAACCAAGCACTATAACACTTCCTATTGAGAAATTGGTACTCATCGTGGCCTCGATTCAGAATTTATAAGAAAACGCATGAACTCGCGATGTAGGCGAGAAAATAATGAATGGATCGACTCAATCTTTGAAAAGGGAAGTCAACACTTCAAGAGGCAGTCAAGCTCTTTGCATACATGTGCACAACCACCAACAGAATGTGAGCACTCAAAGAGGATGTGGGGAAAGAAAGAGATTACTGGGAACCTCTGGGACTAGTAGTGAGTGAGATGAGAAACACCCATCATCAAGAATTGATCGATAAGAAGGTTTTTGAAACTCCTGTAGAAGACTTGACATGGGTATGGGCTAGGGCCCTGGTAATCAGATTTGAAGCAATCAATCGGGCCTTCACAGAGCTAGAGGAGAGAGAAGAACAAACATACAAGCTGCGGACAACATAAATCGAAAGTTCAAAAACTTGGAGTACCTACAATGAGAAAACACTCAACTGTTGATGAGTTGATTGGCCCTTTCGAAGAATACATCAAGAAAGGGGTGGGCAACCCATTGTCCTTCACTAAGGATACTCTTGACTTCTTCTCAGAAATTTGAGCCTCCATTGCACTTATCACAGAGAAGCATTCATCATGGTTCGGGAAGTGCAAGGACATCAATAGTGTGACCGATGGATGGACTGAAACCTTGAGCTGCATTCGTATCCCTCATGTCGACAAAGTAGAACCAGCAGTGGCTCATTTCAACCAAGAGCTTGGAAAGACAGAAGCCTTCTCAAGATCACAAAGTGGAGAGTAGTTAGAGAATGGGGCTAAGTCCACCGCAAAGAGCCCATCCTTCATACATAATCCTCTTCTTCTTCTTCTTCCTCTTATTTCTCTCTCTTTTCCCTTCTCATATAACACTCTCTCTCCTCAATGTTATATTTTTGCATTGAGAGTTACACTTTTTGATATGACTTAAGTGAATTTAGAAATATAATGTAAATTTAAGTCACCTTGCTATTATAAAAGGGACTTAAATATTTAAAGTGGAATGTGAACAATCTTAAGTCACATTAAGGTATTTGAAAAGTCACTAGGAAGATGAAAAGTTTCCTCCTCTTCTATAAATTGTAAGAAGCTCCTCATTTGAGGGTCTTCTAAAAAGTCTTCTGAATTTTGCTTCTTAGATGTTGGAGCTATTTTTGTGAATTCATGAGAGAGTTATCCTTGTGAAGAGAGCAAGAGATAACAAGTTTCTTCCATTTCTCCTATTAAAATAAATGTCTTCTACTTCTCACACTATGTACAAATTTTGCTTGAGCTTCAATAAAGGAAGAAGGAATTTTAGCCTCTTTGATTGAGGAGTTTTTTGGTACTTTGTGCCCATTAAGCTTCATTTAGTCTTGTAGCTATTACACGGATTGTTTTTCTTCTAGATTCAAGTGCATGTAATTAAACTTACGGATGGTGTATACGCAAGTCTCGATTTTCTACTTGCAACATTAGTTTTTCTCTTTTCTAATTTTCTCATTTCATTTTCCACCTTCCGAGTAAAGTCATCTCTTGCGGTATATGTAAGAATTTACCGCAGGGTCATTGGAGTGCCCCTATTGGATCCCCGAAAAGGCCACCGGATAAAACTCACATTTCACTTGTGCATGCACATACGGCAACTACACCCGATTAAGTAGAGACTTAGACTCCCGAGCATTGGCAAGATAACCATTAATTTGTCCCCACAAATTTTCTTGCCAACAATTTTTGGCGCCCACCGTGGGGCAGATTTAGCAACATTTGCACCTGAATATGACCAGAAGGTCTGAAAAATACACAAAAAATCAGAAAATTCAAAATTCAAAAGAGAAAATTTTGAATTCAAATAGCTATATGAGCCACATGTCTACAAACCATGGCTATTCTGAGAAATACTCATGTTGAAAGACCTGAATTTCTCTTCCACATCCAAGAAGATATCGCTTCAAATTTGAGAGAAGTTATTTGGCATAATAGACAAAGTGTTAACCACTACTTCATTGCCACAAGAATCCTTGACCTTGAAGAAGAACGCGCTGCTGATTTGGAGAGGCAAAGACAAATCCCGGCACCATAAAGGAAATCATAGATTTCAATCAAGCGAGATAGAAAATATGCACGACAACGAGAGACAAGGAGGACAAACCGACCCCATTTTTGAATAACTTCAAAGAAGACAAGAGCTGCTCGGAATTCAAAGGCCTCCCCTTCGTCAAGAAACCATCACATTGGGAACCTGAGTGTTGCTAATTCTTTGGAAGGTGAATTTCCATACATCAATGAGAACCTTGAATATTTCAGTGATGTAGAAACCGAAGAATAAGTTAGAGAAAGAGAAGTAAGAGCGGAAGAGGAAATAAGGGCTCAACTTGAAGAAATCGAAAGACTTCAAGCCGAGGTAGATGAGAGAGCAGCAGCAGAAGCCATAGCTTTAGCAAGGTGGGAAGCTAGAAATAGAAATAGAATGGGGGATCGTGAGTGTGATCATGATCGTGAGGCCCGTAGGCCTAATGTACCATGGGGAGAAATCTTGGTCCACTTTCTCTTACTCAACCACTCCACGAGCTCACAGGGTCTCAAGAAAAAACTTCCCGAAGTTCGGGGGATGGTTCTTAGCTCCACTGAAGAACATGTAGCAACATTGATCACTACTTGTGGTGTGTTGGGTGTTAAGGATGAAGATGTGTCGATCGACTCTTTATGGATTCACTTTAAGAGAAGCTTGCCGAATGGTTTTGCATCTACCCCAAGATCTATAACTGTTGGCAAGATATAAGAAGTGCATTCGAAGACAAGCTCAATACCATGGAATATTGCAAGGATATCTTGGTCCAATTGGTACAAATGAAAAAAGAAGCCTCCAAGTCAATGAGAGACTTTGTAGCAAGATATAACAGAGTGATAAGAAGAATCCCTAAAGATGTGGTGCCTCCTAAAAATAATCTGAAGAGATTCTTCATCAGTGCCTTACCATCAGAAGTAGGTTTCTTCCTTAGAAGAACCCAACCAAGAACATTGAGAGAAGCTCAAGACCATGTAATAGAAACCGATGATGATCTAATCTTTTCTGGTAAAGTGAAAGGCCCAAATGGGAAACAAAAGGGTCAAAATTCAAACTCAGTCACCACGGATCCAATGTTCCAAAAAATGGCAAATGACTTGGTTTCCTTGAAGAAACAATTGTCCCAGATCACAATGTGGAATGCTCCAAGGAAACCAAACTCCCCAAATAGGCCAAGGATTGCTCCACCTCCTCGTCGGCTTACTCTTAAAGCACCACCAGTCAATGTCGTCTATGACACCAAAGAACCAAAGGAGGAAGCAGAAATTGAAGAAGTTGAAGAAGAAAATGTGGAGGATTATGAAATCTATCTTGAGGTTGAGGAAGTTGATGGTGATACACACAATGGCCTAATTGAGTATGTTGATGATGAAGATGAGGATGATGAAGAATCTCTAGGTTTCTCATGTGTAGTTTTTACTCACGCACAGTCCAAGAAAGGTGCTTCATCCTCAACGGTTGCGGTAAAGGACAAGAAGAAGAAAGAGGGTTCTCCTTCGGAGGTCCCACAAAATAAAATCATCAATAGAGGATCACCACTACCACCTTTGATGGAGTCAGCTAAAGAGAAAGTAGACCCACTAGCTAGCAAGGATCATGCTACCATACCAAGTAAGTCATCTAATCCTCTCCCCGCTCAAAGGTTACTAAGAATAATTCTTCTTCAAATATTGTTCCTACAAAAACATCTAAGGTGCCATCAAAACCTGCATCCCCATCTCCTTCCAAGCCAGTTATTGCACCCTTGAAAGAAATTTCAACACACAAAACAACAAAACCTTTGTCATGTAAAGCTTCATTATTCTTGGAACCTCTTCCTTACCCACCATAACCCCATTTGACTTTTTGGAACACACAAGAAAAACTAAAGTCCAACTCTCAGAAATAGAATACCTACAAACTCATCCTACCCAATTCGATAGGTTCATTGATGTGGTTCGTGGGGTAATCCCATAACCTCGGGTCCAAATTCCAAAGGCTTACTCCCCACACCATCCACACCACCTTCTCAAAACATGCTAGCCCTCAGTGCCTCCAAAACCGACAAGGTTGAACCTTTCTACCTGTCACTTCTCATTAAAGGCTTCGAGCTAAATAATTGTATCATAGATTTTGGAGCCTCAGATAATGTGATGCCCATCAAGTTATAAATGCTCTTGGCCTCACCTTGACCCAAGAAAATGGAACCTGCTATTCAATGGAATCCAAACAAGTTCCATTGGTAGGAAGGATCAAAGATGCTCAGGTAGCATTGGCTGATTTTCCAGACAAGAAGGTGCTCCTAACCATCCTGGTAGTAGACATCCCAACATCCTTTGGCATGCTATTGAGCTGAAGCTTCTGCAAATTGTAGTGCTCACTTCCCTTTGGCACCTTTTATTACTGATCATGATATTGTAGACTATATGACAGACATTTTAATAGTTTTGATTTAGTATGGTGTTAGATGCCAGATCCTGGATTATTGTTGAATCTGATTATATATAATGCATGGTGATTATTAGAGACACTCATATGTGGATGATGATATATTATTGACATGGATGTTTAATGGAAGTGATTTGACATGTGATTTTGGAGATTATGACTAAACCTAGAAAAGGAAAATTATTTGATGATGACATAGTTGTCGATATAAATTGTAAATGATTTCGTTGATTGCCTTGATGATTGTTACGATTTATATGTATAGATGATTTTGTGATTATATTATATATTCATTTTAGACATTCGATATGGCCATAAGGCTGAAGGAGGTATTTGTGTTTTGCAGGTTTAAAAATATCGAACAAAAGATCAAGTGATCGGAGACCAACCAAAATGAAATTCTGGGTGAATTCAACACGGTCACCATGGCAACTTGTTTTATTGTGTTGTGTGTTGTTTGTTAGAGATTCCCATGGGAAATCATCTTTATATGTGACCATGGGTTTGTGTATTTTATTAATGTGTTTCTTTTATTTATTGTTGTATGTATTTTATTAGTAATGTGTTCCTTCTTTTATTTAATTAAAATTGTGTTAGATTTATGTGAGAATCATTTGATTAAAATTTAAATAAATTAAATTGGGATATGGGAAAGTAATTATAAGAGTTGTTGGTTGTTTGTATTTAATTTTTAAGAGATGTGTAAGAGCTTGTGTAAGTCAATTTTGGAGTATGAAATACTCCACCTCCATAACAAATTTGAATTTGTCCTTGGGAACTATTTTTGGAGGCTTGTGGGACAAGTAAAACTTGTCCCATGCCTCTAAGTTTATGTTACCAACCATACTTATGGTTGGGGAAGTGATTGGTGACTTTTATAATGCATTTTATTCATCTTGTGCATGTTTTTAATTGCACTTTCTTACATTTCATTTATTTTGTTGTCCCTTGAGGTGTGGGAGGTGTGGGCTCTTTTGAGTGTGCACATAACTTGTCATTTTTCACCCACCTCTTTATTGTGCTTGGGAGAATGAAATCTTGTCTTTTGTGTTTGAAATTGAGGATGTTTGAGGTGGCATCCTACATGGATCCACATCATCCTCTTCCTTCCCTCTTCTATATAATTCCAACTCTCTTCTTGTTTTAGGGTTGTTGAAACATTTGGTATGCAAGCTTGGGGCACATTTTTCTTATGATTGGAGCTCTTACTTTGGAGAAGCTTTGGAAAAGATGGTTGCTTGGTTGTTGAATGATTTTACAAACTCCCTTGGGGCGCATTTTTGTTGTTTGGAGCTCTTGTGGATTGTGGAGGAATTTGGAGATAACTTCTTACTTGAGATTGTTGTTTTGGACTGTGTTCTTGGCTTTGAGAGCTTGTTATTGGAAACAAAAGCTACCATGGAAAGGTAGGCATTTATTTCTTTCTTATTGTTGTTATTTTCTTATTGTGTTGTGTGTATGGTGCATGCATTGTTTTATTTGTTGGCTGGTTGGGTAGACTGCCTTAGGAATGGTGTAGGAGAAGGCTATGGGGAATTCTTGTGGGGGGCATAAGGGAAATGCCATGGGCATCAGAATTTTGTGGAGGGAGTTTTGGGTTTGGGATCCACCATGGAAAATAAATAGCTTGCATTTCTTACTTGTGGGGGGCATAAGGGAAAATTGTGGGGGGGGGCATAAGGAGGGGTTGGGAGGCATAAGGTTTATGGGATATGATATGTTATATTGGCGGTATGATTATAGGTGGATTCCCAATTCCCAATTGGGAGGCATAAGTAGCTTCCCCCATAGTCCTTGCTCCTTTGGCTTGCAAGATCAAGCCTGAGTTCTGCTTTGAAATGTTGTTGAATGCAGTTGTGAACTGTTGTTTGCTTTTGGTGTTGCATTGTGTTTTTAAAAAAGAAATGTGTGTGTGAAAGAATGTTGTGTTGTGGAAGCCAGTTGTTGCCATGGTTGAATTGCATCTTTTATTGTATCTTGGTTGGGGCTTGGGGGCCAATGATGAAGGAAGGATTCTCCTTTCATTGGATGTCTTGGTTGGGTGGAGAGTGTTGTCTTTCCCCCTCTTTTTTTGTGATCAACTTGGAGAAAAGAGAAAATGAGCATGCTACTATTTTGAGCAAGAGGAATATACAATTTGACAGTCCCTTCTTGTGAGCAAGTTTATTGAAATCCTTTCCCACTTTGAAGTGGATGATTTGTATAATTATTGTAAATGAGAAGATACTTGTATTGATGATGAAAGACTGAAATTGAAGTGAGAAATGTAAAGAGTTATATCCCATTCTCTATTTTGAAAAGGAATGTGAAAGAATGTTACATGTATTGTATATTGTATTTTGAAGTTAAAAGAAAGGAATAAGTTGTAAATTTGTTAGAAATCAATAAAGGAATACTCTACTTTCTCAAACTCACATTGTTGCTTTGGAATTGAATTACTATTGTAAATGTAATCTCTGTTTAATTGCAAGAAGAGGAAACACGTAGGTGGGAACTATATTGTATTGTTTCTCTTTAAAATATATTAAATTTGAAATCAGAACTTGTAATTTAACATGGAAATAAATTGTTTAGAATCAACTGAATGTGATGGATTTGTTTGGGAAGAAAATACCTTAACTATATGATAAAATTGATAAATAGATCCTTTAAAAATTTGATCACTGGCAGTGTGAATTCTAAAACTGGTAAATTTAAACAAAATGTATAGTTCGGACCTACACATTTAAATCAACTTGGAAACCTTAAAATTTACCACGATATATTAGCAATGAACTCAATTGACAAAGAAGATTTAAGAGAATAACTTGAACCATTGCAAAATTGAGCTTAATCTCTTCCTCAACCATTTCCTATCATTTGTTGGACAAATACAATTTTGAATCAATGGAACAAATTAACTTCCCTAAAGCACTTTAAACTCTCCCTAGACCAATTCTCCATGCCTTGTTTGGCATGTTGAGTGAAGGAGGAGATCCAATTTGATCAAATTGAAAAGTTGGAAATTGCCAGTTTGCCAATTATAAGCCTGTAGATCGTTTTTGCAAAATTTACCCTTTAAAACTTATCAAAATGTAAAATTGATGTTTCCTGTGCAAGAGGGCATCAAGAGCTTTCCAAAAAGTCCTCGTTTTCCCAAAACTGAGCTTCCTAGCAAAAGTTATGGCACTTTGAAGTTTTTGTGCCTTGGTGGGACAATTTGGAAAAAATTTCCCTAGCGGGCCTGAAACCCAAAAATTTCCCGTCATTTTGGCCTTAGAAAAGTTTTGAAAAAAATTTGGGGAAAATTTTTCCTTTTTCTTCGCTGGCCTCAGCCCGATCGAGAGGTGCCACATGTCCTCTTGGGGCTATGGTGGAGGCACGGTTCCCTTTTTCCCTTAGCCCTTTGAAAATTTTGGGGAAAATTTTTCATTTTTGCCCCACTCGGACCGTGGCCAATAAGAGCATGCCACATGGCACCTTGGGGCATCCGTGGAGGAGGGAGAACCCCATCGCCTTTTGAAAAATTTTCTTTGGTGAAAATCACCGAATCTCCCCACCGCTCTGCACCCCTCCTTCTCTCTTCTCCCATGACCAACCATGGAGCACCACGTGTCCCCAGCGGACATGCGGGCGCGTGGGCGCTGTTGATTTTCCTTCTCCATCGGGCGCAATGTGCTAAATCCTTCCGTCGCTCCGCCCCTTCCCTATTTTGCAGCATCATCGCTTCATCCGCCACGTGTCCCTGGAGGACCCGCGGAGGTGCGGGATTTTTCTTGAATTTTTGTCCACATAATGGAAAATTTTATAAAGCTGCCCCGCGACCCGTCAAACCCGCCAAAGGGGATTTCACCCCTGCTTGACACGTGTCCCCTTGGGGAAAATTTGACCTAAAAACTCCGCCCGCTCATATCTTGAGTTCTGTAAGGAGTTAGGGGACTTCTTTATATCACTAGGAAAGGTGAGAAAATTTCCTATCCAATGGGAATGGTTTAGGGAAATTTTGGAAGTGTTAAGTATGAGAAAAATTAAGTTGAAACTCTGAGCCTGTTAGAGAGTTGGGTATGGGGAAAATTACTCCCTGAACCTAACTGAAACTTCTAACCCTAAAATTTGAACTATGTGACCTTGATAATTGTTAATAAATGGAAAGTATGTCCCAGTGAAATTGAATTGTTCGGAACCTATCAGTGGTAACTGTTGCATGACAACTTGGGGGTAGACACTCTCAATCAAGTTCTGGGAGTGGGTAAGTGAGACCTTACTCTGTTGATTTTAAATATGTATTCCTTTCCTCACTACAATTAAACCCTGCTCTTGTCTTGATCTTGTGGAATTAAATACCTTGGGTATTTAATTGTTTTGGTCCCTTAACCCTAAATTTTATTCAGGGACTATTTAGCTAAAAGGTCATTGTAATCAGTGATTAATTTAATCCCTAGGGAGATTTGAGCTAGGTGTGGACCTATTACATTTACTTTCTTTTATAATGTGAAATCAAGTAATTATTATAATGGGATAAGTTATCGTTGAATTTAAGCTGTCATTGAGACTTTGGTCGTTAACTCCTAATCAAAAAAATTATTCCATAATTTTTCTAACAAAACCTAGGTGGTTCATGGTTCTCAAGTGGGTTGTTTTAATCGGGCACTACACAGAGACTTGGGTGGAGAAATAAAAATGGACTATTCATCTACAATTATTCCAGTAAAAGGCAAGATGAAGAAATTACTACCAATAAGAAATATGAAGTTCACAGTGCAGAAGTCTGATGATCCAAAGGCAAACATTCTTTTCAAGATAGTGGGCTAGGAAACTACTTCCTCACATCAGAAAAAGAAGAGAACGTGCCACTCCTTATGGAAGAGGAAGAAGAGCAAGTTTGGATGATGGAATTTGATGGTAGTCATTCTAGTGTAGGTTCGGGAGTAGGTGTAGTGTTGTACTCTCCCTCTGGCGAATTGTACCCATTTTCCTATAAGTTGCAATTCGATAATACAAATAATATGGCGGAATATGAAGCTCTCCTTTTAGGCATGGGCGTGGCCAAAGACATGGGAATCAAGAAGATGAGATGCCGAGGTGATGCGGAAGTGATAGTAAAGCAAGTCCAGCAACAATATCAAGTGAAAAACCCAAGACTCCAACATTATAGAAATAGAGTATGGGACTGCATTGAATCTTTTGATGCATTTTCCATTGAATCTATCCCAAGAGAAAATAATGAAAAGGTTGATTCTCTTGTAGTATCGGCTTCCCTAGTGACACCTCATTCTTCTTTTGGTAAAGATAAGGTGACCATAGAAATGGTGTTCAGGCCTAGTGTACCAGATAATGCAAATCATTGGCAAGTATTTAATGATGATAACCAAATTCTATCATTTTTGGAACAAAGGGATAATTTCAATAACCTCTTCTTTGAAGGAAGTGAAAATCCACATCGTGAAGCGGTAGCGAAGGAGAGAAAGAAGGAATCGAGGGTATTGATAATGAAGGAGTGATCAAATTGAAAGGGAACAAGATTCCCAAAGGCCTAGTTTCTTTGGAAGACCTCTTTGACAAACATGACAAATTCATTCAAGAGAAAAAAAAAAATCTTCTCGGTGCCTAGCTGATTTTGATAAGGAAAACATTGGCACCGGAGAGCCAAGGATGGTCAATATTGGAAAATGTTGCTCACCCGAGGAGAAGAGAAGGTTTGTTGCATTACTCAAGAAATATTCAGATGTTTTGGCCTACTCTTATGATGAACTCAAATCCTTCCAACCGAAGGAAATGCATCACTCAATTCCTTTGAAGCAGGATGCTAAGCCATTCAGGTAGAAGCAAAGGCCATATAATCCCAAGATTTTTGATACCATCAAGGAGGAGGTAATGAAGATGCTCAATGCAAGAATCATCTTTCCCATCCACCATTCAACATGGGTAGCCAACATTGTGCTTAGGTGCGAAGAAGAATGGTGAAATAAGAATATGTGTAGATTTTCACAACTGAACCAAGCATCACTGAAAGACAATTATCCTCTCCCTATCATGGACCACATTTTGCAAGTAATCACTGGATCCGAGATGCTTTCATTGCTTGATGGATTCTTAGGGTATAATCAAATCAAAGTGGCGGAGGAGGATCATGCCAAGACAGCCTTCACGATGCCTTGGGGCACTTTTGCCTACAAAAGAATGCCTTTCGGCCTAATCAATGCGGGAGCCACATTTCAAAGGGTGATGGACTTGGCCTTCAGAGATCTAAAACATTGCATTGTCATATATCTTGATGACCTCACAGTATTTTCAAAGAAGAGGGGAGACCATATCCATCACTTAGAACAAGTACTTGTAAGGTGTAGAAAGCATGGCATATCACTAAATCCCAAAAAGTGCATTTTCGGAGTTACGGAAGGAAAATTGTTGGGGCACATTGTGAAAAAACATGGAGCACATATTGATCCTGAGAGAGTACGATCCATTCAAGCATTATCTCTTCCCACAAGAAAGAAAGGAGTTCATTCATTCTTTGGAAAGGTGAATTTTCTTCGTCGCTTTGTTCTGAGAGTTTGTTGAATTAACAAAGCACATCACCACCATGATGAAACCATAGGTAAACTTCAAATGGAACAATGAAGGGAAGGCGAATTTGAAGAGATCAAAAATTCCATTGCCAAAGCTCCAACCCTTGTGTCTCCAAATTTTAACAAAGAATTCATCATGTATTGTTATGCCTCAGAACACACCCTCTCTGTTGTTCTTGTTCAGAAAAATGATGAAGGCATGGAAGAACCTATTGCTTTCATGAGTTGTCCATTGAAAAAGCATGAACTAAATTACAGCCAATTGGAGAAGCATGCTTACACAGTGGTTAAGGCTGTAAAAACTTCAGGTTTCTACATCCTCAACTCTCATACAGTGGTGATGGTCCCTGGCAGTGCGATAAAATCCATCTTGACACAACAGGATCCTAGAGCAAAAAGAGGAAATTGGATTGCAAAGACACAAGAATATGACTTGGAGATTTGACCCTCCAATCAGTAAGGGGGAATGGCTTGTGCAGGTTGATTGCTAAAGATGAAACACTCAAAGCTCAAAACGGCAAAGAAAATTGTGCTTGCCTAACTTGTTCCAAAGACAACCCACAGGTTCTCCTTGTAACCACTACTGATGAGTGGTATGCTGATATTTCCTATTACTTAACTTATGGAGAATTCCCTCCTCATCTTGATTACAAGAAAAGGAGAACACTCAAGCTGAAGGCAACAAGGTTTGTAATCTGGAATCACGCTCTTTACAAAAGAGGCCTTGATGGATGCTTCCTCAGGTGCGTGGATAAAGAACAACAAGAAAAATTTCTTAAAGCATATCATGACCAAGCATGTGGTGGGCATTTCTTAGCAATGGTCACTGCACACAAGATCCTCCGAGGGAGGTATTATTGGCCCACCCTCTTTGCAGACACTCAAGTTTGGGTTTCCAAATGTGAAGCATGCCAAAAATTCGTTGGGAGACCACAACTTGTTGCACTTCCACTTAGGCCAGTTGTTATTGAAGAACCATTTTAGCAGTGGGGATATACTTCGTTGGTGTTACGAATCCTCACTCAAGTGTGGGACATACCTACGTGCTCAAAGCAGCAGACATTACTTCGCAAGTGGGTGGAATCCATTCCCACTAAGTAAGCCAACACTGAAACAATATGCAACTTCATCAAGGAAAATATCATAGATGCTTTTGAGTACCATAGAAGCTTGTAGTAGACAATGCCACCTATTTCTCTTCAAAATATCTCTATCTCATTCATCAAACTACTATCCACAGGGGAATGGACAGGCCAAATCAAGCAATAAGAACATTGTGACCATTTTCCATGAAGCTTGTAGATGAGAACCAAAGGAACTAACACAAAAATTTGTATGATGCATTGTGGGCGGACAGGATCACTCCCAAGAAGGCAATAGGTATGTCACCATTCCAACTGTTGTATGGAGTTGAGGAAGAAATCCCACTCATAATCGAGATGCCAGCTCTCAAGTTGCTATAGGAAATAGAAGATGGTTAGTACAAGGATTCCATCGACAAGAGGATCCTCTTTCTTGAGAAGCTAGAAGAAAATAGACTCCAAGTGGTGGACCGCATCAAAGAGCACCAGTTAAAAGTAAAGAAATTTTTTGATAAGAAGGCTAAAGTGAGAGAATTCAAAATTGGAGACTTTATCTGCTATGGGACAAGAGAAGGGAACCAAAAGGAAGCCATGGAAAGTTTGATTCATTATGGCTTGGTCCATTCCAAATTCATGAATATTGTGGTGAGAATGCTTTTCTACTCTCATATTTGGACGGACCACTGTTGGAATTGCCTCACGGTAGTGGGAAATACCTAAAATCAGTATCATCGTGTGAAAGTGGGTTATCCCCACCTTGTACTATAGGTGATTTCTAGGTGTGTTTCCCCTTTTTTTTATGTTTCCTTTCCATTGGTTTGTGTGTGTGTGTGTGTGTGTGTGTGTTTCCCTCTTCTAATATCTCTTTCTAGAAGTTGTACATGACTCTGCAAGGCCCAATGGATAAGGCACTGGTCAATGAATTATATGGTCTAAAATTGAGATTCTGGATTCCCATGTCATGTCTTCACTTCACTCAATCCATGCCATGTCCCCAAGCTAGATCCAGTTGTTGTCGTGTAAATGTGCAACGACTAAATTGGAAGTTTCCAAGCACGACAACTATACCCCTATGCCGGAATTTTCAAGTTTTATCATTCCTAGAAACCCCGACTCCATCCATTAGTAAAAATGACCTCCTAACCAAAGTTATAACATCCCCTAGGTTATTTAGGAAATTCCATTCATTCCCCCTAGGTGATTTTAGGAGTTCATTGAAAATGCAAATTTTGGGCAGTCACGGGAAGGGCTATCGCTAGCCTTCCCGGGAAGGATTCAACTCCTGGAGGCGAGAAAAGAAAGGAAAAATTCAACACTTCGATGAAATGAAGACCTTAAAACATAATGGAAATGATTTTTAAGGTTTTTAAGTTTCTGCAAGACTTGGAGCATGAGTAAAAACGGGGTTCATAAGCCTAGCGACACATGCCTAAAATAGCTATTGGGCTTGAAGAAGATTACTGGGAGCTCCTGGATGGAGTTAGGAGCAAAAAAATATCTGCAAAAATATTATTCCAAGGCATACATTATTATGAAATAATATTTTTCACAACACTTTGGTGCATTATGTCTCAGTAAAGGAGTTTTCTCAGCACATGTGGAGCACAAAATAAAAAATTTGATTTTTAAGGAATCAATGGAATAATAAAGACATTATACCCCCACCATTGGATTTATAAGGCCATTTCTAGTTAGGATAATATAACAATTTTCCAAAAATTCCATCGGGAGCTCAAGTTATCACTATTACAAGTTCAGGACTTAGCCAAATTTTTGGGAGGACACGTGTCGGCACTGGGAGCAAATCATCAAGCGGAGATTTTGTGTCCCTCACATCCCCCAAGGTTAGGGACATAAAGGTTGGAAAAGTGTTCCCAGCCCCCTTGAATCCCTCTCAGCCCTCATATGACCTCTTGGACCCTCATGTGACCTTCAAACTTGAATGAAATTCGGCCCCGGTGATCCGAAAATAACCAGATTATTACTACCTGATCTCGGACCCTTATAGGCTTTAATTATTTGCCGATGATTTTCTCCTTTTAAGTAATCAATTTAAAAATAATGCAAGACAATAATGAAAATTGCACACAGATTGATTACGGAGTTCGGCAATTGCCTACGTCTCCGGGTTCGTGGTCGAACCGTTCCACTAGTCAAAACTTGTAAGTTACAATAGTACTTTCACAAGAAAACCTAATGGAAACTATTTAAACTTGCTTAGAAGAATAACCAGACCTTCGGACGACAAGGGTGAAAAATAGCACCCGACTTCCACCTTCCTGGCGTACAATCTCCTTTGGCTGTGATCGGCCTTCCCGACGCAAAACAATGCGAAGCTAGCACTCCGGTCGACAATCCAAGATTTGCAAGTAATTGGTGTGGCGCTATGGGCCGACTAGGTAGTTTGAATAACTCCTAGCCACAAATATTTAATTTATTATTTCCTAACAAATAATAGGTCAATAATAATAAAAAAATAATGCCTAAATAATTTAGGTCTTCACACAACAATTTCTCATTCTCCTCTTGGCTCGGACTTCACCTCCAGCGCTCTAGGAATGAGCTTGTCTCCGAGTTTGTGTGTAATGTGTGTCCACCGTTCAGCACCTCTAGCAATGAGCTTCTCAGATTTGCATCGGTGTGTGTCCATTACAATGAACTAGGTACCCTATTTATACAAAAAATAGGGCCCTTAAAAAATGCATTAAAATTTATCCTAAGGCTAATAATAGCCTCATCCCGTAGCATGTGTAATGGGATTAAAACGGATTGCATTTTAAAATGGGTTAAAATCCCATGTGGAGCGCCTAGCATTTTAAATAGGATAAAAATCCCCATTGAGCGGCTAAGGGTGAAGAGGGCGGTTTTTATATGCTAAAGTGGGTATTCATCCCACATTTGACGGCCTTTATATTTGGGTAAGGTTTTATTAAACCTTACCTACTCCATTCTTCACGTGGGACAGTCCACGCATGGGCCTAGCCCCCTTACCACCGCTTCATCTCCTCCACGTGGAAGCTTCCACATATGGTTTTGCCTCCCAAAACAACCGCTTCACCACCTTCTCCACGTGGAAATTTGGCGGTTAGTAGAGTTTAATACTTATGTATCAACATTAGATTTAATACTAATGTATACACATATGTAATCCACTTGTCGTCTCCCGATAGGCAAATCGAGCGAATTCGAAGAGTGTTGGCAAGCCACGTGTCACAGTGCGATTGGTCCAATATTGACCAGTTGACTAGAGTTGACTTTCCCATTGTCTGAACTTTGACCGAACATATCTAGAGCTCCCGATGTCCATTTTTCGCGTTCTCACAGTCGTTGGAAAGCTCTCGAGATGATCTTCTGCACTGAAACCATTTAGGGATGTTTAGGGAACTTTCAAAATGATCCCCTGATCACACCTCCCCACTGAGAAAAGCTTTTTGTCCCAAAAAGCTTCCATATTGTCCTGAATCTGAAAAACTCTGCTGCCACCTCGGAAGTGCTGCTTGTAGTAGACCCTTGGGTCTTCTCCTCCAACCTTCTCACTTTGAAAACTCTACTCCGATCCTGGGACTTGTGGGTTATGGGCCCATGATGCTTCATTGCGCCACTCTGATATCCGAAGAAGACCTCCACGCCTCCGCTTTATGGTGCTAAGTTTCTGAATGAAACCTCAACGCTCCTTCTATGTGGTGCTAAGCTTCTTGATATCTGACAACAAGGATCTTCTTTTACTCTATAACACAACTCCTGGCTCCAAGTTGATTCCGCAGAATCCGAACTGGTTTGAAGGAACTCCATGTTACGTAGAGCTTTGATTGATCCGATGTCGATGATGGACAATGCCTTGTCCCTTTACAGACCTCAACACCTCCAATGCATGATGTTAAGCCTCTTTCAAGACCTCGAGCCTCCGATGCACAATGCTAAGTCTATTCTGAGACCTCAACGCCTCTGATGCATGATGTTAAGCCTCTTTCAAGACCTCGAGCCTCCAATGCACGATGCTAAGTCTCTGTAGACCTCAACGCCTCCGATGCATGATGCTAAGCCTTTTTCAAGACCTCGAGCCTCCGATGCACGATGCTAAGTCTATTATAGACCTCAACGCCTCCGATGCATGATGCTAAGCCTCTTTCAAGACTTTGAGCCTCCAATGCATGATGCTAAGTCTGTTGATCAGCTACCATTCGTATGTGTGGTCGCAATGCCTTGACACCGAATGACGTTCCGAGCTAATCCTTTGAGAGCTCTTCTTGTTGACATACTAATATCAGGTACCATTCTGCTGCACGGTCGCAATGCCTCTACACAGAATGAAGTTCCGACCCGAC
This sequence comes from Taxus wallichiana var. yunnanensis, assembly GCA_018340775.1. Lineage (NCBI taxonomy): Eukaryota > Viridiplantae > Streptophyta > Pinopsida > Cupressales > Taxaceae > Taxus > Taxus wallichiana. Next base: position 828,535,273 of record CM031238.1, read on the forward strand.
GTCAATGCCAATGGTGATTCAGCTACCATTCTGCTGCACGGTCACAATGCCTCTACACAGAATGAAGTTCCGAGCTGATCTCTGTGAACTCTACTGTCTGCACAAATGGCAGATCAATCTCCAAGCTTTATATGAGTCAAATCCTATATCCAAGCTGTAACAGGTACTCACATGCTGATTAGGAGATATATTTGGAGCATTAATCAAATTTTCTAAGTAAGAAAATCCACTGAGTATTGTAAACCTTTCTCTCAGCATTTTCTCACAAAATCTGATCTCCAAACTTAATACTGCATACGATCCATCAATTTGAATTATGCAATATATAATTGAAAAATTGTTGACTTACCCATTTTAAAGGACTTTCACTTTCAGGTATTACAGGTCACAGGGTTGAAATTGTCAACTGGTGGTGGAGTAGAAACTTCCTCTGCCTTTGCAATAGGCCTCCATTCCATCTTTGGCTTGCCATTACTCTGATGGCGAGATGGATGCAATTTCCAGCAATTTTCCACCCGATGCCCATTCCTCTGGCAATGAGCACAAAAATTCCTCTTAATCTCCTTCTTCTGGGATGAGGAACTCTTTCTGCCATTTCTCGACTCTGCATGATGAGATTGGTCTTTCTGATTTTCCTTGTTCTTGATGAACGGCATCAACTTCTTCATCAATGTCCTTCTCTTCCAGATAGGCCCATTGAATGATTATGCAATCCACAAAAAGTACATGGAAAGAATTCCACATCTTCTGAAAATCATAACCATACTTCTTAAGCTGAAAAAGTGGATCAGAAGTTTTATTGTGCTTATGATTATGGTAAGAAACTGGAGGTGGAATCTCATTACCTCTTCGCTGATTTCTCTTACCACATCTTTCCTGTGACGATGAAGCACAACTTTCCTGCTCAGAATCTTCTTGCAGGACTAGTGGGGTAATCACTTTGCTTTCGGAAGCTTGTCTCCCATCAGCGTTCTTGGAGCATTCTCCAATTTCCATTCCCACACTAGGATAACCCAAACCTGCAAAACGAGGACGATCCTCGACCTGTATTGGGTTAGATAATGCCTTGGCCATTTTACCAAGGCCTCTTCCATCAAATCCCATTTTATCTAGTAACTTGGATCCAATGCCTCTAGTATGCTTTTCAAACAAACCAAAGACTTCATTACCTGAATCCGAAACCGAATGGGAGGAAGAAGAAGATTCCCGTGGTGAACAACTTACAGTGCAATCATCTGCCATGGCCTCTGCATCTGAAGTTGAAGGTATTTCCTTCCTCTGATCACCACATTGCAACCTTGCCAAGAGCTCATCCTTGGTTTGCAGTTCTGATTTCAAATGAGCATTCTCCTCTTCCAAGGAGGAATACATGGATCGCAGGAGAGAGTTCTCTTCCTGGATCTGGTGATTATAAGCTTCAATCTCTTCGAGCTTTGCCTGTTTAGACATCTTGCCCATAGTGCACTTGTACCCTGTTCACACAAATTGAACCAACTGCACCAATCTTGAAGCAATCACTTTGTTAATCAGATTTACTGAAAAACAAATATGGAGCTAAACCAGCTCTGATACCAAACTTGATCCGAAAATAATCAGATTATTACTACCTGATCTCGGACCCTTATAGGCTTTAATTATTTGCCGATGATTTTCTCCTTTTAAGTAATCAATTTAAAAATAATGCAAGATAATAATGACAATTACACAAAGATTGATTACGGAGTTCGGCAATTGCCTACGTCTCCGGGTTCGTGATCGAACCGTTCCACTAGTCAAAACTTGTAAGTTACAATAGTACTTTCACAAGAAAACCTAATGGAAATTATTTAAACTTGCTTAGAATAATAACCACCTTTAGACGACAAGGGTGAAAAATAGCACCCGACTTCCACCTTCCTGGCGTACAATCTCCTTCGGCTGTGATCGGCCTTCCCGACGTAAACAATGCGAAGCTAGCACTCCGGTCGACAATCCAGGATTTGCAAGTAATTGGTGTGGCGCTATGGGCCGATAGGTAGTTTGAATAACTCCTAGCCACAAATATTTCATTTATTATTGCCTAACAAATAATAGGTCAATAATAATAAAAATATACAATGCCTAAATAATTTAGGTCTTCACACAACAATTTCTCATTCTCCTCTTGGCTCGGACTTCACCTCCAGTGCTCTAGGAATGAGCTTGTCTCCAGTTTGTGTGTAATGTGTGTCCACCGCTCGCACTCTAGCAATGAGCTTCTTCATTGCATCGGTGTGTCCATTACAATGAATTAGGTACCCTATTTATACAAAAAATAGGGCCCTTAAAAAAATGCATTAAAAATTATCCTAAGGCTAATAATAGCCTCATCCCGTAGCATGTGTAATGGGATTAAAACGGATTGCATTTTAAAATAGGTTAAAATCCCATGTGGAGCGCCTAGCATTTTAAATAGGATAAAAATCCCCATTGAGCGGCTAAGGGTAAAGAGGGCGGTTTTTATATGCTAAAGTGGGTATTCATCCCACATTTGACGGCCTTTATATTTGGGTAAGGTTTTATTAAACCTTACCTACTCCATTCTTCACGTGGGACAGTCCACGCATGGGCCTAGCCCCCTTACCACCGCTTCATTTCCTCCTCCACGTGGAAGCTTCCACATATGGCTTTTGCCTCCCAAACAACCGCTTCACCACCTTCTCCACGTGGAAATTTGGCGGTTAGTAGAGTTTAATACTTATGTATCAACATTAGATTTAATACTAATGTATACACATATGTAATCCACTTGTCGTCTCCCGATAGGAAAATCGAGTGAATTCGACTAGTGTGTTGTAAGCCACGTGTCACGGCGATTCGGTCCAATATTGACCAGTTGACTAGAGTTGACTTTCCCATTGCCTCAACTTTGACCGAACATATCTAGAGCTCCCGATGTCCGTTTGTCACGTTCTCACGGTCGTTGGACAGCTCTCAAGATGATATTATGTACTAAAACCATTTAGGGATGTTTAGGAACTTTATTTGGAAGGGGCATTCCCACTCGTCGGATTGGGTGCCACGTGTCACTCCTTGACCACCGTGGAATTTTATGTCACTTATGCACTTGAGGTGGGGACATCAAACCTTGAAAAATTCACCCATCACCCATAGGAGTCTTCTAGACACCCATGTGACCTCCTCTCAACTCCCATTGCTTTAAATTATCTTTTTCCTCCTTCATTCCCCTCGTTGATCAGCGCCACATGTCATGCTCTTGACCACCAGTGGAATTTGATGTCCCTCGCATCCTAAGGTCAGGGACATCAAGCATGGAAAAATTCACCCAAGCCCTAATTGTGCATATCTTTTTAAAAATTCCAAGTGCCACTTTTTTCGCTTCTAACTTCTAACAGTTATAGGTGCACTCCATTCCTCCATTCTTCCTCTGCAACATTCTACCATCACTCCGCCATTGCAAATGCTCAAACCAGCTTGACCCAAACACTGAAACAAATTCCCCATAGTAACGTGTAGGTCTCAGAAGGATTTTTCATCAAAACAAGAAGGAGAAACGAAGAACAAGAGGAAGAAAACGGTGAAAATCTCCATAACCTAAAAACAAAGATCTGAAGAAATATTGCAAGCCGGTGCATGAAAAAATGAACTATTTTTTTCTGTTCATTCCTCTATCCAAGGCCATCAAAAATACACCTTCAAACTCCCCCTCATGCGATAGAGCATCCACAATGAAGAAATCTTGTTTCCGGCTCAACGAAGAAAGAAGTGGGATTTCTGTCAAACCAGTTGCTGGATTGAAGTAAGATCGCACGTGAAGCACCAAAAGAAAAAACCCACATCAAAAATATAATTTATTCACAAACAGAGGATATTTCTAGACCTGCAATTTCAAGGTCCATTAATGGTTGTCGTACCCAGAATCACTACCAAGTCCAAAAATTAAAACTTTAAAATCTCTTGGACTATTAAGTGGGCAGCCCAAAATTTTAGAGGGATAATATTGGGAAAAATCACATATAAAAAAACTTCATCCCACATCAATACAACTCCCAGAGGCCAAATTTCTAAAAATAGTAGGTCTCCTACATAGGAATTGCTATTTTGGGAAAGTCAGCATAGAATAACCTGCGAAGGAGACAAAGACATTGGAGGTGCACTACTACTGAGAATTCACCAGAATGGACATTTTTGGCAATTACTAAAAATAGTAAGTGGGCCCTCGAGCACCTGCTAAAAATAGAAATTTGATCTAGAAGGAATGAAGAACACAGGGAGAAAGAGGAAAACTAAACCACAACATCCAGTTGAAGATCGGGACTTGCTTTTTCACACTTACTAAAAATAGTAAGTTTCTTTTTGAAGGGAGATATGAAGACAAAATGGATGGGTCAAGCCGACACAACCCTTTTCCTGCGAGTATGATGTGGAAGACAGTGATGTCTTATACATGGACCTAAATGACCTTAAGACTCGCATGGCCTCCAAGGATCGAAGGAGGATTGAAGACCAGATATTCACAAGTGGCTTGTTTTTCGCTGCAGGGCATCCAATGTCTGTGCAAAGTCTTGAGCTAGTCCTAGCCTACTCTTTCCACTACGAGCCCGAGACACGAACCATCCGAGCTGACAACGATGGCGGTCATTAGCCCTAGGACCATTTCAATCTCTACAGATACCGATGTCCCCCAACATGGTTGTCATTTCCAAGGAAAGGGTTGTGCACGATTGGGAGACAATGGATTCATATGTCCAAGGAGTAGCGCTCAACTCATGGTTGAAAATAGGAAGAAATCCTTCTAGGATACCCAAGAATCTACCAAGGTGTGAATTCCGAGAAGGGTATTCTGATGTCATCACTCTCCTTAGTAGAGTAATGGGCGAAGCAAGCACGAGAGACTTCCAGGACTGGATGGGTCTTTTCATCTTGACATTGACAGAAGGAAAGCAAAGAATTGACTGGGGCAGATCATCAGTGACAATCTCCATCTACAACTACTTCAAGTATCTACAAAAAGAATTTCCATGTGACTTCTTATCTCGGTTTATCTCCCCGCAAGATCACGATCATTCAATGGATTGTCTCTCACACATAACATTTCTTCCAAGGTACCTACAATGAGAAAATTCTTCAATTGATATTGAGGAGAGCAACAGAATTTCACCTATGTGAATGATGCATTCACCATGTATGTGGTCTCAAGCTTGGAAGGGGACTCAAGCTACGATGTCACCAAAAGTGGCATCCCGATTGAGGAATATGGCTCGTACTTCATACAATTCTCAACATTCTCCTACATACAAGTTGTTGGCTTTGATCAAGCTCCATTAAAACTGCCTAAGTACCTCAGTGACAAAATTATATTGTTCAAACTCTGCAGAAGATCACCCAAGTAAATAACAAGCTCAGAAGTAGGAGAAATAAATTGATTTCATTCCCTATATCTCTAGGGAGTTCACATGTAAAAGCTCAAATGATGCATCTCACCTGGAGGTTGCTTTCACACATTTGACTTTGCATTCCTACATTGCAAGCCCAAATTTGGCATCCGAGAGGATCCCGACTTGTTCTATGTCCCAGAATTGCAACATGAGCCAAAAATTGAGGACTACTGGGCCAACTGTATTGATGAGTTTAAAGTATGTAAAAAAGATCACATGAGGATGACAATCAGTGAGATGAATAAATTCAAGTTCTCTTGGTATGAAGACATCTTACATGATGATGGGACAAAGATGCTCGATCCTGAGTACACAGCAGTCAAGATGTCCCCAATGCCCCAAATCAACTGGCATGTTTGTGAATCGGAGATATACTGGAGCATATAAAAGGTGGTGAGGAGAATGAGGAACTGGTTTCAGAAGAAGAGGACTATGATCATTCAGTCACGAGGAATTTATCCAAGCCAGAAGCAAGCTTCACATCATTCATCTTCAAAAGTAGTAGAGGTAACTTCCAGCTCTAAACACTCTGGAGTGAGTTCAAAAAGGAAGGCCTCGGAATTGAAGACATCCAAAAGATTCAGGGGAGAAAAAGATTCAGTGGTGTTGCTGCAAGAGGAAGACATGATCCCAGTAATGCAGATAGAAAATTCAACAGCAGATGCACAAGTGAATGAGGAGCATATGACTCATGATCCAGTATTCGAGCCACTACAAGAGGTCTTGCATGTTGTTGATTCCAATGCTCCTCTCATTCGGACTTGCCTCCTCCATCAGAATAAAGAATGGTTGATGCATCCATCATTGAGCCTGAATCTGGAGAGATGTTTCCATGGATGCGGGAAATGATCATCCTTGACACTCGTACTATGCAACAAGTAGTAGCCCCTGATCTATCGAAATTGTCTCGATGGCTAAAGAAAAAAGGTCAAGAAAGATTGCACAGACAACATCATGATTCTATAGTGGGGAGACAGGTAATCAGTACATTGAAGTAGCTCGCCAAAATTAATCAAGCCAGTGGATGAGATGACACCAGCTGACTATGAGATGAGCATGATCCAGTTGGGACCAGCTACTCACGAAGGAGATTTACACATATACCAACAATATTCTACTCACATGGTGGTAAGGAATAAAGAATATAAAGAGAAGATTGAGGTGCTAGAGGAACAAGTATGAACTCTTTCATCTTATGTACAACACCTAGTGGAACCAAGCACTATAACACTTCCTATTGAGAAAGTGGTACCCATCAGTAGCTTCGATCCAAAATCTATCAGGAGAATGCATGAGCTCACGATGCAGGGGTGAGAAAATAATGAATGGATCGACTCAATCTCCAAAAAAGGGAAGTCAACACTTCAAGAGGCAATCAAGCTCTTTGCATACATGTGCGCAACCGCCAATGTAATGCGAGCATTCAAAGAGGATGTGGGGAAAGAAAGAGATTACTAGGAATGTTTGGAACCAGTGGTGAGTGACCGAGTTGAGAAACACCCATCATCGTGAATTGATCGATAAGAAGGTTTTTGAAACTCCAAAGAAAATACTTGACACGGGTATGGGCTAGGGCCCTGGCAATAAGATTTGAAGCAATCAATCGGGCCTTCACAAAGCTAGAGGAGAGAGAAGAACAAACATACAAGCTACAGGACAGCATAAATCAAAAATTTCAAAACTTGGAGTACCCACAATGAGTGAACACTCAACTATTGATGAGTTGATCGGCCCTTTCAAAGAATACATCAAGAAAGGGGTGGGCAACCCATTTTCCTTCACTAAGGATACTCTTGACTTCTTCTCAAAAATCCAAGCCTCCATTGCACTTATCACAGAGAAGCATTCATCATGGTTCTGGGAAGTGCAAGGACATCAATAGTGTGACCGATGGATGGACTAAAACCTTGAGTTACATTTGTATCCCTCATGCCGACAAAGTAGAACCAGCAGTGGCTCGTTTCAACCAAGATCTTGGAAAGACAGAAGCCTTCTCAAGATCACAAAGTGGAGAGCAGTCAGAGAATGGGGCTAAGTCCACCGCAACAAGCCCATCCTTCAGCATAATTCCTCTTCTTCTTCTTCTTCCTCTTCTTTCTCTCTCTTTTCCCTTCTCATATAACACTCTCTCTCCTCAATGTTATATTTTTGTGTTGAGAGTTGCACTTTTTGATATGACTTAAGTGACTTTAGAAATATAATGTAAATTTAAGTCACCTTGCTATTATAAAAGGGACTTAAATATTTAAAGTGGAATGTGAACAATCTTAAGTCACATTAAGGTATTCGAAAAGTCACTAGGAAGATGAAAAGTTTCCTCCTCTTCTATAAATTGTAAGAAGCTCCTCATTTGAGGGTCTTCTAAAAATTCTTCTGAATTTTGCTTCTTAGATGTTGGAGCTATTTTTTGTGAATTCATGAGAGATTTATCCTTGTGAAGAGAGCAAGAGATAGCAAGTTTCTTCCATTTCTCCTATTTAAAAATGTCTTCTACTTCTCACACTATGTACAAATTCTACTTGAGCTTCAATAAAGGAAGAAGGAATTTTTGCCTCTTTAATTGAGGATTTTGTTGGTATTTTTGCCCATTAAGCTTCATTTAGTCTTGTAGCTATTATGTGGATTTGTTTTCTTCTATATTCAAGTGCATGTAATGAAAATTCTGGCTTGTGTATGCAAGTCTCTGATTTTCTACTTGCAGCATTAGTTTTTCTCTTTTCTAATTTTCTCATTCCCTTTCCCACCTTCCTAGCAAAGTCATCTCTTGCAGGTATATGCAAGCATTTTCTGCAGGGTCAATGGAGTGCCCCTAGTTGGATCCCCAACCGAAAGGCCACCAGGATAAAACTCACATTTCACTCGCGCATGCACATATGGATGTTGCACCGGTTAAGTAGAGGGACTTAGACTCCTAGATTGTTGGCAAGATAACCACCAATTTGTCCTGAAAATTTTCTTGCCAACAAATCCCCTACGGCTCTTTCTCCAATGTACCTCCAATCAAGAATTCCATCGTCCGTATTTAGTTTCTACCTATGCAATCTTTGACCCTAGGATCAAATCTCAACTACATGTTTTGGGACCCAAGACTACATTCAATTCACCGAACCTTAAGTCCTCTACTTCTTTAGTTGGTCCTTTCGATGGTGGTAGCTGCCTTGTATGACATGTGGAGACCTTGCACGTTTTGGGGCCTCTCCTTTTCTCTCTTTTTGAAGTTGCACCTAGGTGACACGTGGAGGCTTGTGTGCTCTTCTCCTTTATCTTGACTTTTCAGCCCACTTGGGTTGCCTTGCCGCACTTTAGCCACGTGGTCAATTCTCGTTTCTTGAAGGCTCTGATTCTTTGTGCTTTCTCAAAATGTGCCGAAGGGACACATGGATACCCTCCGCATCTAGTTCCATACTTAGGCAAAATTGAGTCCCACAAAAATACAAAATAACACTAAAAGGAAAAAGGGGCCGAGGGTGACAAAAGATAGCAAAAATGGAAGAGCCCCAAAATAATGTAGAAATCATTCTATAGTTATGGTGACTCACCAAGGGACTCCATGCCAGTCATGGAAGAATCTGCAATCCTTCCCTGCTGCAAAATTTCAAAATGTGGCTCAAAGAGACGCCACTTAGAGTTTTTTAAAGCAACTTGGTGTCCGACCCATTCGGCCTTTGTTAGGTAAGTTCGTCATTGCAAAGCTTAAAAGGCTCTATCTAGCTCAATTATCTCCTTATGAGAGAATGTCCTGGAGATTCTCATGATTGCGTATAGTCGAAACTCCGCTTTACAATTGGGGTCGAAATGGCCTCCACCCGAACAACACTATACTCATCCTTTAAAGACCGAAAAACAATCTTATCTTATTTCTTGGCCATCCTGGTAGTTGTTTGGTCTCGGTCCTCTGATAGGATGGTGGATTCATTGGGAAAGGGAGAGGGAAGCCCAGTTGAACTAGTTCCTCTATGCGTTGCTTCCTCTCTTTGATCCCTAGTTGGAGCTAGATCAGGAGATTATGGCACTTCATATTTTCCTTGTTACAACTCGAATCTCACTAATCTTTGTTGCGACCATGCGCCTATCTATAATGCCAGCCCCTTGTAAGGTGGAGTCATAAGAGTCATATAGTTTTTGAACCAAAGATCTCGTGATTTGGGGACATTAGCGGATATGGCATAGGATGGTGGAGGCCGAGGATTCCACGTTGGCACATAGGTTTTGTGCATTAAATATGAATCTGAGTGCGGGCCCTAGGTCTCAAGTTTCCATGGTGGAAATTCCTTATAGTAGGAAATGTATAATCCCTACACCAACGTGAAAATCCCCTCTTTCTAGGGGTTGTTGAGCTAGCTTCTGGGTCAAATCCTTAACCACTTCTTCTAGTGTCTTTTACTTCATGTACAAGCCACATTTCTCTTCTTCTGAGGCACGCAGCTTCACTTGAAGCATAGTAAGCTCTCGCTTTCAGGAATCGATCTCTCGCCGAATGAGCCTTTTCTCCTAATCAAGAGAATTGGCCATAGTTTTGGATGTTGCTAGCTCAACTTCTAATGTCTTGGTCTTTACTTGGGAAGCTGCAAGAGATTCTTGTGACACTTCCTCTTTTAACTCCTTTGGCATTGTTCTATTTCCTTTCCTTTTCCTTTGATTTCAGCATTCAACCGACCAGCCACACGGTATTTTGCGTCTCGTAGGAAGCTAGCCTCTATTTTCTTCATCTTTTTACTAAGTTTGAGATAATCCATGGTGACCATGACAACTGTTTCACTTAGTAGTTAGACCTTATCCATAGGATAGAATTAAGGTCCACCGCAACACCACTGATGGAATAATCATCAGGCTACATTTTCTCAGCGGGCTTGGAGACATTGGGGACCATCTCGAACAATGGTAAAAGAGCTTTGTTGATGGTCATACAATGACCACATCTGCCTCTCTACTCCCATCGTCATCTCTTTTTTCTTCTTCTTCTCCCTCCTATTATCTCAAGTTGTTTTGGTCGTCTCAAATTGATTCAAAAACTCTGAGGAGGAAGGGACTATCCCACCTGCAAATGGGAATCCTGGTGGTAGGCCGTAGGGGATTATAACTAGTTGTGGTGGCTGAGAAGTCACGAGAGCTGAAGAAGGGCCCATCAAAACTTGAGGAGAGAATGTGGGAATGGTGGTGGGTGGTGGAGGTAGGAAAGGGGAGCTGGGGGATTAAGAGACTAGGTTGGGGTAGCCAAAATGGGAGCAACACAAGCTTAGGGAATTAGAAGGAGGAGGGGAAAGAGATGGAATAACGAGAAGATGTGAAGGGGTGGAGGAAGAAGAGACCTCAACCGACCTCAACTTCTTCTTCGAGAGGGCTCTGGGGTTGGTTCCTTCACAAGCGGTCATGAAGGGTGAGAATAATGGTTGTGCCAAGGTGAGCCCTTGGGGGGTTTGCACCGGTTGTGCTATATTGTTTTTAAACCTTGAGGGCCTGGTGTCTTCTCAACCATGGATGTGTAGCCAGGGATCCTACCGAGGAATGAAGGGGAGGGGGTCGTGGTTGTGCTTATTATGCAAAGTGGTCGAGGGACTTGACCATATTTTATGTGAACTTCTCTATAGATACCTCCACCGCTCCTCGTTGTCCAAATCATACCTGTTTTCAGCGTCCCAAAATTCCTCCCACTACTCATCGGTGGGCACGGCCTCAAAATTGAGGGTAATCTACCTGATTTCCTGCCTATATTTCCAATAGGATTCTATTTTCTTTGTGCTCCATTCCTTGTTACACAGGGCCACCCTCAAGCCCCTGGTCATTGTTATGGTGGGGTCATACTTGTAAAAAACTAGATAAAATGACTCCCATAGCGGAGTCATTATATCGCTCAATTCGATAAAAAAATATTAAGAGTATTTTCCTGGGGAGACCTCCTATCTTAAAAACTTCCTCACTCATGTTTTTAGGAGTCTCGAGACTTTGTTTCAGGATAGAGTGGTAGCCATTCACCCATCCAGGTCATACCCCCATGTATCACGAATCACGGTGAAGCTGTAGAAAGCCATATTTTGCGTGAGTATATGCTCTGCCTTGCGTTTAATTACAGTAACTCCTCCCCTATGTAAGGGGAGTTCGAACAATGATTTCTTTTTACAATCGGATATGTACTCTGTGTCAAGGAGCAATAACTTTCAAGTTTACCTCCAAACCCACCACTCATGATGTGAGGATCCTTGGGAGCATGAAGGATTCCTCACGAATCCATGCAACTGGATCATTGAATGTGTTTCCCTGAAGAAATAGTCGCGGGGATGTTGGGGATCTATAAGGATTGCTCAAACTGAATCATTCATTCTATTATCAACCCCTTCTGGGTCAAATTCATACGGAAGAGGTGCAGCAAATGGTTATTAAACTCACATGTGTCCAAGGAGTGGGACAACACATGATTCCATGTGGACACTGGGATGACCTTTTGAGGGTTCACCTCTGTGTCCCATAGTTCTAGGGTCATATATTGGCAAAGAACTGGGCATTCTGACACAAAATAAAGTTGGAACAAAAAGAAAGAGTACCCAAAAGTGGAGTTAACAGAGAAATAGGCTAGCTTCTCACAAATATAATGTAATTCCTACATTTTACACACACAATTACAACAAAAAAACCAGGATAATTTTTTTTTTTTTTTGACTTACATTGCTCACTACAAAATGCCACAAGGACTCCAAGTAAGGAAAACTCAACAACATATACAACACTTACATAAGTCATCGAATCACATAGACACATGACAACACCATATACATGTTTATACCACACTTTTCCAAATGAATGAGTACTAGCAATGTCCCAACCACAAGAAAAGGACTTCAGGATTGGCGAACCCACAACACATCATTTCTTTAATTGTATTTTAGTTACGATCAACATTCCAAGAACATTATTGTGCAAGGAAAACTTCCTCCTTTTTCCATCTACAGAATCTTAAGTTCATTCCACATTTAATTTACAGTTTGACCATTTTAAGTTGGCCTTTTATCCTTCACGGAAATTTCCATAACTTACATACTTATTTGGCATAATAAAAAATTTCATATAAAGTACTTAGTTAACTTGTTCTTGTGTTAAGAATATGCTTCTCAAATGTTTATTCAATGTTTAAAATTTACCCTTGCTACACAAGTGAATCTAACGTGATGTCAAGATGAAATCTTGGGATTAAGGAAGACTTAGGTTTGAGATAGCTTATTCCCCAAGAACATTCTTCGATCATGGAATAGTTATTTCACTACCATAGTTAATAAAGTTCAATAACTTATTGACTTCCATTTATATTTATATATCTTTTGTTTTCTCAAAGTTTGATCACACCAAGGCAATACATATTCTTTGAAACACATAAAGATATTTAATTGAGTTATAAGGACTCCAAGAGTGGCAGTATCCCTAACCTCAAATCTCATTTTTTCCTCTTCTATGCTTTACTTTTACATCACATTATGGTCGCATTATTACCATCATTTTATAACAAAAGAGTTACGAAAGTACTTGTCTGACATCTTAAGGAAGTACATGGTTAGAAGCATTATAAACTACACATGAACCACAAGTGACTTATGTTCAAGTAAGATCCCATGTTTCTGCATTTCATGATTCCGCATATGAAATATTCTTTATTCCTTAATGCCATAAAATGACATAACAAGGGATTACGGGACAAGATTTCAGTTTCTAAGGTTCTCTAAAATCAACATCTTTCAAATCAATTTCATTTGCAAGGAGTTAATTATAATTTTATACCCACAAGTTAACCTCCTAATCAACTAAGGTTTAGTTTAATTCCAATTTTCACTCAGGTCTTTATGCCCTATTATAGATTAGATTAAGGTTCAAAACATATTCACCCTATAGACCCTCCGAAAAAGGTCAAGGCACTATATTGTCACTAGCCAAAGATAAGACATTTAGCTGAGAGGATCTAAAGAGTTCATTAACAAAATTTTAAGTGATAATACAATTATTTCACTAGCTCCATGATGTCATCTGGGTCCCACAAGTAATTCATTTGATGAAGAAATTTAATCCTAAATCTATCTGTGGAAAACAAGGTAGTCCACTAGGATATGAAGGAAGAGTTAGCTCTATTTACTCCAGATACAGTTTGACTGTGATGCTCCTATCTGTCACGTTTATGGCGATGTCACTAAACATACCGACTAAGACAATAAACCCATTCTTGGGATCTTATTTTCCTAAACTAGGATGTTCCATCAAGTGTAAAGTTTCATTTGAAGGTCACATCTTTCTACGCTAAGGGATTAACATAGGCAGAGTTAGTTATACACAAATTTTGAATTAGGGTTGATTTATTGTGGTTAGGTTCCTTTATTACATTTTTCGGTAAGAAATACAACACAAATTATTAAACCAATAATTGCACAATGAAAGTTCACTACAAGGTATTAATTTCAATTCCCTTTGACATTTATATTCCACTTTTACCATAACAATTTTGGGATCAAAATAACATCCATGAAAGAAATACCAATTTCTTAAGCACTTATTAATCTAGTGAATTTTACATACTACCAATTTCAACTATAAGTATTTCAATATAATACCAAAAATAAACAATGAATTACTCAATGCCTTTTCACCATCTTTCTTGCATCTTGCAAAACCATGTGAGCATGAAATCAATGATAAATCGTTGGCATGGCATCCACCCTAATCTAACATAATTAACATTTTTTAGTTTCCCATTCACATATAATAATAATTAAAATTTGCAGTTGAAAGAAAAGGTTTAGAAACATGTATTCATTACATTTCATTTCACTTCATTTCGTAACCCAGGAGAGAGAAAGAGAAGGGAAGAGAGAGAAAACACCATTTTGTCAAAAGTTCTATTTCACACAACAAGTTACACTATAGAGTTTTTTTAAACAGTTATTTACATGTGTCAAAAGTTTCCACAGTGGTTTGGCAACCCGATGAGGGTCCCACAACTTTCTATTTATACATTTTCTTACTAGCTACAAAAATGTTCAAACCGGGCTTGGAGGCTAAGAAACTACTTCCAAATGTTGTCTTCTCGATGAGAACACACACCACAATTAAATTTCTACGTGTCCACTTATATACCAAGAGTTCATAGAATCGACGGAATTTGGAACTAGCGAATGGTTTACATTTGGTGGCTAGTTTTCTGGGGCCACTGGTCAGTAGTTGGCCCAATGCAAATGAAAAAAAGTTAGCTCGAGGGCTCAGAAAAACCACATCCAAAATTGGTGTTTGATGGATGAACGCGCAACGAGAAACTTCCTACAAATTTCCCTATATAAGGATAATTCAATAGATTCGATGAAACTCAGAACTAGAAAACAGTCTTCAAACGGTGACAAGTTTTCTGAAGCCACCGGTCCTAATTGGTTCAGTTTGACCTTGTCAAACTAACTCCAAAGGCCTACAAAATGCCATTGTCAAACTATCCAGAAAAGTGTTTTTCCCTAAACTGAAGGTTCCATGTAATTGTCTAGTAAAAACACTAGAGGTTTTCAAGACGGATAATAATTTCTCTATCCAGGTTTCAAATGGTGGTTCAAAACGAAAGCCAACTTCCTAGATTTAACATCTTTCTACTGTTGTAAAACAGTGTAACAGGGCTCCTATAAGAGCGTCAAAAAGATCACATATGTTCATTTGGGGTCAATCCAAAGGTTAAGGTAACTCCTCGCATAACAGGTACATGAATGAAGCTTAACATCTCATTTTTAGAGTTACGAAGGGTACTTAATGAGTCTCCAAAAAATGCAAAAATTAACTATTTAAACAGGGAGATGGTCAACATTATTACTGGGAAGTCAATTTTGTATTGTCGATAAAATAATATTGTAGTGATCTAGTTGGGTAGGAGTTTTTCTAAATCACCTCAGAATGAGGGTTGAAGTTCATGGTTTAATACAAAAGAGTTATTTTGATTTTTGTTAGTTACGATACGACATTTTATTGTTTTACAACAAGTTAAAATAAAACAATTAAAAGTATTAAAATCCTAATATTTTAAAAATTATATTAAGTTGCAAACGAAAAACTAAAGTATGAGAGTTATGAAAGATAAGGGAAGGTGAACCATGCCTGGAGAGACAAAGTCGGTCAAACCCATAGGATTTGGTTTAGCATCTCGCTTGGGCATTTTGTCAAACAGTTCACAAGTGTTGATCTGACCTCCATAACGACATACAAATATTCCCAATCACTTGAAATTTTCCAATAGAATATGTTGCCCATTAAGTTTTGATGGTTGTCTAGGGCCTACTCAAGGCTCCATACTGAATACGAGCTAGGAGAATGTTGGAAAAGTTTTACGGAGCTTAGAAACACATTTATTTCAATAAAATGAATCTTTTTGACTGGTTGTTCTCCTTAAATATAGATGTTTGACAGAAGACATAAGTTGCAGCATTTCGATGATCCACCTCAAAAGAAGAGTTGAAATTTATTGCAGCCCCATATTATTATGCACTCTATAGGGGTACCAACCAAACACGTCTGCACAACCACCATAGGTTTAATTAGTGAGTTGATGATAAAGTTTAGAGTCCCCTCAAGATAGCCAACACCACAAGGGAATGACAACCAAGTAGGCGTAATATTCAGTTCTAGGTGGAATGCTATTACCAACACTCATGCCATTGGAGTATATACAAATTTCCCACTAAACCTACGAGCTTTCATTAAAAACAAACAAACAAAAATGAAGCTTACATGGTCATGCGTGTTCCATTAGACCACCTATCTCAGACGTGTTTCCCCCAACAGAAGACTTGGCTTATGTAAGCTTCCCATTATGCATACCTAACTATCTGCACTTGCGACCAAGCATCCAAAAATCCCTATTTTGGCACGGGATAAGAGGAAGTTGGAAAAGGGTAGGAGACTCTACACCTATGCATGTATTTGCTTGAAATTTTGTGAGATTTTTCAACAAACCTAGTTCGTGTATATCCAACATTCGTTAGAGGACAAAGGCCACGTTGCTTTTCAGGTATTCAATCAAGCAGTTCACATGCCAAGCATGAGCTTCCACATTTGCATGTCCTGCGCCAAGCACTTCCAATCAGTAGCATCGATAAAAACTCAACTTGG
The DNA here is from genome assembly GCA_018340775.1 of Taxus wallichiana var. yunnanensis. Lineage (NCBI taxonomy): Eukaryota > Viridiplantae > Streptophyta > Pinopsida > Cupressales > Taxaceae > Taxus > Taxus wallichiana. Next base: position 828,551,802 of record CM031238.1, read on the forward strand.
TGCACAAGGTGGGAGTAAACTGATCAGGTTGGAGCTCTGTATGTTGAAAATGCAAGACTGTGTGACTGTATGATGAGGAAAACCCATGTCTTCCATACACAGCCGCACCAGCTGCAAGAAAATCTAAACGAAAAACCAAACTAATCCTCTTTCTAAAAGTTGCGACTATCCATACTACTGCTAAAATTACAAAGTTGAATTGGGTTTTACGCATGGGAAAAAGTGCTTATGGAGGTAAAAATAAAGTGCTTGTATTGATCTGCAAGGGATGTGATGGGCCTGAAAAGCTGCATGCTTCTCTGACAACTCCTTCTACACGCCATCTCCCTTCCACTTGCCGACCAATTCTACACAGTTCCACCTAACATCAGTTTAATTTATCTTTTTTTTTGTATTCTTTTATTTTGGTTTTTACTTTAAGTGGGGCACTACATATAGCACAGTTATGGCCTCAGAGAATTCAAACCAATATGATTGATCCTTCTTCACTGATCTCATCTTGAAAAGGGCTGCCATTTTCTATTCATAGAAATTTATGTCCAAGTCTTGGCCAAAAATAAATGCTAACGTGGAGCAGGCATCCTGAGATTCCGACATGAACATTTTTAGCGAGATTGGGAATCGCGGTGCTCCAAAATTGTTTCACTCTGATTTCCTCAACTCCCTATTGATGAATGCGGCTTTATTCTAGCATTGAGCCTAGATGCCTTGGATTTTGGCCATGTCGTAAAACTGCCAATTCTTCGTAGGGAAGGGCCAACATATCCCTGATGGCCTATGGTGTAATCACCACCTACATTTTTTTACCCTTGATGGTGTTGGAATCAAGGTTAAAAAAATGTGTGCACATTTGCACAAGTTATGAATATGGGTGCACGAGAGGCACCATGTATTGGGTGAGTGTGGAGGTCCAAATTCTGGAGCCAAAAGACTTATAATCCCCCAAATTTAGGACTTTGGCATGGGCAGCCTCTCTTAGAGCCTTCGGTTTCTTGTTGAGGATGAGATTGAAGACCCCATCTGTGAAATCTGTGACCACGGAAGCGTCGCTGAATTATGTTCCTTTTTCAAGTGTTGGTTATAAAATCGACTTGTAGACAAGCAACAGCTTAGGGACATCACCCTTCTCTTTATGGGAGAGGTCCCCTTATTTAACACAACAAATAAGCAAATATACTTATTTACAAATGTACAAACTATCAATATTTCAATGAGGATTTTGATGCTTTATATGTCTTCATCTCATAAAATTTTCAATACATAAGAGAAGAAAGTAGAAGAATTAATATTCAGAAAATGAAGAAAACAACACTTTCAAACATATAGGTTGCATAATGATATCCTACTTATGCATGCAAGAGTGACAAGATTAGAATTATATACACCCGAATACATGACATATATGCAATAGACACAAAGTTCTAAGCACAACATCAACTAAAGGACACAAAGTTCTATTCAGATATATATAAATTCACATGGATTACATAGAAAGCATAAATAGATAGAACACAAGAAAAGATAGAACTTCTTTTGTATTGATTGTTGATTCACTACTCTTACATCAAAAACATTAAAATCCAACAACTTCAAATGACAATAGGAACCCCTTTAATAGCCTCATCGGTGGTTACAAACGATTCTTTTAAATTTCCCTTCTTGTAATCAAAGGATTAATATCTAATTAAGCATTATAACATCAAATTATCTTTTACTTCCATATTATATGACTAGAAATAAAATAGCCACCTTAATTAGATACTATGATTAAAAGATTAAGAACTAGGAGTTGGGACACTCGAAGGAATGATTGTGACAATCTTCACCTTGAGTACTTGATTTTTAAATCTCTTCAATACTTCAACGATGTCCATGCCTCAAGGGATGGTGGTATTTGTAGTCACATGAGTCCAGTTGCCTAGGCATTTCTCCATTTCTTTCCCAAATTTTGCATTCTCTAGAAACTCCTTATTGGCCTCAGTGATGGTTGCTTGAAGTGTACATATTTCCCTCATTTTATCCTTAGACATAGTATCTTTTTTAAACAAATCTTCTTTAACAAATGTCTTGAACTGGGACTTAATCTCTTGGACTGTGAATCATCCCTTGAATTCTCCTTGAATATTTGGCAGTGAATATCTTGAAAGGAAGATACAACATAGGATTTAAAATCTTCTCCTTTTTGCAACATATTCCTGAGTTCACCAATGGCTTCCTCAAGGACTTTTATTTTCCAATCAATGTTGAAGACCCACTGCTTAGACAAATTAAAATTTGCATCGTCAAATACTTTATTTTCCAAAAGAACCTGCACATCTGTGTCACTCATCAACCGGAGATCTTGAATGCATTCACTCCACAATTTCAATTCTCTATCTAAACCATTGAGTGTTGTAGTAAATTTAAGTTGTATCACAAGTAACTTTATCATATGACTTGTATGCTTCTTCGATGAAGTTTAATCCCGTGACTATCATATCATCAACCAAGGCTTCCATTTCCTTCCCATAGGTAGCATGCTTATGGATGTCTTTGATAGCTTGAACTTCATCATTAGTCGGACAGCAAGTGGTGGGATTGAGGCTAGTGGAGTTGGATCAAGTACCTTGTCTTCTACTAATAGGGACCGGATGAAATTTGAAAGGATTTGGTTTGTTCCTCTAACTAATCCTATGTGTTTGCTTTCCTTTCTCAACCCTTTCAATTACCTTTGACATTGTCTCCTTTAAATTGTGCACTTCACTCTCGGTGTAGATTCTCCTAGGGGAATTCTTGTTAATTCCAAATCACTCACAGACAGATCTCTTTCATCCTTTTCAATCTTAGGTTTAGAAATTTCCATAAACGATGACCTTGAGAATCGATACTAACCTGGATGTGATTTTAGCCTTCTTTGTGGATGAGGAAGGAGTAGTACCTAGAAGGGCTACCACAACATCAAACTTTGGAGAAACAATATGAGATGTATCTTTTCTTTTCTTACTCTCCACCGTGGTTGCACCCAAGCAAAAGAAGAACCAGAAATAGAGGGAGCAAGAGACCCAAGCGCAAGTGTGCCCATTGCACTTAAATTTTGTACAGCATATACTTCCAAAATAGATGTTTCAACTTTAGAGGTAGGTGCCTCCTTGTCAGGAGTTTATTTGGTAGAGGGTCCTAGGATAACCATTGCTTCTGCTTCCAAAGTATGATCCTTTTGTTGATCATCTTCTTCCTCTTCTTTTTCCGTACTACCTCCTTCAAGATTACTTTCCTCATGTTCTCATGTTTCTTTCTCATCACCATCATCATTACAGAGATCTATAACTAGTTCAATTTCAGGTACTACTTCCAATTGTTTCAAAGAAGACAATTGTTCACTTTCTCCTTGAATTACCTCCTCTACCTTTTCATCTTTCTTAGCCTTCCCTTTCTTCATATATACCAAAGTTGAAGATTCAAGTGGAGAGGGGACCGATTGTGCATGTGCCTCAGGGTTGCCACGGGAATCTCCTTTTGAGGAGTGGAGGCTTCTTGAGAGGAATACCTTGACTTACTTTCTCTGAACATTTTCATTTTTCTATCAAACCAAAGTTTGGTCCTCACCAAGACAGGGTTTATAAGTTCTTTCAAGTCATCCTTTTCCTTAATAAACCAATCAATGGTTTCAATAGGAGTATGTCTGATAGACCTTTCATATTCAAGAGACTACAGATCTTGACCATCATCTTGTAGTTCATCTGGTACCTTGTACACTTCAAAGTCCTTGATTTGCTAAAGAGATAATCTGCCATAATACCTTCTTTTGGCTTCATAATCATCAAAACAGTCAGCCCAATAATCTTCACTATCAAAGATGATGAAAACCCATTCTAAAATTATTAGCAATAAATCCCTTAATATCAAAGCAAGTCCTTGGCTTGAAAAAATGAAGTGTGAGGGGGAAATTGTCTTGTCAACATTTTGGGCATCCAAAGCAGTCCTACAGGTGTAGTTTCCCAATGTGATTGGAAATTGAATGCCTGCAATCTTCTTGTCTCTACAAGTTCTGTGAAGCTTATCCAATTGCCTACAAGACTTCAACTAGAGTCATTTTATCACTACAATACATTGGGAGTTTCGGGGTGTTCCCTCAAAGCTAGACTAACCATATGTAAGAAAACTTTCTGAATTGAATGAAATAGCTCCCATAGACATTAATCAATTGTTTGGCCTCCTCTGAGAATCTCTCGAGCTGTGTTTCCCTCTAACAACCTGACAATATACATGGTGAAGGCATCATTCACCCTTCTGAAATGATGATTACTACTCTTCAATGTTAACTGTGGGAAATGCTCGTATATAGGAGCATCATTTTTGTCTTCATCAAGAGAAATCCCCAACCACTCCCTGTATGTTGCAATAGTGTACATCAAATAAGAAGTCATATAGAAAGTTTTAGTCCTTTGAACATTGGCAAGCTATTCAGTGAGACTATCACAAATTATCTCTCCCCAATTTAGGCTTTTCTTGCCTTCACATATGATGTTGATATAAGGGCACATCCAAAAGTGGAACTCATTAGTTGAGGGTAGCCCCATTATTCTAGCAAGAAGGGTAATGACATCGACGACAACTCCTTGAAATCAATTCTATACATGGTTTTTGGCAGTCTTGAGGCTCCTTTCTTTGGGTTTTTAAACCATGACTTGGCCACCCTACTCTTGTATTGTTTGTTGTCTGATCAAACAGAAGTTGGGCTTGAGCTTTGGTGAGAGTATTTGAATCTTCCACCACTGGGATTTTGAGGGAAACATTGATACAACTAGCATCTAACCGAGAAATCACCTGCCCATGAGGATCAACAACATCTTTTGTGTCAGATTAAAACATGAGCCACAACTACTAATAATGTCGGCACATGGAGCAAAAACAAGAAAACCCCCTACATGAGCTATACCACTTTCTTTGATTAAGCGAGAAATAGGAGTAGGATTCTCACAATCAAGTCATGCCCAAAATCATCAAGGTCAAGGTGTTGGGTGTCACTATCTCCTATCTCAGGTATAGTTGTTTCCAAAGAAGAGAGATGTTTGTGCCCTTTATAATGGATCTTCATAGTGAGTGTGAATTTCGAGCAACTGGCTAGAGAGAAAAATATAGTCACCGACAGGCTCGTGTGGCAAGGAAAAAATACTGTAATGAACTTCTCAATCCTCTGAATTTTACTTTCAAATGAACCATGACCTCTAGCTTTAGAACAAGATGCACCTAGAAATTTTGAAAAAAACTAGAAAATGCTTCACCGCGGCTACAAACAAGGAGAGGGTGAGCGGAGCAGAAATGACTACTAATTGTGGGAAGTATGGTAGAAATAGCCAATTTCCCTAGGTATTTATACACATTCCGTTTTGAATAGGTCGGTAGGGTGCATTAAATGTGAAAATTAATGTATTGCGGGGACGGGTAAAATTTGGCCACAAAACACCGACTTGAGATTATGGAATGTGGATATGGCAGAAAATTTGAGCACAACTAGCCCGTGTGACACTGGGACACCCGGGGACGGAAATCTGAAATACTGCGATGACGTAGGAGGCTTTGTGGGTTTGTGGATTACTGGTGGCACTAAGCACTTGGGACGCTTGGGACATGGAAAACCGAGACACCCGAAATACACTCAAATCGGGTAAGTCGGAAAAAACTTGTACAATCGACCCTCAAGACATTGGGATGTGAGTTCTCCACAAAGCCGAAATACCTACAGTGAAAAAGGAACTTAGTGAATTTGAGGGTTACAAAAATATGGGGATGCGGAGAACCGGATGGACTAGAGCACAAGGGAAAAGGTTCATCACAAAGCCGAAATACCCGCAACACACACAAAGAGAAGGTAGTTCAATGTGGGGAAGACGGGGAATTGGTGAACTGAGATCCCGATGGAACACGGGACATAAGGAACACCAAAACCCGAAATATCCATGAAAACAAAGGAAAAGTCCCCAAATTCAAAATTTTGAGAAATAACTAATTGTTGAAAACAACTCCATCTCTCTCTCTCAAACTTCACAAAGGAAAACAAAGATCCTGTAAGAGCCAATTTACCAAAAAAATTGAAGAGTAAGGAAAAAATACACATATTTTTGGGAAAGTGACAACATCAAGGAATCTCAACCTTGGGTTATGAGAGCGATTTGGCAATGGGTGTCCTGCGTAAGATTTTGGCTGAGGTAGGGAGTCGAAAGCTACCATGGCCACCCTAAAACTAGGGAAAGCTCTGGTTCTTGAACTGGGGACTCGGGAACTCGGGGAAAAAGACTCTTAGTGCTCAGAATGAAGCTTTGGTGACTTCAAAACTTGCCTCAAATAGCCTCCTCGACTCACACGAAATAAAGGCTCATGCATACATTGGGTCACATCATATAACGGTACCTCGGTCGAATGACCCTTAGTGCCAAAATTTTCATTTCCCAAGAGATTTTTCATTAACAATCTGATCCTTTTCATTAATTATTTAAAAATACCGTTAGGATCATTTACTTTATGGGAAAATTAAGAAGGTACAATACCTTTCAAATTTTCAAAAGGGAGAGCGAAGGGTCTCATTGAGAGACACGTGTCCAAAGACATTTATTCAAAGGGGCGACACCGCAAAATAAGGCAAAAGATAAAAGAGGGGGACTATACATAATGGTACAAAATTTACAATATTCAAAAAGATTCAATGGAAAGGTTTAAGGTGGATCCCATTTACTGGAATTGCCAAGGGCTTACCTTCATAGTCTCGAGCTCGAAAGAATTGTGTTGTTTGCATGCAGTGATCTTGAATGGTCCTATCTAGAGAGGGTCAAATTTTCCATGATTTTCGGGCTTGGCGGCCCTCACATCCCACTTTAAGACTAAAGTGTCGACTTGAAATTCAGGTTCTGAAGTCTTTTGATCAAACCAAGTCTTGACAACCTACTGACAGTTGATCATGGATTCATGGGTTGCCTCCCATTTTTCTTGAAGCTCTATCAGCTCCACGAGTCTTACCTACATCGATCCATGTTCCTCGATCTCAATTTTCTTCAACAACTGTAAGGTTGGGACCTCCACAATGATAGGCATTATGACGCTTTTACCATAAACCAATTCATATGGTGAGGCCTTTAGGATTTGTTTGGGTGTGATTTGATCAGCCCATAAGGTTGTCTTGACATGCTCATGCCATGATCTCTTATGTTCCTCCCCCATCCTTTTTATGAGTCTGATTAGATTCTTGTTGGTTGATTCTACCAAATCATTACCCTACGGGTAGTAGTTGGAAGATGTCTTAAGATAGATTCCATGCCTCATTACGAAAGTCAAACACTTTGGCCCCCAGAAAAATCCTTGGCATTATTTGATATGATCGTGTAGGGAATCAATCGGGTAGTGATATCTTGGAGAATTTCTAGGATCATATTATTTGTGGCTTCCTTCAACGGAATTGCCTCCATCCATTGAGTGAAGTAATCAGTGGCGGTGAGAATCCACCTGTGACCTATGCTTGAAACTAGATTAACCATTCCATGAAATATAGACCCCATTGTGTGAATGGTTCCTCAACTAGGATAGGGTTAAGGGGTAGTGTGACATTTCTCCATAAGCCCATGTAGAATTGGAAAATTTTGCATTTACTCACCATCACATAGCAATCTATGCAAACAAACTGGGCCAAAAGTATCATGCACAGAGACTTTTATGGTTGTGGTTTTGGCCAAGAAGTGGCCTCTCGAGCTTCCATGATGTAACTCATGTAATACTTTTTCGGCCTCCTCCCTTTCTAGGCATCTAAGAAGGATCCCATCAAAGTTCCTTTTAAAAATAAATTATCAATTATGACAAATTCAAATCCCAATTATTCTGTAATATCTTCTCTTTTTAAGATGAAGGTGACTTGGATACTCACCCGTCTACATGAAATGCATCCTATCTGATACCCAGTTTTCGGATTTGTTCTCTTGAATACAAAGCACCACCTCATATTCTTCATTTTTTGGGGTCATTGGATCTTGTGTGAGATATTGGCATAGACCTCTTCCTCTTACCAGCTTTCATGGGCTTTATCTCAATGTCATATTCTAATATCTTAGTGATCCAGTTAGCCCTTTTTGATTATCTCACCTTTTGTGATGTATTATTTGACACTGGAGTGTGCCACCAAGACCGTGATCTTGCTATTGGTAATGAGGTGTCTGAATTTATTTAGGCCTTTGACAATGGCGTAATCCTGTCTCTCCAAAAAGTTGTACCTTGTCTCATAATCATGGAGGGTTTTTTGAAAAGAAAGCAATTGGATGCTCCTCTCCTTGTGCCTCCCCTTTCTGTGTCAGTATGGATGCTTTACATTGTGCTCACTCCCATATATGTACATAATGAAATCCTTGGAGAAGTTTGGGTTGTGTAGCACCGGAGTAGATGCAATTTCTCTTTTTATCCCCTCAAAGGCTTGATGACCTTCAGTGGTCCATTTGAAGCTTAGATTCTTTTTTAGCATTAGTGTGATCGGGTGGATCATTCCAGCAAAATCTGAAATGAATCTATTGTGAGTTAATATTTCCTAGGAAAGATTGCACTTCCTTTTTGTTAACAGGTAGAGGCAATTCCAAAATGGCCCTAACTCTTTCTGGATCAATTGAGATCCCATCCTTTGAGACAATGTGTCCCAAGATTTTGCCTTGTGGTACTCCAAAAACACACTTCTTTGGATTCAAGAGAGATTCTAAATTCCTAACATTTCTTAAATACAACTTCTAGGGCATCGAAATGATCCTCCACTATTTTGGTAAACATTGTGAGGTCATCCAAGTATATTAGGATTATCTTATTAATTAGTTCTCCAAATGCGATATCCATGGATCTTTGAAAATTTGACCCAAGAATTGGTGAGTTTGAATGGCATCTTCACATATGCAAAGGTTCCCCACTTCGTCGTAAAGGTGGTTTTATGTTGGTCTTCCTCTGTAAAGCCATATTTGGTTGTAGCCCAAAAAACCATCAAGCAAAGAAAATATTTCTGAACCCACTATTGTTTGTAGTATTTGTTCCATGGAAGGTAAGGGGTAGTGATCCTTAAGGGACACTTTATTTAGATCTTTAAAATCCACAGAGTCTGATTTCACCATTTTTATTCCTTACTAGTACCAAATTAGACACCCATGTGGAGTGCTTGATTGGAAGATTATTTTAGCCTCTAGGAGCTTCTTGAGATCTTCGACCATGAGAGACTCTATCTTTGGATTCACAGGTCTCTACTTCTAACGCACATGTTTTGTCCCTTTTTCTAGATCAATAGTATGTTGGATGATGTCCTTATTATAACCATGTAGGTCTTCATAAGTCTAGGCTATTACCTTATCATACTTATGGCATAGAGCCACAAGTTTCTCCCTCTCCTTTTGAGTGACTATTTTCCCAACCTTTAACTTCTTCCCATTGGCTACTTCTAGCTCAACATAGTCTTCCTTGATCACCATGAAACTTCCCCCTATCTATATTAGCATCATCAGAGTTGAAAAGATTTTCCAACGTTATCAGTCCTTTTGGAAGCTTGTTCATTTTGAGTTGGATGACTTGATCTTCGTATGCTTCTTCAATTTTGGGTTGGATTTGATCCGAAAACTCTTCGATTGTTGTAAGAAGAGCAATATTTGTTGGTCACTTTCAAAGACTTGCCAATGATCCACATTATCAGGTATGGACAGGCGGATGATCAATTTCACTACATCTTTGTTTGTCATCAGATCTCGGGTCGGGTCGAATTGTGATCCGATCTAGGCCATTCTATCTGCTTCTATGTTTTGGTTCCGAGGGATAACCTTAATGTTAAAGGCCTCAAAGTCCTCAATAAGATCCCATACCCTGTGACGATAGGACCTCATCCTTGGATTTTTTGTTGCGGCAATACTTCTAACTTGTGTCACTACTAATTCAGAGTCCCCAAAGACTCTCAGTTTCTATATGCCCTCTTTTCCCGAATGTCAAACCATGCACTAAATCCTTGTACTCTACCTCGTTTCTAGTGTAAGTGAAGTGGAAGTGAAATGCCTTGAGTATCTTCCTTCCGTTTGGTGCAAATAGGTATTTATTGGCTCTGAGTCGTTCTACTTACTCGGCTCCATTGAAATGTAGAGTCCACATTAGGGAATCCTCTGTGAGATTATTTTCATTTTTACTATCTTCCCTCATAATCTTTGGGATGTTGGGATTCTCATCAAAGATCACATAAGTACCTAACCCAATGGAATCAAAATTTCCAAAGGGATCTCCAGGTGATAGGTCAACCAAATAGTCTCCGCTTTGATGGTCACCATCATCCATATATGACTCTTCCTCTCAAGTGATCATGGCATGTGAGGCCTCAAAACCTTGAGGCCACTTGATCCGTAATATGCTCCTTGGTGAGGGGTTCTAATAGCACCTTCATTTTGGATCCATACTTAGTCCACAGAATCAGATGAGACCAATCAAGGGACATGTAGCCTCCAATTTTAGCAGTGAAATCGTAGGATAGACATAATCTAAAGACTAGCGGAACATCAATTACCACTATATCTTGGAACAGTTATGTTTGGGTAGGAATAGAGCTGTAATGGGAGACCTCTAATAATACAAATGGTTTGAAATGATTTCCCATCTAGTTGCATGACTCCTTTCTTTAGGGGCTCATATTTAACTCCCAAGGCATCCGCAATTGATTTGGGCATAACCGTAGTGCTTGCGCTAGAGTCTATCATGGAGTTATGTAGAAATTTTTACCAATTATAAGATTCATGAAGAAGGGGTGGGGTCTCGGTTTACTTACCTCTTCTTTCTAGTTCATCAACATTGACTCTATTTGAGCTTGGGTTGTTCTGAGCTTCTCTTTCCCCTTCCTGGTTATAGTTGGGCCGCCACTAGATTTCAATGCTTCTTGAAGCAAATCCTTTTGTTTTGGAATGCCCAAGATATCCCACAGGATACATTGGTCGAGTGCCCTTTTAATTTTCTCGACTACATTCATCGATCGAGCGGCGCGCGCTTTGGAGTATTGTTGGTATTTCACCCTCTCATCCATTTGGATGGAAGGTCCCTTGATTTTGAGTGGCTATCAGAGTCTCTTTGTCTAGTTTGTGGGCGAGGGGTAGTGAATGTCAGAGATTATTCCCTTTCTCCATTTGTTGTTGTAGGAACAAGGATTACAGCTCTGTCATCATCTCCCCTTGGAGCGAGTGTCGTAATTTGACTATGCATTTGATTCTTAGAAGTGGATGCTTCGTTTGTGAATACAAATTCTTCTCCTTTGACCCAAGAGAAAAGCACATGTTCAGGGCAATCTCTACCTCTTGTTCTAGGGACATCCCTTGCATTTGCGTAACTAAGGCCACGTTTTGAATTCCCGGGGATTGGTAAGGTCCGAAAGCATTGACCTCATAGCCTTCCCTCACTCTTTGCTCTGCTACCTTTTGCTGTAGATTCCCTTGGGGAAATCTCTTGGTATATGAGGGGTATTACAAGGGAAACACCAAGCATTGGGATCTTCCGCCAAATTATTTTGTCCTAGAATCATCTCTCTCCCACTATTGGGTGGGAGGGGCTGGAGTGGTGTCGGTACTGGGACAATTTGGTTAGATGGTTGTGTTAACGGCGGTCTCCGAGCATATAAGCGAGTGCCCCCCTTGATAGCTTGATAATATTGTCTTGGGTACGCACTTTGATTCTTCTTAAGATTAACTATCTCATTAGAGAAGTTCCTAAGGATGTTTTTTACTTCCTCCATCTCCGAAGAAGAAGACGATGATGTGGTAGCTCCTTGAGAGGATGGGTAGCTATATATGGACACAAGAGTTTGGGCAGAACTTGAGGTCTGCTCTTGAGGAAGGGGAGCTATCTCGGGAAACACTGTGCAAAGTGAGCTTCGGGGGAAGTTTCCCAGCATCTATTAAGTTATTCTTAGCCTAGACTACAATATCGTATGCTTGTGGAAAAGAATCTCCTCTAACAATGAATCAAAATGTAAATATTTGAGTTCGGAGATTTTAGATAAAAGACTAGTCATACCTACAGGCGGTCTAGCTAGAACTGAATCCTTTGCCATGTCTTGTGGAATCTGGTATTGAAATTAGTCATGGGCTCTTGTGGAGCTTTCTTGATATTGATAAGTTGTTGTAGGAGCGAAGATCTATCTCCCTTTTCATTGAATCTTATAAAAATAGATTTCCCAATTGATCCAGGTACCGATAGAGTTAGGAGTCAAAGACCTGTACCAGTCGAGTGCTTTTCCCTTAAAGGAGGCAGATTAGTAACCTTAAGGCAACATTTTGCTCCGTGAACTAATATATTGTGCATATTTCGCAACGTCTTGAAGATGTTCCTCTGGGGTCTTGAAGTCTTAACCACTGAATTTAGGCAATGCCTTTAGTGCATTTGTTGGGATGGGATTCCATGTTCTCTGGAGGTACTGGCAAGATGAGTGGACTTCCCTGATTCCACGAGACAAATTGCCTCGGAGAAGGAGGTTGAGCCATTTGTGCTCTCGGAGGATTCTACCTAGGTCCTCTTACGATTGATACCAAGGGCGAAAAAATTCCAAGATTTATTGCGCAAAGATCTAGTAACTAGTTTGTGGCTTTGATTCCCACTGGAATAAGCACTCATGCGCTTATTGATCAAGCTTAGTTCGTTGCACCAGGTGTGCCAGGAAAACTCCAAAGTTGTTTTCGATTATCTTTGCAGATGAACCACCAAAGTTGTGGGAAATCTCAGGGATGTGGGACTTGATCCCTAAGATAACCTCCAGGTTTTATAGAAGTTGGCTCTTCTCTGATTTGGATTGAGATAAGGGTTAGAGAGAAAACGAAACAATATGTAAATCCTATCTAAGGCGATGCGTCGAATCTTTACTAAAATAGCACAGATCGCTATTGAAATAGCTACTAGATTAGTTGAAGAGCATCGAGCATGATCAATTATTTCAAAGATATTTCAAACCATCAAAGGCGAGACGAAACTAAAACATAATCATATGCACAATGAACATATTTATGTAAAAGATCTAAGGGCATGCAACACGATAGATATTTAAACATTCATCAAGAACTGAATTAAAAGAAAACAGGAAGAAACAAAGGACACAAAATATTGCAAACTTTTAGTGCATAGAGCAAGAACTCTTATTTATAGAGAAAAATAGTACATAAGGCTAGAATGGCACATATTACAATATTTCCTTACAACAGAGCCTTACTAAGGCCAATGAACACAATGGACTGAACCTAAAATCTTCTCCTCTGGAGCTCTCAAACTTGTTTTATGTCCCTTCTTACTGGCACAAGAACATTCTCTTATAGACCCCTACGACTCTTTCTCTAACGCGCCTCCAATCAAGAATTCCACCGTCCGCATTTAGTTTCTACCTATGCGATCTTCGACCCTGGGAGAAAATCTCAACTGCATGTTTTGGGACCCGAGATCGCATTCAATTCGCCGAACCTTGAGTCCTCTACTTCTTTAGTTGGTCCTTTCGACGGTGGTAGTTGCCTTGTATGACACGTGGATACCTTGCACGGTTTTGGGGCCTCTCATTTTCTCTCTTTTTGAAGCTACACATGGGCGACACGTGGAGGCATGCCCACTCTTCTCCTTTATCTTGATTTTTAGCCCACTTGGGCTGCCTTTCTCGTGCTTTAGCCACGTGGTCAATTATCGCTACTTGAAGGCTCCCATTCTTTGTGCTTTCTCCAAAATGCGCCGAAGGGACATGTGGATACACTCCGCATCCGAGCTTCATACTTATGCAAAATTAAGTCTCGCAAAAATGCAAAAGAACACCAAAAGGAAAAAGGGGACGGGGTGACAAAAGATAGCAGAAATGGAAGAGCCCCAAATAATGTAGAAATCATTCTACAAGAACTATAGCCATCTCCCGGGGCCCTATCTATATCTATCTGGGGGAGGTTAGCAGGTGGAATTCAATTATCTCAATGCTCATTATGTCGCATCAATGTTCAAGACACCATCAATATGGCCAAGCTAAGGATAGAGCTCAAAGGTCACCATGACCGAGCCAAATCGTCCCGACAAGTTGGCCATCACATCTAGCTCACCATCTTATCATCAATAGCTCGCCAATACCCACGAAGGACCGAGCTACAAACCGAGCCAGGAGGGCTCATTTGTTACACAACCAACTCGCTTGATGGACGCAGTCGAGTCACATTACATGACAAATTGTTGGCATTTCCAACAAAAGGCAATCAAACATGTGGTCGTAGCCACATGGTCCTCTAACCGCCATAAGCTCCATCTTCACCGCCAGCAGTGGGACTAAGTCCCAAACAATATGCAAAGAGGAGGGTCAAAGTGGTAGGAGTTCATTTAAGGTAGTTTTAAGTTTATTTTACATAATGTGGAGCGTATTATATGGGGGACAAGATTATAAATGTTAAGCGGCTTCCAAACACTATTTAATAAGCCCACCAAACATGCCAATCTCGACGCATTAACCATAGAAGTGGTAAAAGGGTTGGTTATGTTATAATTTTTAGGTTTTAACAAGTGGTGGGCATAGCTTGTAAAATGGAGCGGCCAACATGGCCTATGGGACACATAAAATTTCAAACCATGTGGTAAGGGTTTTAAATTTGATTTATTTAATATATGTGCCAAGCACATAGAATGTGGTTTAGTTAGGGTCTTAGTTTTAGGTTTGATTAATATATATGGGGTTAGAAAAAGAAAAAAAAAAAAGGGGGAATATTTGTTTGATATTTTCAAACCTGGTCCCCAAATCAATTGTGTGTCACAGATCAATGGTAAATTTTGAATACCCTAAAATCTTGGAGGTTGTCTCCAACTTGGGAACCTTCTTATCAATCCTCGGTAAATTAATTTCTTCTCATATTAAAACATTGGAAAGTATTTAAATTCAAGTAAAATATTTTTGCAAATACTTACATGCACGTGAATGTAGAGTGGGCCCTCTCCAAAGTTTGCTTTCGAATGCACCAACTAAACTTATGAGAATTTGACAAAAAAATTCGAGAGACAAACAATAATAAACATAATAAGTAAATATAATAGAAACACCAATTTAACGTGGAAAACCTCATAGAGGTAAAAAAACCACATACAAAGTAGATTTCCATTATAGTGAGAAACACATTTATACATCCGATAATTTACTCGCTTCACCACTTCTCTCCATTTCATATTTTGAATCCAATTAATTCGAGTAATTTATCGAGCCCCGAGAGCCCTATATAAATAATTTTTACGGGTGTGTCTTCTCGTGAAGCACCCCATCATTTTATAAATTGATTTAAATAATCAATTAAACCTTATAACCTAAAGTTTATATTAAATAAATAAAAATTATTTATTTATTTATTTAATTATAAACTAAAGTTTATAACTTAAGAACACTTAAGAGGGGTTAAACCCTACTTAAGATTAATGTTCTCGCAATTCCTTTTGAGAGGTCAATGGAAACATAGGTGAATTCCTTGTTCAAGAGATGCAAATCTGCCCAAGTTACCCTTGGAAGGCACTAGCTCTATGTTACGGATGATACAAATTCATGTTTTGTTAAAAAGGTTGTTCCCAAATTAAAGTGGGTGCCCTCCAAGATTGATTTAAGCCAATCCTAAATCGGTAGCCACCACTTTAGGCGGGCCATGGTTACCAAGGAGTAGGGCTATGAATAATGGGTCGTTAGGCCTTGATGAAGAAATATCCCTAGAGGATGTTTCTGGTATGCCGATTGGGCAAGGGTCTTGAGGAGGAGTTTAATGATACTAAGACTCAATTTTCAATTGGGTACCGAAGTTCTAGGCAATAATTCAAGGATTTTGCCTCTCGAGCAAAATCCATGACAAATTGATCAATGGGGTTAAGAGACAAATGAGTTTGGATGGAATTGAGTTTGGAGCCTCTAATGGAATGTCTTCTTTGGTTCACAATAAACGAGGTGAAAATGAAATGAGTTGTGTATACTAAGGGAGGATTGAGAGTGGATATGGAAGTGGGCTTTCTGGGTGGATTTGGTTATGGAGGATGGGGAGGGTGTCCTTGACTTTGATTCCAACAATACTAATGCTTACTATCAAAAGATGTTGCGAGGCTGATCCTGAAATCCACTTCTCTTTAAGGAATTATGCTAAGTACCTCCATGAAGTACACAATTTTTTTGGGTATAATAATATTCAATTTGTTTGGATCTACATAGATAAGTTCACCTTTACCATCATACTATAGATCGTGCCAAAATAGGAGCTTTGAAACATAGTGTGGACATGTGCCAAAGTATTGTGCAAAAGGAACAATTGCAAGTGCCTAGTAGATATGTATGCAAAACATGCAACCATGTGAACCATGCGACAAAATGCCTGAAATATATGTTGTCTCTTGGACTGCAATGATTGCAAGATATGCAACAAACGATTGTGTTGAAATGACCTTGGAAACTTTTGGGCCAATACGGTTGGCGGTGTGTAAAGCCATACACGACAACCTTTGCCAACATCCTCCTACCCTTATCAAAATGGAAGCTTCGAGGGCATAGCGGGTTTTTTTCAAATGTACAAAGGCAAGTTCGTTGAGTATGCTTGGTGTCACTAGAGCACAAAAAAATATGGGCTTACAATTATTTATGCCGGCTCTTCTTTATGAGATGGATCCTAAAAATGCCACAACTTATGTTCTTCTATCAAACATCTATGCAAAAATGTGCAACTAGGGTGAAGTTCATATTTCAAGGAGATTGATGAAAGATGGAGGAATTTCGAAAAATGCCACGATGTAGTTAGATTGAAGGCTATAAAATGGTTTGTGTATTTTGTGTAGTAGACGGATCACACACACAGGACATAGGATATCTATGCAAAGTTGTAAAGCTTTATAACAGGGCATGGATATCCATCAAAGCATAATGGAAGTCGATTTTTAGCATTCGTCCATGCAAGTTTAGTGCATGTGGGCTCTAAATACTTCAATGAGATAAGTTCCTATTAAAGATTTATGCCCTAAGATATATCATTATGTTTGCATGGTTGACATTTTTGGCTATGTTGGATATCTTCATGAAACTTTGTACTTAATATCAACATGTCAATTAAACATGTGGTGGTTGTGTGGATATGTTTTCTTAGTGCCTATAGAGCATATAAGAATGGGGTTACCATTATTTACAACAATTGTTTGTGAGTTGTGTAGCAGACACATCACACCTACGAGATGCAAGAAACCTATGTAAAGTTTGAGAAATTAACTTAGGAGATGATGGAAGTAGACATCACACCCACATATGCAAGAGATCCATGAGAAGTTGGAGAAATTTTCTTCGAGATGAGAGATGCGATATTTTTCTGAATTCAAAATGTGTACTAAATGCCAAGGACAATGAGGAAAAACAATTTTCTTTTGCTAGCATTGTGAGAGGTTGACAATTGTGAGTCATCAAGAACCTTCAAGTATGTGTTGAATTCCCCATTACAACTAAGTTTATCTCCAAGATAGTTGCAAGACAAATTGTTGTGAGGAATGCAAATTGATCGAATCATTTCAATAAAGGACAATGTGCTTCTAAAGATTATTGTTAATGCTATGTGAGGCGAGTCTATAACGAGGTACTTATCGACTGATGTGAACAAAGGAACCGTGTTTTATCTCTCGTTTCAACTAGATAACAAGACATGGGACATTATTTTTCTAGATGCACCCAACAGTCTCCAATCTTAATAGTTTACCTTTGCTAGTGTACTCCCAACCTCTACCAAAGTAGGAGCTCAAATAGAGTGTTGACATCTGCAAAAGCATTATGGAGGGGATGTTTGTCGAATGGTAGCCAAAGCATCATGGAGAAGGGGCATTTATCGCATATAATAGTTGTGTGTGCCCTAGCAGGGGTTGGCAATATATAGAAATGGCAGGTTGGTAGATATTTGGCACTTTCTAGTCTTCGATATTAACAGGGGTTGGTGAATATTATATATCCACAGTTTGATATGAACCTCATCCTAAACACACGTGATGAATGTTGATACCTATACGGAAAAAAATATATCCAGAATATTCTTGGTATGCTCATATTTAGGCTCAGAACCTAAATATGGTTGATGATGGTTGTGCAGATACTGATGAAAATGAGACCAAGAAAGGGATGCACCATTAGGGAACTATCCAAGTGTGGGGTAATGTTCTTGCATTTTTAAAACAAATTGATAATGAACCCTTCAAAAGCTTTTTGTTTATTATTCCCACTCAAAGGAGTATGTTAAGCGGCTGTGAGAGGTCCTTCCTCCACATTTCCAAAACATGTAGCTTTCCTTCACTACGACATTTCATAATTAGTTCCACCTTCCACTTATAGGCATTCATCAAACCTCTTCTCTTGCTCAAATATATGACATCGAACTAACTGAGATGTTTTGTATTGCTGACTAAATGTTAGAACAAATTCATATAAACATTGCACTTGCATCTCTTCTAGTATTTCTTGCACCTTAAGTGCAATTGCTAGCCCACAACATTATTGGTGCATTATGCAATTTACCTTTGCCCTATTTACCACATTGTTACCTAAATTAGTTATACTCTCAAACTGATATAATCATATACAAACTATGTCTACTGAAACGAACAATTCCTTTTGTACAACTGTATATGTACTACATTTTTCTGTATATGCCAACTTGCTATATCTAATTATCAGGTGGAAAATAATAGTTTCTGCTAAAACTGACATGAATCAACTGAAATTACTAATATAAATTATTATTATATAATGTTCACTCAAATTAGAAGGTTTCCACCTTACCATAAGATATAGCCAGCTTTTACTGCTTGAAAAAGACTAAACCTACCAATAACAAGCTCAACCTATGGCAAGGACTAATATTACAGAGAATGTTGTTTGAACTTAGCTCATCCCTCGCCTCTCTCCCCCAGGGGGAAAGAAAAATAATAATAAGAATTCAAGACCTCAATCAACAACGCCGACAGAATAAATGAATTGCAAGTGTTAGGAATGTAATGTTCCAACTTTTCGCTTAACTGATTTAATTAGAGATGAAAGTTCTGTTTTCCTCTTTTTAGTGGAAGAATCAACTACTTTAGATTCTTTTTGGGCAGTAGGTTTTAAACCATCGACTGTTTTATCTGCAAACTTCTTTTGCTGCTTTTGTACTATGCTACGGCTGTAAGTTGCTGACCTGCACAGATGATGTTCAACAAAGAAAAGGTTGGGTTAATGTACTTGAGATGCCAAATATGAGAACTTCTCTTTTCACATGTTACAGTAAACACAGGCTAAGACAGATAAAATTTTAGACCATTTGAACTGTAAAATATATTATTTGTATTATTCTCTCAAGGTACCTCTTAAACTGTGGATCTGTTGGATCTATGGCAAAATGATGAGATGTGAAGAGAGCTGAAAATCTTGGATCATCGGTATCAACAGTAGGCAGTTTGTCCTCAACTGGGGATTCCTTGAGCTTCCGTCCTTTTGATTTCTTTGGTTTTAAATTATATCCTCGCACAGTGCTTTCTAATCCATGATCATCAGTAAGCAATAGCTCTAGCTCAGCTTTACTGGCATCTTCACTTTTGTTTCACTTGGTATAGTTTTTGATTTTGACTTCTTTTACCAACCTTTTCTACCTTGGACCCAGCAATACTCACCCCCATCTCTCCACTATCCAAAGAGTCGTCATCTAAAAAGAAATCATCAGACTGATTACCCTGTTCTTCATTTCTTGCATCCTCTCTATCAGAATAATCAGATTCATCTTCAGATGATCTCGTTGCCATATTTTTCCTTGCTTTCCTCTTTTCATTTCTTTTTTTTCAAATAAGACTCCCAAACTGTTTCCTCTGACTTGTTCTTGTTCTTTTCAAGAATCCGCTTACTTAGCTCCTCTAGACCGGTGTTAAAAGTTATCTCCATGTCTTTGTCATCTTTATCCTCCCTGTGTTCCAAAGGATCCCCAGAATCAAGAAGCAGGGATCGGTACTTCTCTCTCAAGTCTTTCTTCTTCCCATCATCCATTACATCTTCTTCACCCTCTCCATCCTCGCGCTATCTGATACATCATCATCTGATGCCAAATATGCCTTAAAATCCATTTCATTTAGCTGCAAAACAAGTAAATAGAAAATAAGCCAAAAGATAACCCACCTTTCCATTAATACAAACCCTATACTATAGTAAATGCGAATACTAAAAATTAAACATATCCCTCAAACCTGTATAAAAACATGCATTTCCATTTACATCTTCTAAGGCAATTAATAGTGAAATCAATGTCTTTTGTTATGCACATGTATCCCCACTTTTTCACCTAGGGATAAAACAAACCCACTTCTAAATGTTTTCTTATTGACATGACCCTCAAGGGATTCAATCTTGGATCGCTCCCATAAGAGCGAATCCCATTGACTAATAGATCATTTGTCTTGAACAATAGCAAACCAATGTCGAGGAGAAAAAGGAACAGAAAACTTATTATGACTCTAAAAATAAAATCACTGTTTAGTTTTCAATCAGGCCATAGCAACAATACTTAAATTTCCCTAGCACACGCATTCTTTCTAAAGGAATTCTGCAAGGCAAGACTTGCTCCACATAAGCAAGATATCCTGCTCTTATTGCTACTACAAACGTGTCTACAGTTAATAGTGGAAACAACTTTCAAAGTTATAAGACTAAGATGATATACAGGTCTCTTTTACCCATCAAAGGATATTCATCAGATTAGAGAAGATGATGTTCAAGCAAATACTGGAGACTCCGCGACTTGAAGATCCATTTAAACCTGATCACACATGTATGGCCTTGGATAAATTTATATTCTTGACATTGATATCATGAGTATGAAGAATGCATAAAGGAAGACAAGAAGATGAAGATGAAAATGAAAATGAAGAAGAAACGAAAGAAAAGAATAAGAAATATTTGATGCCTGACTACTCAAGTACACAATGAAATAGCAATTGTCCTTTCAAAAGGGATACCATCTCCAACCAAGGTTTGTAAAATCTACCATGAAGAACATCGGGATTCATTAGAAAATTATTAAGTGGAAATACTACCAAACCACAGAACCAAGCATGCAACGGCACATCAATAAAGAAATAGAATCAAAGGAACGTAGGACTATGTTGCCATTGTGAAAACACAAGCAAAATAATGCCCACAAATTAGAACTTTGTGGACACACCAGACAAGTCAGGGGAAAATGGTTCAAGTAACATAAAGGTGTGGACAAAAATAAAGCAACTCCATCTATGGTTACACATCAACCAACATTGGCTCCATTAATATGGGTAAGCGCTGAACTGTTCAGACTTCAATTTTCAAATATAAGGTTTATTGAGGATCAAACCACTCACTGGTTACAGAAAACATTCATTTCATAGGCATTTAGCAAGGAAGCCATATAAATCTACAAGAGTAGATAACACCCTTTGTGAACTACCCATTGGTTTTCAATGCTTAAAATAGCACCGTTAAACTTACTTGTTTTAAATTAGATTGCTGAAGTTATAACATCAGCAGATGATTTGTACAACCAAAACCAGTGATAGAAGTCCAAGAATTAGATACAAAGCATAAAGAATTAAATTCCATAGAGGCTCTATGTCAAGAAAATAATCAAAGCACAATTATTATCTAGAAATATTATGTATTCAATAAATAGACATCAAAGTCATAATCTCAACATTACCTCTACAAAGACCAATTCTCAAGAAAATGATGAAAGTTATAATTTATTACTCCCATGAACACATCCAAAAACATTCTAGGCACTACACGTATTATATGTTAAAAACAAAGCCTCTTATACAAAGAAATTGAACGTTGCAAGTCATGTGTGTGTGTGTGCGTGTGCGTGTGTGAGCATGTGTGCGTGTGTGAGCATGTGTGCGTGTGCGTGCATGCGTGTGCGTGCAGGCTCGCATGTGTGTGTGTGTGCACGTGTGTGTGTGTGTGTGTGTGTGTGTGTGTGTGTGTGTGTGCATGCGTAAGAGTATTTTGATACAAGATCCTTATATACTAGACCCTCAAAAGCATCTAATATTTTATGTTTATAGTGAACAGGTTGAATCAATCGAACCCCATCTCAAAGATAAGGCATGTCTATTTTCATCATTTTGATATATCATCTTTAATACTCTTTCGATATTTAATTTATTTTCTTTCACTGTTTGGTTAATGAAATGTAACTGCAGTAGTTTCCTGAAAGAGTCACAATATTCATTGACTAACCCACTAACCAGTAAGGCAGGTATATAGCTAAGCCTTTGTAAAACCAGAGTGTTGTACTTCTCTTGGGGAAAGCCGTATTATATCTAAGAATAAGTAGATTGAAGGTTACAAGGCAATATTTAATGGCTCTATCCATAATAAAAGGGTCAAGTCAGCATATTCCATTGAATTCTTAAAACGGAACTAATAAAGCTTCCAAAAATTAGTATTAACAAGACATAAGCAAACTAATGCCTAAGACGAAGAGATTCATAATAATAATGTGAAGTACATACTCCCCAACCTGTTTTGGATCATATTTCCGATTCAATGTCTTAACACGAAGAGGTTCGTCATCATCCCAAGATATATTTACTTTACTATGCTGTAATGCACGAGTGTGGAAATCTGGAGCTTCATATGTGGTCGGAACTGGAATGCAAAATAATAAGACCACAAAAATTGTACAATTCAGCAAATATAACAAATGATAAAACAGATAGGTCAGATCTTAGATCCATATTTCATCCATGCTTCCAAATGTAAACAATGAACTCAGAAAAGAAGATGTTATGCTTAGGGATGAATCCCAGCTCAGTTCTAGCTTAGGTCTCTGTTATAATCTCACATCATAGAACTTAGTAATAATATTCCAATCTCGTGTAAGAAATTCACATTCATATCAACTTCTTAACAAAAAGGTTCCAGAGTTAAATGGTATTTCAAGGGTCAAATTAACAACCATTATTCAGCTGATTCAAAGTTAACAAGGCAAAATATGGAAGTGATATTCACTCATAAAAACTCCTCTATTGATTTTACAGAAATGTGCACACAGATAAACACAGATAACTAGCCAAGAGAGATTACATTCTAGATTTCGACTGCAACTCAAAACATGATTACATCAGCTGTTTTGACAAAATACATAATAAAACCACACTTCTATTTTCTACATCCAAACTTAAATTACAATCACACTCTACCTTGCTCACTTGCAAGCCTCCCTCACCTTGCTAGATGAACATTTATCTTCATGGTTCTTCTCGTTAGTAGAGGAAAAAATAACCGATGGGAAAAATATAACATTCCACCTTTTAACCATTACAAGATGTCAAATGTCAAGTTGAAACTCACATACAACTGCAAACGGATTAAATGAGCTACACGTCGAATATTGACATATTCAAGCATCAACATGTGCATTAAATGGCTCCTATGAGGTCAGTGGTGGACATTACATGTCATGATTATCACCATGACATGAGTTAAGTATCACGCATTTGGCATTTAACATTGTATCTTTGTTGTTATATCACAACATATTCATTTTGTATCTCAATAGTTGGGCCATAATCTAAGCTCTGCATAGTATTGTTGTCACTTGACCACAAGTAGCCCTCAGTATGGTGTTTAGGATTTGGTGGCATCACTGTATTCTTTACAAAAAGTTAATGCAATTTCAAAAAAATGGCAAAGTATGAACCCTACAATGTTTCGTTGTCACGAAACATAGTTTTTTGAAGATGAATTCAAGCATGGTCCTTTTCTCACAATTCCTCAAATGATAGAAAATATCAACAAAGATAGAATGAAGAGGAAATGGACTGCACATCAAATGAATGTGTGTCCTTCATTTTATTATGATTGGGAGTAGTTACAATGTAGTTGGAACAGTTATGTGACAGTTCATAACTGAAAACTACCAACTAACATGTGTGCCTATAAATATATTCATTATATTCAATACCCCCCCTTAATGACTAAACCGGAAACAAGTTTGTCCCAAAATTTTACAAACAAGAGAGGACCAAGAATCAACAGGCTGCTCCTTAGAAGGATAGAAGTGAAGAGAGATATCACTAGAATCAACTAATTGTCGAATATAATGATGATGAATCTCAATATGCTTGGTGCAAGCATGATATACAAGATTCTTGACCATCTTCAATACACCTTGATTGCCACAAAAAATGGAAAGTGGAGTAGGTGCAGTCTAAGGAAGTTGAAGATCAAGGAGAATCCGATGAAGCCAAACTGCTTCACAATTGGCACTGACAGCTGCCTTGTATTCTACTTCAGTGGAAGAGATAGCCACAATGGGTTGAAGCTTACTCTGCCATGAAACAACTCCTGAACCGAAAGAGAAGATGTATCCAGTGGTAGATCTCCAGGTATCCATTGAACCTCCCCAATCAGAGTCTGTATAGCCAAAGAGTTTGAAATTTGTGACTCTGTGATAGAGAATGCCAAAGTCAAGAGTACCTTTGACATATCGAAGAGCACGTTGTTTTTCTCCCCAGTGTGTGAGTTTCGGTTTAGACAAAAACCGAGAAAGATAGCTAACAACAAAACATATGTCCAGTCAGGTGGATGTGAGATATACTGTAATGTCCCTTTTTGAGAAATTTAAATAAATTCCAGAATTCTGATTTTAATTTGCAGCAGACTGGAAATTTATTACAGCAGAATAAAATTATGGAAATAAGTGCCAAAATCTTCAACAAGTATCCAAAAAACCCTTAGCAACAATTATTAAACAATTTTGAACTGAATTCAAGCCAAATCGAATTGATTTAGGTAGAAATCGAACTGTTGTAAATAACTGTGCAATCTGGGACATCACAGCAGTCATATAATGGTTCGATTTGCATGAAACAGTGCCTCGATTTGCGTGAAAAGATAGATTCAGCCTTAAAATGTATGGCGACTTGATATAGTGAATTGATTTGATATTTATTGCACTTAACAAATTATATTTCAATCACATGCAAGTCGAATAGGTAGAAATAATTGCAATAAATCTGAATATGCTCAAAAAGATCTTTAATTCAATGATAATCTGCAAATATAAATGTAAAATCTTTAATTCAATGATAATCTGCAAATATGAATGTTTAAAGTCAATTGGAAAGGGTTTTCGTCCTTCCAAAGGACCTCATATGGGGTTTTCATCCCACATGGAGAAATAATGAGAGTTCTCTCTCAAAATCTGAATTTACAAAATGAATGTTCCTATCCCAAATGCTGCCCCTAAACCCCTATTTATACATTTCTAAGGGTGGCGCCAAAATTGAAAAGGCATGACCTTTCATATGCCTCATGACCTTTCATGTTACTTTTTCTCCACCATGGCCAACCCATACACTATAATTATTTATTAAAAGACATATATAAAAATACTAAGAATCCTATTGTAGACTTCCTCCTCGCATGTTCTTCTTTTTTTAATTCTGTCTTGGCCGACCCATATACTTGAGTTCAACTTCACTAAAAAAACATCATAAAATAATAAAAGATTGATTATAAGTCTTCTCCTTGCTTTTCTCTTTTCATTCCATGGAGAAGAATTTCCTGCAACTCCAATTATGCTATTAATTTGGAGAAAAGGGACATGACAGTCCTCCCTCCCCAAGATTGCTTGTCCCCAAGCAATCGCAATCTCCTGGATCCCATGTGATCCTTGTAGTCTTCATCTTTGTACCTACACAAGAAACAAACTCCTTAGAAGAAACTTGAGTGTTTAACAGCACTCCCTCTGGCCTTGCAATTGTCTTTTTGCTGGTGGGAGTTCCACAATCTTCATGCATCTGGTAGTTGTCCTGAACATGGCTGTACAAGTCTGAAAATGATACATCATAACCTGATTTTATTTCTTTATTCAACTGAAATCTTCCTCTCTCAATATCCCATGAAGGAATGCACTCAAAAAAAACCAATTTACTGCTGCTCATTTCTGATTTTTGCACATTCGATCCTCTAATCATGGTATAACAATCATCAATCTGAAAACTCACTAAGGAAAGCAATCCTGTGAGATAAGAAGAGGACTGAAATTTGATCTGCATAACTTGAAAAATTAGGAGCAGCAGACCCATGATTAAATTCAGCAGTTGTCTTGTCCTTAAATTCGAGAAAATCATACTCATAAATTTTGATTTCATCATTCTCCAAGTGGAACTCATACTCCATGTGACCTTTGAAAGCAAGTTCCTCTGACTTTTGGATCTCTAAATGCCCCCAAACTTTGTATGACTTTGTTGTAGTGTAAACTAAATAGACTAAGCAAAAACCGTACCTTATTATGGGGTCATAGAACTGAAAATTAGAACCATCCTCCTCCACTCTGGTGACTATGTGAACAGCTGCAAGTTTCCCATAATATCCTTTTGTCCACCCATACAGAGAATATACAGAATTTCCCTCAAACTTATGCCTCTTGGAACATATCATGCAAGCATCTTCTAAATTCCACAAGGAGAAGGACTAAAATTCTTTTCTTCACGCTTGTTTTGTCTCATGAAGTGGCCCCGATGATTAGCCCATGGAGTATCATGATCAGCCCTCCAGATCTGACTCTTCACCCATGATTCGAGTATCAACTGGACTTGGTTTTGGTAAGGAATAAGCCCAACCATCACCTGGTACCTTCCTTTACGGATTTCTCTACCAATCACATCTTTAGCAATCTTGTTCTCAACATACTCCACTGATATTGATGACTTCCAATCTTGCAATGAGATTTTGTGTAATGACCCTTGGTCCACGTGGCTTATCTTCATGCTTTGATAATTGAGAGTGAACTCTCTCAACGAATGCCATCCTTGATCTTTAAACTCAGCCACATTAATCATCAAAAAATCAGCACATACCTTATTTGATCTTATGGAGATGTGGAGTTGAGAGCACCTTTTTGTATATTGCATAGAGAACCCATCCGCTATCCTCTCTGTAATTGTAAACTGTTTTGGTATGCTGAGAAGAAATGGATTGGAAATTTTCCAGGAGCTGCTCTTATCCTTCGAACATATAGGCCAAAATAAAGGAATTTTTCCCTGATATGTCTCCCAAAGTAACTGCTGAAGCAGTATATGGTGCAAGAAACTCTTCTCAACATGAATGACTAATGAAAGGAACTGATTTATTGTGTAACATGTCTGCTGTTCCAAATCAGCAGCATATAGGCTTGTATTGGCAAGCTTAATACACCATAAACCAACCCCTTGATTGCCCTCCATCATACTTTTCAAACTCAGCTGAGTTATTATGCCCGGATCAAAGGAGTAACATTCATTCCACACCAATTTTATGCACACATCCTTTATATTAAATGACTGATGAAATGGAAATGTGGAGCTTACCATGTACCCATGTAGATCACCTTCAATTAAAGAGTTGTAATTTGGTGCTCCTACCAAAATGCCATCATGTCCAATTTCACCCTCCTTGCTAGCCTCATCACAATTTGAAAATACTCTAATGCAAAAAATAACACCCTTTTCCTCTTCATCCCATGAAGTGTGATGTGCACAAAGGTATCTCATCATTAGTGACCAAAGTGGACTCACCATATATGAAACCTGAGTGTTTCTAATTATCCACTCATGGTGAAAAATCTGAATTAATATATAGGCCCAAACTGAAATATTTCCATGCCAAGGGCTGCTCAAAACTTCTGAGTTCAAATCAGCATGCAAGCAATATTTCAAAAACATCATACCTCCATGATTTTCCGCTTTCCGGGTGCTTACCTTCATTGTATCTTTGCTTGATGCTTGCTTGTCAATTCCCCCATGTCCTGGTGCTTTCACAATGCTGATATCTCCCTCAATTGTCCTTTTTGCTGCTGCTAGGATCAGTCCAGCCTCTTCTTTCTTCATGCACCTTGTTCACAAGTGCTTGGGATGTCTTGGTGGTCCTTCCTCGAGCTTAATTCTTCATCTTCGGCTCTTTTTTGCCTGCTGCTACAAGCGACCAGCGGACTGCCTTATATGGGTTTCTTCCATTACTGCTTCTTGTTCTCCAATCTTTCTTTCATCACTAACGCTGATGTTATTTATCTTTTGAGGGAGGTCTTTATGACCATGCACACCTAGAATACCGAATTCCCATCTTATGAAATCTGGAAATGGCATGGCATTACGGATGTCTACTGGTAGAGCTTGGTATTTTTGAAGAGATCTTCCACCTCCGTGATTATCGAAACCCCGGCCTTTTGAGAATCCATGCTCTGATACCACTGTAATGTCCCTTTTTGAGAGATTTAAATAAATTCCAGAATTCTGATTTTAATTTGCAGCAGACTGAAAATTTATTACAGCGGAATAAAATTATGGAAACAAGTGCCAAAATCTTCAACAAGTATCCAAAAACCCTTAGCAACAATTATTAAACAATTTTGAACTGAATTCAAGCCAAATCGAATTGATTTAGGTAGAAATCGAACTGTTGTAAATAATTGTGCAATCTGGGACATCGCAGCAGTCATATAATGGTTCGATTTGCATGAAACAGTGCCTCGATTTGCATGAAAAGACAGATTCAGCCTTAAAATGTATGGTGACTTGATATAGTGAATTGATTTGATATTTATTGCACTTAACAAATTATATTTCAATCACATGCAAGTCGAATAGGTAGAAATAATTGCAATAAATCTGAATATGCTCAAAAAGATCTTTAATTCAATGATAATCTGCAAATATAAATGTTTAAAGTCAATTGGAGAGGGTTTTCATCCTTCCAATGGACCTCATATGGGGTTTTCGTCCCACATGGAGAAATAATGAGAGTTCTCTCAAAATCTGAATTTACAAAATGAATGTTCCTATCCCAAATGCTGCCCCTAAACCCCTATTTATACATTTTCTAAGGGTGGCGCCAAAATTGAAAAGACATGACCTTTCATATGCCTCATGACCTTTCATGTTACTTTTTCTCCACCATGGCCGACCCATACACTCTATAATTATTTATTAAAAGACATATAAAAATACTAAGAATCCTATTGTAGACTTCCTCCTTGCATGTTCTTCTTTTTTATTTTGTCTTGGCCGACCCATATACTTGAGTTCAACTTCACTTAAAAAACATCATAAAATAATAAAAGACTGATTATAAGTCTTCTCCTTGCTTTTCTCTTTTCATTCCATGGAGAAGAATTTCCCGCAACTCCAATTATGTTATTAATTTGGAGAAAAGGGACATGACATATACCAGGTTGCCCACCAACTGTCTATAGAGTGATTCATCTACCGGTGGTGAATCATCATGAGCTGATAACTTCAGCCCGACCTCCATAGGTGTAGAAGGATTACAATCAGACATCCTAAACTTCTGCAACAGATTTGTAGCATACTTGACTTGAGCTATGAAAATCAAATAATCATGTTGCCAAAATTCTACACCTAGGCAATAGTGTAGGAGGCCTAAATCAGTCATGTCAAAAGCAGCACATAAATCTGATTTTACTTGTTGAATAGCAGTGGCCCCACTACCTGTGATGGCAAGATCATCAACATAAACAATAAGTATCACAATGTCATCACCATTGCTTTTGACATAAAGATTTAGATCAAAAAGACTTCTTCTGAATCCGGAATCTTGTAGGTGTTGATCTATTTTAATATACCAAGCTCAAGGAGCCTGCTTAAGCTCGTACAAGGACTTAATTAGCCTGCACACCAGATGTTCATGACCACATGCCTAAAACCCTTCAGGCTGGATCATATAGACTTCCTCCGCTAAATCTCCATTCAAGAAGGCACTTTTACATCCATCTAAAAAACCTTCCATCCAAATTGAGTGGCAATTGAAAGAAGCAACCGAAAAGTGACCATCTTTGCAATAGGAGCAAAAGTCTCCTCATAATCTATTCCCTCCTATTGCGAGAAGCCTTTCGCAACAAGACATGCTTTGTACTTATCCAAAGTACCATCTAGCTTTGCACTTGACTTTGTATACCCATTTGCAGCCAATGGGTTGTTTCCCTGGAGGCAACTCCACCAATGTCCAAGTATTATTCTTCATCAAGGCATCATACTTTGTTTGCATGGCAGTTTCCCATTTAGGTATGCCTTTTGCTTCAGAGTATCTTTGTGGCTCAACGATTTTGTGAAGATCAAAAGAAAGAGCAAAATGAACATGCTCTAAATCAGCAATTTTCTTACCAATCCACCTTGAGGCCATGCATCTGATTGAGGCATTTCATCCTCCCACACATCCTGCAAAGTGGAGTAAAACCACTTAGGCCTTTGTTGGACTGTAGAAGTCTGTTCCGGATGAGGCTCTACCAGATGAGGAACCAATTCAAGTTCATGTCTTTTATATACCAGTGTATTACTAGTGGGTGTCACAGATTGTTGTGGTGGAGTCCGTGGAGGAGTATGAGATAAACTAGACTTTTCATTGGGTAAAGGAATCACAATATTTTCAAATGTGGCTTGTTGATCACACCCAATTGCTTGTTGATTACAACCAACAGTTTGTTGATCACATGCAAAGAATGACTCTGTTCCTTTCACATCAACAACACGAATAACAATTACTTTGTGGAAATATTAACCCTTAGATTGATCACTATAACCAGCAAAGAAATATCTTGTAGTTTTAGAGTCTAACTTACTCCTCTTTTTATCAAGAACCAAAGTATATGCAGCTGAACCAAAAATACGAAAAAGTTGATACCTCGGGTTTGGTTTTGGACCAAGCTTCTTCAAGTGTGACGTCTTGTAAAGCTTTGCAAGGACTCCGATTGAGAATATATACTGTTGTGTTTATTGCTTCTCCCCAGTATTTGAATGGTACACCTCTACTATGCATCATGCACCGAGCCATCTCCATGATAGTTCTATTCCGCCTCTCAACCACCCTATTCTACTATGGGGTATATGGGGTTGTTAGTTGATGATGAATTCCTTATTTACTGCAGTAATCCTTGAACTACTTGGAAGAGAGCCCCTCCCCCGCCCTTTATTGGATCTCAATGTCTTGATCCGCCAACTGGCTTGGTTTTCCACCAATGCCTTGAACTTCTCAAAACAAGCAAAACAATCGACTTCTTTTTCAAGAAGTAAACCCACATCTTTCTCAAATAATCATCCACCAACAAAAGAAAGTACCTCGCACCAAGAACAATGGGAGACTTCCATGATGGCTCACAAAGATCTACATGAACAAGATCTAGAAGCCCCTTGCACACCAAGCACCTTCAGTTAGAAATGGATTCCTTTTTTGTTTTCTAGCCAAACACCCTGCACACATATCTTGTTTCTCTTGAATAATAGGCAAACCAAGAACCATGTTGGCTCTACTTGAGTTTGGCGAGATACTGAAGGTTGAGATGTCCATATCTCTCATGCCACAAAATGTTGGTATTACCCTCCACAACTAAGGCATGTAAGTTGATTGTGGCAGGATCAACCAGCCTATACAAGCCTCCTTGCCCAATGCCCAAGGCAACAACTTTGTTTAGTTTTACATCAAACACAATGCATTTCTTCCCATTTAAGGTTTACAAAAATATTGGGGTTTTCCGTCAGTTGACTTATAGAAAAAGATTCTTATTCATGTTAGGTACATATCTAACATTTCTAACATTTAATTTGACATTATCATTCAATATGATTTGGATATCCCCTATCCCTTCTATTGCATGAGATCTTCCATCCCCTAATGAAATTGAACTAGAACAGAAATTTGTGTGAAAATTTACATACCAATCTTTTTGACCCGTGAAGTGTCTTGATGCTCCAAAATGAAAGAACCAACACCTTGTAGGGTTGTCATCCGAGCATGATGCCATGAGGGCATACTCTTCTTAAGGTTCTTGTTCGACAGTGTCCACATTTGCTTGTCCCTTCTACTTTTTGTTGGCAAGATCATATTGTCTTTTTCGACAATCCTTCTTCACATGATTGAGTAACACTTGACTTGATATTTAGGAGATAATTTTTCAGTTGTCGTTTCCATTTCCTTTGATTGAACGGCAAAAGCACTATCAATTTGTCCGTAAACTGGACTCAAGTGTCTGAATTTGTCTTTGTTCCTTTTGTAATAAATAGGAACTAACTTTATCAAAAAGTCGAAGTCTGACTTTCAACCATCAAATGGAGGGCTTCAACAAATGACTCATATGATGATGGCAAACTATTCAACACCAACGCCACCATATCATTGTCATCTACTATTTTGTTAATGGAGGCAAGTTGATCTTGGAGGTCTTTCATCCGAAGTAGGTGCTTTGACAGTGACCCACCCTCTTGCAACCTTGCTGAAAATAGCAAATTCTTCAAGTATAACACCCGACTCTTCTCTGAAGTCATATATTTGTCCTTCAAACTGATCCATAGATCACCCACCAAAGTGGCATTGCGGACTTCTGGTATCAATTCATCAGATACCGACAACTTCAGCAGTAATAGGGCTTCCTTATGACATTTGTCATAATCCACAAAATTAGTAGTGGGCCTACTTTCTTTGCAACATTATTTTATCACAATCACAAAATTCCGCAATGGTCAAAATTTTATGGCTCCAAATGTTATAATTTTGTCCGGTTAACTTTTGTGCCTCCGGCAGAACAAGATTTTGTACATTCACCATCCACACCAATTTCCGACCCACAAATTAATGCAGACTAATAATGGAGTGGAAATAAATATAACAGCAAATGTGATTGTCTGTCTTCAAAAAACCCGCAAATACATATGAGAATTTATCAATGCCCTGAGCAGTGTTATGCACAAATCCCCTAGCACCCACGAAATCACAGTAAGTATGCACGAATTCCCATACCCTAAATACTGTCTTTTGCTTGAATCATGACCAGAACCACAGAGTTCGATCGGCAACTCGCCACTGTCAAAACGTGAGAAATATTCTGCCAAAAACATGAGAAATATTCTCAAAAACGTGTTGTTTTCTTCATTCTGCCCTAGCGGAATGTTTTTCTTTAGTTCGTGCCTTAGCAGACTGGTATTCTGCAGTTTGTGCCCTAGCACAAGGCTTCCTCGAACTGTTCTTTTTGAAATTTGTACTTCCTTGCAAGTTTCCTCAGATTTCAAATGTTTTCGAGCACTAGAGGCTCTGATACCAATGTTAGCAAATGTAGACAAAGATAGAATGAAGAGGAAATGGACTGCACATCAAATGAATGTGTGTCCTTCATTTTATTATGATTGGGAGTAGTTACAATGTAGTTGGAACAGTTATGTGACAGTTCATAACTGAAAACTACCAACTAACATGTGTGCCTATAAATATATTCATTATATTCAGTATCAAATGGTCTTCTTAATGGTGTCACCTCCGTGAAACCACAAAAATGGTGTCAAGCATGCAAGCTCAATTTATTTTTCTAAGAGCGCTCTTGCATTAGACTTACCTAAGCATTTGTAATTTTTTTTAATGACGAAGTTAACTGTTACAACAGCAGCAAGAGCTGCAAGACCAAAAACTCAAAAAAAGAACAGCAAAAGCAAGACAAACACAATTACAAATTCAACTTCTTGAGGAAGTTCATGTGATCATTTTTGACCCTTCTGATTTGCTTCTCAACTTTCACCATTTGCTGTGCTAGATCAGTGTTGTGGACAAGATCCTTCTGGAGTAACCTAAGCAGAGTATGCAACTGTAAACAACAGTTAAAGCTTTTGAATTGCAACTGCAAAAGGAATACATGAGTTATTAAATACAGCAATGCATATATTCTTCCACAAGTGGCTAATAATCATTTGCCTAAAAGATTCAGCAATCACATTATGAGAAATGTTAAGGCCTAGAAGAGTTTGTTTCCAAGACATCTGGTGTCCAAAAATATCAGGTAAGTCATTGTGCACCCTAGCCCATGTTCTTTTTGCAGATATACATCTCCAAAAAAAAAAATGCTGGATTCAGGGAGATTGCAGACTGGACATTTAAGAGGGTTAGTGGCAAGAAATTGAATGCTGTCACCAATAGGCAGTTTGTGAAAGAGTAGCTTCCGGGCAATGATTTGAGCCATAACATCAGCTTTGGACTTCCAAATGGCAGCTCCAAGGTGTTGCCATTTAACTTCAGTAAGTTTGCATTTCCACTTTGAATTAAGCCTTTGTTCCAAAGGCAATCCCGGAAGGAGTTTCCAATAAACACACTTAAGCGGAAAGTGGTCTAGCCTATGGCTGTTAGGCCACCTCCAATCCTTCACAAAGTTGCATTGAACCACGGTGGACATCTTAACAAGTAATGAATTATCCACAAGTTGCTGAATTTCATTTACAGCAGTCCTGTCAGTGTTCTGTAGGTGGAAAAGATCCTTTAAAAGAAACCAATGCTTCCATTGACAGCCAAATAAGTGCCATAGATCTCCAAATTGACTAATCCCTTTATTAAATAGGAATTTTCCTTTTATCCTAGAGTGAAGAGCAAGGGGCAACACATTAATTTGAATATGCCTATTCCACCAAATAGAGGAAGTTGGAAAGCTATGACTGTGCCAAGGGAGTTGCCTTTCCATTTCAACAGTTCAGAATTTTTTTGCCACACCTTCCGCATACTATTATGAGGGCTGAGGTATAAAAATAAGTCGATGGGTGTCCTCCTGATTAAGAGGAAAACATATGAAGGGTACATGGACTTCCCATATGTTTTCCTCTTACATTTTGAGGACACCCATGGACTTCTCTTTCAACAACTCCTATGATCGAGTTACATGCCCAAAATCCAACTTTCCCTCTACAATACTCTCTCTTCAATATGAAGATCTTCCATGTAAATCGTCAATTTCTAGAGCTCGTTTTCCCATATGAGGGTCCATTTGGCATCGATAAAGCATTTCAATCTCCAAGATATTTCATTCCAAGGTGTCCCAACCCCTTATTCACCATATAGATTATATCCATCTAAAAACCATATCATTACTATTTGTAGCTTGCATCCACTCTAAACTCCATCAGATTTCATTTTCTCTTGGCTCATCTCCACAACTACAAGGTGGTTTTGATTCATTCATCGAAATTGGGAACATTTCCTCTGATCAAGGAACAATAAGGACATTTAATATAGTGAGTAATTGAACTGTAGTTATTTATCAATCATATCCATATGCAAATGGGTAGATAGAAATAAATCAAAGAGTGGGTAAAGAGCTGAAATGGTTGTAAAGGTTGGATCAAAATGAATTAAAAATAGGTGGATGGCCGGAACAATTGTAAAGGATAGGAAAAAATGAATAAAAGTATGAGGACAGCTGGAACAGCTGTAAATGGTAGATGGAATGAATCAAAAGTAGATGGACAGCTAGAAACATTAAATGTCATTTACAATTTTCAGCTTATATATAGACTCCTCTTACGTAAATAAAAACTCTAAATAAACTCAGGAATAGACACTCATATATAGATTCATATGCCTTCACTCTCCTACTTCTACTTTAAACTCACACTTTTGCTTCCTTTTTCTCGATAGATCCCCCACCTTCTCATGCACCTATGAAATGCACTTTACTAGCACTTCACCTTCCCCATTTCTTTCCTCTTCTTTTTTATTATTGGTAAAAGGTTTTGGAGGGACCTTACCCAAGGTTACAACCAGAGGCTCAACAACCAAGATTAACAAAGTATAACAGTGTGGTTTTTTTATCTGTGGGGTCCACACCCCAGCCAAAAGAGAAAAAAACAGGAGAAAACAAAGGCAGGGGCCATCTGCCTACAAAGAGCCCAACATCGAACCAACAACAGCAAAACTGCAGCTAGAAAACAACACAAAAACAGCTGCACCAAGAACAAGGAGCCAACAGCACTAACCAACAAATTTGTTAAAAACTTTTAAAGCAACCCTGAAAGCCTAGTAGAGTTTCAAGGCTATGGCAATAGTGGGGTCCCAATTTGTAGCCTTAAACTTTCTTGTAATCTTGCCATTCTTCCATGCCGAGTCCAGGATGCACTGAGTCACAAATTTGGCGGATGTGGACTTGCATAAGATCCAGAATAACATTGTGCATAGCCAAGTAGTTGTGTTTTTCCTCCGAGCTTTAATATTAGATTCTAAGGTGACAATTTCCTCTTTGAGGCTGGTGTTGGGGTCCAAGCTTGTTCCTTAACAAGATGGTAAGTAGAAAGTCTACATTGTCCTCAAGGGTTTTAACAATATCAGCTTGCATGTTGAATTTCTTTTCCAAACTAGAGCCTTCTTCCATGGCAGGAAGAACTGTGGGAGGGCTATCTTCCACCAATATTTCTGTCTTTCTGGCTAGTGCCCACAATTTCCTTATCTTTCTTGCACTACTGCGAAGAATCCTTTTAGGGGTGGTTCCAAGACAGAGTCACGGTACATGGGGTTTTTGGAGCGAATGTGAGTTTGTTTGGGAAGGGGAGAAACCACAACAGGGCAGGGGTCGTTGGCAACAACATTAGACATGTATTGATTAATGAGATAAATGACTCCCTGGTGAAGAGGAACAGTCCTCTTGTGACCCTGAACTTCTAGAATAAACTTTTCCATTGACTACAAAATGTAGTAGGAGAGACTCACCTTCACCTCACGCTTGAAGTGGTTAAGCAAGACCAAGTGATGTTGCGGAATGGTGGAGAATCTTCCCTCTAATGTGACATAACGCACCATCATACGTGTCACCTCATCATATGGTTGCAAGATAGAAGAAACCGAATGCCTTCCTTTTTGATGTTGAGCTTTTCTCCATCGTCTAGAAAGAGCTTTTCTTCTGCTTCCTTATCAATTTTGTTCTTGAAGAATTTGTTCCCCTCCATGCTTAGCCTAGTGATAAATGAGATGAATTCTTCAGTGATTTGAAAGTCCCTATCTCTGAAAGAGATGTTACGGTCTTTCCAATTCGCCACGAATTGTAAAGAGATATATTGGTCATGCCCTTTTATGCATTGGATGAAATCGGTGAAGCCCTCCATATTTATGGTCTCCCAGAGCTCAATCTGATCCTGCCATTGTGGGTCGAAGATAGGTTCTACTCGGCAAGGGGCACCACCCATTATGAAAACCCTCTGAGATTTTGATGGGCTGAACTCGAAAGTTATGACCAATACCAACAGCCCGATTGTGGCTGTATGATTTCTTTCCTCTTCTTGACTTCGCCATAAATCTAGTGATTATTTCACTTGCATGACACTTTGCATTTTTGTAACACTCTTGAGTAGGCCATTTTGAGATGGCTTTGATCCTTTATGTATCTTGATTCTTTCATGGGTAACAATTCAAACTTCTTCCCGTTCTTGGAAATTCTTTCTCACATCATGCATTGCAATTTTTTCATATTGTCAAGGCCTTCCCAATAACACATGGCATGCATCCATGGCTAGCACATCACATAATGTGCCATCCTGGTAATTCCCAATGTGCAGATTCACCTTACACTTTGCTCAACCACCATTGATTGATGCCCCTACTACAACCATGTAAGCTTAAATGGATTTGGATGCGGACTTTGTTTCAAACCCAACTTCTACACTCTCTTTGGAAAGCAAAATATCAATATTCCTATCATCAATAATCAGATTGCAACATTTTCCTCCTACTTTGCACTTAGTTTTGGAACAGCATTATGTACATTTGAATTCTCTTCTTTCTCATGCTCACTTCGACCAACTTCTTCTAATGAGTCATTTTTGCTTGAAATACATGAGTTCTTGCTCACTTCTATTTTCCTTCTCTACTTCTAGATTCATTTGCACGATGGCCATGTTGGCGACATCCATAACAAATTCCTTCAAATCTTGTACCACAACCTCTTCCTCAATATCCTTTGCCTTATCAAAAATACATTCACTCTTATAACTTTTGTATAAGGAGCGTGTTTTTTGCCTCTCTATCTTCTTGTTTTCCATATTTTTTCATCTTCTAACACATTGTTTTTCTAATGCATGAGCATCCGTGTTCACACGCAATCCTACATCACCCAAAAACAT
The DNA here is from genome assembly GCA_018340775.1 of Taxus wallichiana var. yunnanensis. Taxonomy (NCBI): domain Eukaryota; kingdom Viridiplantae; phylum Streptophyta; class Pinopsida; order Cupressales; family Taxaceae; genus Taxus; species Taxus wallichiana. The sequence goes on from CM031238.1 coordinate 828,589,704, forward strand.
TTAGAGTTAGTGAATAAAGAGTTAGTGATTAAACACTTGTGCAATGTCGCACCACTCTTGAGCATGTTGCACAAAACATGGAGCCTTGACTATTTTTCTGCAAAAGTCACAAATACCCAACCAAGCCACAAAGGCTTAACCTTGCCGCGCAAACCTATACTTAGCCGTGCAATGCTATTTATGCCGCACGCACCTATCAATGTCACACAAAACCATGTGACCTTGTCTCATGTCACGCAACACATTTTCCTTGCACACAAAAGCCACGAAGCCTTGTGCACGCCACTTAAGCCTCTGTTGAAGCGACGAAGCATTTTGGATGCCACCAAACACTTTGGCAAAGCCTTGTAATCCTACGAGACATCTACCTTATGTCGTCATGATTGGATTTGCTTATGATAGGAATCTCCTATCAACATTGATACAATTAGAGATAGCCACAAGTGGACCTACATTGATGCAGTTAGAAATAGGCACAAGTGGACCTTGATCCATTGTTCATGCCCAAGAACACACCAAATGATCTGATAGAGCTTGATCTAACTGGAGGAAATCTCTAGGGAAGATCAATCGCAATATGAAGCATTCTGAGGAATCTTTGCAAGGTATCTTTACTTGCAAAAGTATTTTAATTCCCTTTTGTGTGTCACTACAATTCTGCAAGTAGAGGAGAGTTGTGAGCATGTAAGGCATCTATCCATCCATTAAGTGGAATGAGATTAGGGCATCTATTGTGGAGTTTCAGAGTTGAGCAAAGTAAGGTTTTGTAGAGTTTTACAAAGTTTGCAAGCTTAGGATAGGTCATAGGATTGGAATTCTTTGAGAAATCTTGCAGTCTTGCCACAAAACTATCATTGGGTGTAATGCCATGCTGCCTGATTTTGTAATATTTTTGTCACATTAATAGAATGAGCTTTCATTGTTTCTTGTTATAGTTGTGCCCAAAATCTTGTTTAAGTGAGATTTAACTCTGAAATTTGTGGTTTGTGTGGTCTCAGGAATTCCTTCATTAGGACCCCTAACCGCAAATGCAGCAATCTAGTATCAAAGCAAGGATTTCTAAGTCCTTACAGAAGATTTGGTATAGCAGTCAATCTGGTATTTAGGATTTTGCCTTATTGCAAAGTCAAGTGTGTTTTGTGGGGATAACATCAGTCTATTGAGTGATCTATAGATTTGTTGGTTTGCATACTAGTTGGTGTGGGTAAAGAGTAATTGAAGTCATATCTTCCAACATTTGGGTTGTTGGGTAAAGGTGTAGATCGCAGAGTTTTGTTCAGTGAATGATTGTGAGGAAATAGTGATGGCACATAGAATGGCTGCTAGAGCAAACAGAACGCCAAGACTTGCGGACTTGGCCCAGATGATGAAAGTAGTACATGGTCGTTTGGAGGCTACGAAAACTACACAATGTAGAGGAATAGCAATCGATGATGATACGAGCGATGATGAGCACATGGAAAGAGCACTTAAGGAGCAAGATGTTGAAGCAAGGCATGTTGACGAAAGCATGAGAATAGACTCTTGTCTGCAATCTCAAGGATCAGCAACAAGCCGAAGATAGAAGTTCCAAGTTATTCTGGGAGCTTAGATCCAAAAGAGCTCATTGACTGGATTACAGAAATGGAGTACTTCAAGTACGAGGGTGTAGAAGATCCCAAGAAGGTGAGTTTACATGTACCAAGTTGAAGAGTCATGCATCTTTGTGGTGGGAACATGTGTAGACCGAGAGAGTACAAAGAGAAGAAAACAAGATCAAGAGTTGGGATAGATTGGTGACGAAGTTAAAGGCTAAGTTCATGCCTGTAAATTACCAATCGCATTTGTTCAACAATTGCAGAACATGCCTCAAAGAAGCTGAGTGTGAAGAAGTACACGAAGTAGTTCTATCGGCTCACTATCAAAGCAGATTATGTGGAAGACAACGTAGAAAAGATATCAAGATATGTCAATGGATTGCGTATTTCCATTCAAGATGAGTTTAGTATGATCAGATTGAGATTTGTGGCGAAGGCCTATCAATATGCACTGAAGGCAAAGGAAAAGGCATCCCATTGACAACAAAGCAATGCGGAGGAAAAGAAAAATCCTGCACAGAAGTGGAAGTATGTGCAATGATGCACAAAGCATGCACACAAGGGTGATGCGAGTACCTTCACTAGCATAGTTATGCGCAATGAGGCAAAGGTAGATCTCCTTTTAGAGGAAGAGGATGTAAAAGAGGTAGAGGATTTGGCAGAACCTGTTTTTGTGGAGAAACTGAAATCGTTCATTTGAATGTCCACAAGCTATGCAAAAGAGCAATGGAAGGAGGAATGATGCTAGTAATCATGTTGCTCAGCACGCAGATGCAAAAGCAATGCATAACAATGGTACAGAAAAGCCAAAACACAAAGAAGCTCTCATGATGAAGAGGTGTTGCTAAAGCCTGCAAAGGAAGAGAATGTGCCCACATGGGGAAAGGATTTGTTCGAGAACCAAATGCAAATCAAGAGGTAAGTGTTGCAAACCTATTATCGTGGTAGCACCTTGTTTCTAATGAGATGGTTGAGAAGCTTGGTCTAAAGAGGATTGTGTACCCAAACCCATATAAGGTGTCGTGGTTGTTGAAGGGACATCAATTGCTTGTGAATGAGTAGTGCAAGAGCGCGTATCAAGATTGGCACATATGAAGATGAAGTCGTGTGCATATAATGCCCATGGATGTATGTCATGTGCTATTGGATCAACCTTGGCAATATGATAAGACAATGGTACATGATGACCGCACAAATACATACACATTGGTGAAGCACAAAAGTACTCTTTGAATCCTTTGAAGGACACAAGTGTAGAGGTGGAAAGGTATTTAGGATATTGTTGGTTTCGGGAAAGGAGTTCCTAAATGCTATAAAAGGGTATAGTGAATGTTTTGCACTCATCCCAAGGCTCATGCTAAAAACATGGGGAGGTGAAGACGCGTTAATAGAGATTTCGAAGAAGTGAAGGAGATACTAGGTGAGTATGTGAATATCATGTCAAAGGATATTTTGGATGGTTTACCACCTACATGCAATATCAGGTCATTAGATGGACTTGATACCAAGGTCTATTTTACCAAACAAAGCCGCATATAGGTTGACACCTATGGAGAATGAGAAGATGAGAAAGCAAGTGCAAGAATTCCTTGAGAAGGGGTTGATCAGAGAATCTTTGAGCCCATGTGTAGTACCTGCAATATTGGCACCAAAGAAAGGAGAGTGGGGAATGTCCACTGATTCCGAGCCCATCAACAAGATTATTATCAAGTATAGATTTTCATTTCTGCACATAGATGATTTAATGGATTGTTTGAGTGGAGTAAGGTACTTCACATAGATTGCTCTAAGAGCGGATACCATCGATCAACGAATAAGAGAAGAACCGATGAGTAAAAGATTACGTTCAAAACATAGGATGGATTGTATGAGTGGATGATCGCATCATTTAGGCTAACCAAGCACATTCATGCAATTGATGAATGAAGTGTTGAGGCCTTTCTTAGGTAAGTTTGTCATAGGATATGAATGACATTTTAATTTTCAAAAAAACACAAGAAGAGCCCTTCGTCCATTTGCGGAAAGTGTTACAGCATTCACAACAGGAAAAATTGTTGGTGAATCTAAAGAAATGTAGTTTCATGTGGAAGAAGCTAGTGTAGTTGGGATTTGTGATATCTCAAGAGGGATTGAAGATGGATCCTGAGAAGGTGTGAGCTATAGTGGATTGGTTGTCACCCAAGAATGTCACGAGGCTTTGAAGCTTTAATGGATTGATGAGCTTCTACAAGAATTTCATTAGAGGATTCAATGAAATTTGTGCATCAATCATAGAGGTGATGCGGGAAGACAAAAGGAGTTTGCATTGATGCAAACACAAAATATGGCTTTCAAAAAAGCTAAAGAAAAAGATTAAAGAGTATCTAGTCTTGCTTTTCCTAATTTAAATAAGGTATTTCATTGGTTGATTCGACATGAGTGGAGGGAAGACCATCATATTTTAGTGAGTATTTGAATGATGCGAGAAGAAGATATTCAAACTATAGTCAAGAGTTTTATGCCATTGTGCAAGCTCTGAAGAAGTGGAGGTACTACTTGTTGCCCACCCACTATGTAGTACACACAAACCACAAGCACTAAAATTTATAAATAGCCACGGCGATTGAATCAAAGATACATGAAATGGGATGAATTCTTGTAGAGTTACATATTTTTCTTGAAGCGTAAAGTGGGAATCAAACGAGTTGCGAGATGCATTGAGAAGAAGTGTCTTAGTAAGTGAGATGCAAGTTAGAGTAGTGGGGTTCAGGCGATGAAGAAACTCTACATAGAAAATGAAGATTTCGGAGAAGCATGGAGAGCATTGCAAAACCAATGAGTGTTGACCACTTCCCTTGGTTAGACTACTTGCGAGGAGGGTTCTTGTTCAAAGGCACACAACAGTGCATGCCGGAAGGATCAAAGAGGATAATTTGATCCAAGAGAAGCATTGTAGAGGATTAACAAGTCACTTTGTCGCAATTAAGTGAGAGATACTTTTGGTCATAGATGGCTACGAGATGTGCACACATATGTGCAGAGATGCAAAGTATGTCGGATAGCGAAGGGGAAGAGTCGAATGCGGGATTATATCAACCACTTTAACACTTGAGAAACCTTGTGAGCATTTAAGTATGGATTTCGTTTTGGGTTCTCCTGAGAATCAAGGTTCATAATTTTATCTTTGTTGTTGATAAATTCTCAACAATGGCTCATTTTATCATTGCTTGCAAAAATCAATGATGTTATGCATATAGCTAACTTGTTTTCTAGGTAAGTTGTGAGACTGCATGGATTGTCATGCAGCATTGTATCTGACAAAGATACTAAGTTTGTTGACCACTTTTGGTGAATATTGTGGAAGAGACTGAACAAGAGGTAGGAGTTTAGTTTTGTGCATCGCTGAAATGGATGGCCAAACCAAAGTTGTCGAACAAGTCTTGGCAATTTGTTGTGATGTTTGGTAGGAGAGAAGAGAGGTCAATGGATTTTGTTCTTGCACAAGTGGAGTTTGTTTATAGCTCTATAAATAGAGCACCTTTGGAAGACACCTTTCTAGATTGTTTATTGAATAAGTCCTTGAGGACATACTTGGGGTAGCCATTCCAGTTTTTAATGTAATTCCACACTCATGCTCAGATTAATAAAAGATACACAGACTTTAGTACAGCAGATCAGAACCTTCAGTGTTGAAAAGTGACTCAAAATATCATGAGAACCAACTCAGCTAGCAACTAATTTGATGATTTCTTATTCCAAAGTAGTAAGCATACAATAACAAGCCCTATGAATGAATCCCAAACTGATGTAGATTTTCCTAATAATGGCGGCTAAGTCTGATGATGGAAACTCAAATAAAACAATACCCAGCCGTATCTATCCTTGCCATATCAACTCAGAATTTATTATAGAGAACAAATCTGAATTGTGAGTACATATATAAACTGTAACAGCACCCAGAAATCTGCAGACTTAAAGCATTGAAAAAGGTACCTTAGGCAGCGCCAAAAATACGGAATGTAGGTGATTTAAAGTTCTGAGGTACTGCTGAACAGAGGACAGTAGCATGCAGCCTCAAATATTACATCTGCAATACCAGTCAGCCTCCCTATATGTCGCTCCACATACAGAAAATGTCATGACACAGCTGCAATAATTCTTCAGTCCCTTTATAGCCCAAAAGCTCAATATCAACAACTGGAAAATACTGAAATTCCCTTGTAAGCACAATAAGATTCCCTGTGTGAAAATCTCTCTCTTTTTCTCAGAGGGTTTTCGTCCTCTAGAGTTTTTCAATAAGCACAAAGCTTAGACAAAAATCAGAGTTTGATAAAATGAGTAAGTGATCTCCCTTCAAGTCGACCTCTCCCTTATATAGGAGAAATGGCCCCAAAGTAACCTCCCCAATCACCAATCACAATCAGTGATTATATCTAAACATAAGTCCCATTTTTAATGCCTAGGCTGGTCGCATTTTCCTTCTTTGGGCAAATTGGCACGTTTTCCCAAAAATGCCTCCCAAGGCAAGTCGCACTTTCTCTTTTCTAATACAATTACTTTTGATTGTATTTTAATTTATTTAAACTTTATCACTTATTATATGTGCTTTTCATAATATTATTATTTTTTTGAAACAATAGCACAATATAATAAAATAATAAAGTTATGTCACCCTTAAAAACTCCCCCTTGGCCGTCGGGTAGACATAAAGGGCCAAAGGTCTTCGATTTGGAAAAGGGGACATTACAGTCCTCCCTTCCCGAGATTGCTTGCCCCCAAGCAATCATAAACTGCAACTCTGCATTCTACCCGTTCCAGGATCCCAGACCAGCCGAAGCTTTTTTAATAGCTTCATGTGCACTATACAATGCTGCTCAAACACTGCAGAAAAAAACTTATGCAACTTACTTGTCATTAGTGAAACCAGCGTCCTCATGTATGCTTCGAACTTGCCGCACTCTTCATCACCTCCTTGCTGGTCCGTGCTGATATGCAGTGAAAAATCTGCGTAGATGTCCTCACGAGATGGTTCCTGGTCCCAAACTATCATAGACTTAGCTGCCATTTGATGGGGCAGCGTGTACTTGAGTGCTCTCAATGTGACTTGTTTCCCTTTGTGTTGGAAACTCAGCTCCATAGCTTCCACATCTTGGGTGACTCTTCCCAACGAATGAAGCCATTGCATGCCAAGCACAACATTGTTATCTTTTAAATCCATGACATAGAAATCATCACAAAGTGTATACTCACCAAATAAAATGCTGACTTGGTTAACCTTCTTCTTGCATGGAAGAGTGAGACCTCCTGCTATAGTCACATCAAAGCCTTCAAAGTTATCACATTGTAAACCTTTTTGGTCTACCAAACCTGCATCTAGGAAGTTATGTGTAGATCCACTATCCAGTAGTGCCATGATCCTACACCCGAACATTGTGCCTTCAAACATGAATGGATTATACTTGGGTGCTCCTGAAAGATAGGTGAGTCTACCTTCATTTGTAATACCTGGTGTTGGCTGCTCCTGTTCATCCTCGGACTCTTCATCCTCAACCTTTATGAGATGGATTTTGCCTTTCCCAAGACACCTATGCCCCGGCTCCCACGGATCATTGCAATGAAAGCATAAATTTTTCCGGCGAAGCTCACTCTTTGAAACAGTCTCCCTCTTGGGTGTAAACTCAACCTTCGAAGAAGTGGGCTGCTCTTGCTTGTTCTGATTTTTCCTCCTTGATGTTCTTCCTTTGGGGCTGCACTGGAGTAGTGTCTAAGTCCAAGGCTGTCCGAATGGCCTCATGCAAAGTAGTAGGCTTAAGAGCCTTGACCAATCCTCTCAGCCTGTCATGAAGTCCTTCAATGAACAACATCACCACTCGCCTCTCAGGCATCTCTGGCACCATCACTGCTATACGCTGAAATTCGTTGATGTATGCATCAACGTGTCCACTCTGTCGAAGTTGTGCCAAGTCCCTATAGTAAAGCTCTACATCCCTGCGATCAAATCTCGCAATCAGCTTCTCACTAAACTCCTTGTATGATTGCAGAAGATCATGCCTCTGAGTGATAAGCCCATGGTGCCACCAATCATACGCTACTCCCTCAAGGTGCAACGTGGCAAATTGGATAGCCTCCTGCTCCTGCATAGGCTTGAGAGTGAGATATGTGTCGAGCTTGTGAATCCATGCTCTGGCACTAATCTTTCCACTACCATCAAATGTGGAAAGGGTCACCTTGTTGGTGGCCTGCTTCAACTCCCTGTTCTGTTGTTCTCTTGGCCTCTGTACCTGTCTAGCTCTCAAGCTTTCCCTCCTTTGAGCACAATACTGATGAAGGGGAAAGGCATTACGTACCTCCTGTGGTAGAGCTCTCCACTCATCATGCGCTGCCATCACAGTATCTTGAAAGGCTATGTCTTCAAGTGGCTCTTCAACCAATGGTGGCTCCTCCCTCTGTAGGAATCTAGGCTGCCTCAGCCTGTCAGCTCGATCCACCTTTGAGCACAATATGGGCCTCCTCTCCTCCGTATATCTCCTATCTCGTGGAGGGGAACCTCTTACGCTGCCCACTTCTGTAGGAACCCGGCTGTACCTTCTGTGGCTGCTAGCTATGGATGCAGATCTTCTATCATGCCGATTTCTTGCCCTATCCATAGTCAAATTCTCCATCAACTGCCTCATGGTCTGAATCATTTCCTGATGGGAATCGATCATTCCGCTGAAAAGAACATCCGGATCAGGTCACTCACGTCGTGGAGGAGTGTGTGCTCCTTCTCTTCTATCCATGATTCCGGGACTAGCTTCAATATTCAGACGTGCCTGACTCCTTGTATAATACCGGTGTGGCCCAACTTCTGTAGGCTGCATAAAACAAACCAAAACAAACCCTCCAGGTGGGAGGATTGATGCTCTGATACCACTGAAATATCCCCTAAATGGGACACTTCAAACCTTTAATGGATTCTAGGTAATTCCACACTCATGCTCGATTAATAAAAGATACACAGACTTTAGTACAGCAGATCAGAACCTTCAGTGTTGAAAAGTGACTCAAAATATCATGAGAACCAACTCAGCTAGCAACTAATTTGATGATTTCTTATTCCAAAGTAGTAAGCATACAATAACAAGCCCTATGAATGAATCCCAAACTGATGTAGATTTTTCCTAATAATGGCGGCTAAGTCTGATGATGGAAACTCAAATAAAACAATACCCAGCCGTATCTATCCTTGCCATATCAACTCAGAATTTATTATAGAGAACAAATCTGAATTGTGAGTACATATATAAACTGTAACAGCACCCAGAAATCTGCAGACTTAAAGCATTGAAAAAGGTACCTTAGGCAGCGCCAAAAATACGGAATGTAGGTGATTTAAAGTTCTGAGGTACTGCTGAACAGAGGACACTAGCATGCAGCCTCAAATATTACATCTGCAATACCAGTCAGCCTCCCTGTATGTCGCTCCACATACAGAAAATGTCATGACACAGCTGCAATAATTCTTCAGTCCCTTTATAGCCCAAAAGCTCAATATCAACAACTGGAAAATACTGAAATTCCCTTGTAAGCACAATAAGATTCCCCGTGTGAAAATCTCTCTTTTTCTCGGAGGGTTTTTGTCCTCTAGAGTTTTTCATAAGCACAAAGCTTAGACAAAAATCAGAGTTTGATCAAATGAGTAAGTGATCTCCTTCAAGTCGACCTCTCCCTTATATAGGAGAAATGGCCCCAAAGTAACCTCCCCAATCACCAATCACAATCAGTGATTATATCTAAACATAAGTCCCATTTTTAATGCCTAGGCTGGTCGCATTTTCCTTCTTTGGGCTAATTGGCACGTTTTCCCAAAAATGCCTCCCAAGGCAAGTCGCACTTTCTCCTTTCTAATACAATTACTTTTGATTGTATTTTAATTTATTATTAAACTTTATCATTTATTATATGTGCTTTTCATAATATTATTATATTTTTTTTTTTTGAAACAATAGCACAATATAATAAAATAATAAAGTTATGTCACCCTAAAACTCCCTCTTGGCCGTCGGGTAGACATAAAGGGCCAAAGGTCTTCGATTTGGAAAAGGGGACATTAGAAATGCTGAAGAAACAGAGAAGTCGAAAATGCATCTTGGCTTAGTGAAGCGATTGGCTGGAATTGGTCATTCCATCAAGACCTTCAAAGACACGCTTGAACAGGGGCTCATGTTGTTCTTGCCTAAGTTGTATAATGCGGGAGAATTTGGATTCACAAGCAATCCTACATCACCCAAAAATATTTACAGCTTAGTGAAAAAGACTTTTGCAATGTTGTGCCACTCTTGAGAATGTCGCGCGAGAACTTTAGCCTTGACTATTTTTCGGAGGCCACAGATGGCCATCCAAGCCACAAAGGCTTAACCTTGTCATGCAACATTGCCAAGACCAACAACGCTCTCTATGTCACACACACCTATTTAAGCCACACAAAACCATGTGACCTTGTCTTGTTTCGTGCAACACTTGTTCATTGCACACGGAAGCCATGAAGCCTTAGGTACAGTGTTTGAGCCTCAGTTGAAGCCACAAAGCATTTTGTATGCCGTTGAACACTACCATGAATCCTTGTAATCATGTGGGACCACTACCTTATGTTGCCATGATTAGATTTACATTTGATAGAATCTCCTATCAACATCGATATAGTTAGAGGAAGGCACATGTGGACCTCGATCTATTTTTCATGCTCAAGGACAAACTGAATGATTTAATAGAGCTTCATCTAACGAAGGAAATCTCATGGGAATAACAATGGCGATCAAGGCATTTTGAGGAATTTTCGCAAGGTATCTTTATTCTCTACGCTATGTCAAGATACAAATTATATAAGTAGAAGGGATTTGTGAGCATGTAAGGCATCTATCCACCCATTTAGTCGATCGAGATTTGAGCATCTTTTATAGAGTTGATGTGATCCGTAAACCGCCTAACTTAACCATAAACAGATCACTATGCTCATGACTAAGAATGAAACTTATGAGTTCTTTGTTAAACCGATTAAGTGTGTGATATCAACCACAATTAAGCTGCAATGGCTGAAAGGAGAAGAGACAAGAACGAGACAAGATTTATCTTTGGAGAAACCGGATGTGGGACAAACTCCAGTGGGTGAGCAATTTAGCTCCCCTTCACTATGTAATCTCAAAATGATACGACTTCTTTGCCAATTTGGCCTTCAAGAAGAATGAAACTCCTAACTTTATCTACTTGCTCTCAATCTCTCAAAACAATAAGAACTCTTCACCATGAACAAACAAGAAAAGAAAACAACTCTCCAACTTTGCTCACACTTTGATTTCACCCAAAACACTTGCTTGAATCCTTGGAAATGCTTGTATTTATAGAGGCTCATCTCAGGGAGGCGTGGAAAGGCAAAACAAACTGGTTGGGAAGCTCAAACATTTCTGTTATTGAGATCCCGCGTTAAGAATCGTATCGCACAAGACCGCTAAGCTTTACTGCGGACTAGTGGTTGCATAACCGCCGCGGTGGTTGCGCAACCACTGCTCTACACAGAGCAGCGGTTACATAACCGTCGGGGCGGTCGTGTAACCATCGATTGAATTCCCCTGATCAAAACATCAAATGGCCTAAAAACATCATTCAAAGGTGTCCTGGATCACCCCACTGACTAGACCATCTTGTGAAGACATAATGAGCTGAGATCCTGTAGAGAAAGTATCAAACATAGAGAATACATAGAATTGGGCTATTCCTAATCCATTTTTGGATCATACCTCCCCAATTTGAGGCTTTTAAGTCCCTAAAAGCTTCAAGGACTGATGAGGTGAGGAAATTTCTTCCCACATCTTCTCTAGGAATACCACTTGGCTTTGGTAGGCAATTGTCCTTTCAACCCAATCAACCACCTGTCTTGCACTCCTCTTTGTGTTGTTCTTTCTTTCCATTGTAAAACCACATCTTCCTCTAATTCTAGTTGACTATCTAGAGCAAGATCCTCAATAGACGGAAGCAATACTCCATCATCCAACATGGAGGGCTCAAAAAGACGTAAGTTTTCAACATTCACAACTGAATAAATCTTCATAAAAGCAGGCAAATCCAAGCGAAATGCATTCTTACCCACTTGTTCCAGAATTTTAAATGGGCCATAACGAAGAGGTTTGAGTTTCTTAGCTTTTGCACCGGCCTATCCCAGCTCAAATACAACCATACCTTGTCTCCAACAAGGAAGGAATGCTCAGTCCTATGTTGATCATGTCGCGCTTTGTACTTAGCACTGTGACTCTGTCAACCTCTTTTGTACCTGAAGGTGTATTTGCCGAATCTTCTCAATGAACTTCTCGGCTTTGTGGACCTCTAGTTCCACTTTTCTGTTGTCTCTATGGTAATCTCAAAACAACATCAAAAGCACTCTTAGGAAAATAACCAAAACATGTTTCAAAAGTTCTACTAGTCGAAGCATGAAGCGCCTATTATAAGAATATTGGAAATACACCAATTTCTCATCCTAGGCCCCGGATGCTTCCTGTTGTACCCTCTCAAGAGTTGGAACAAAGTACATTTCACCACCTTTGTTTGCCCATTTGTCTGTGGATGAAAGGCAATAGACCTCTTTAGCTTTGTATCCATCTTTTCCCACAAAGTAGACCAAAACTTCCCTATGAACCATGAGTCCTTGTCTAACACAATAGAACTAGGCAAACCAAAGTGAACCCACACATTAGCAAAAATAACTCAGTTGCATCACTGGCCTTAATGGTCTTTTTGCAAGGAATAAGAATACACATTTTGCTAAATCGATCTACAATCACAAATATATAATCATGACCCTTTTTGGTGGTAGGCAAACCGCCCACAAAATCCATGGAGATACTTTCCCATGGTCGGGAAGGAACTGACAACGACATATATAACCCCAACTTCCTGTTATTAGGCTTGCTTTGTACTACATAAAACACAACTCCTGATGAATTTAGAACTTGACTTGCATGTTTGGCCAATACACATACCTCTGTAAGTGCACTACGATCTCTTTGTCACACCAAAGTGACCAGCTACCATGGAAGTGTGTGCTTCTCTCATCAACTACACTCTTTCCCTCCTAGGCACACAAAGTTTCCCGTTCTTGTAGAGCAAACCATCCTAGAAATAGTATTCCCCTCTAGGTGCAAATCCCTCACTTGGAGGTTTCGTTGAAAAATCTCTACAAAATCTGGATCCTGCTCATAGCCTTCCTGATATGCTTCACACACAAAAGGCTCAAGAAGAGTTAATGTGCCCACGCTGAAATCAAAGGAGGTCTAGATAACATGTCAGCTAATTTGTTAGTCACACCTTTCTTATATTTAATAATCAAATGAAATTGTTGTAAGAAACCCATCCATTTATAGTGCCTAGCTTGCTGAAGTTTACTTTGAGCTTACAGATATTGAAGAGGTTGATGATCCGTATGAATGATAGTTTCCTTACCCATCAAATAATGTTTCCATTTCTTGATTTGCTTGAACAAGAGCATACAATTCCTTGTCATAAGTACAATAATTTAGAATTGCACCGTGAAATAATTCAGAGTGATAACATACCGACCTACCTCCCTGAAGTAGGACAGCCCCCATAAGCATAGTCACTGGCATCGGTTTCCACTTCGAAGGGCAATTGTAGGTTAGGTAAAGCCAAAATTGGAGCATGACTGATTTTATATTTAAATGAATCAAAAAGCAATATGTTGTTTCTTACCCCAATCAAATGTCTTACCCCCTATTGTCACTGAATGTAGTGGTGTTGCTATGGAAGAGAAGTTCTTAATGAACTTAGTAAATATTGAACTGCTCCAACAAAACTCCTGGTCTCCGTCAAACTTGATGGTGTAGGCCAATTCTAAATGGCCTCTATCTTAGCCGGATCAATCCTTAACTCCCCATCTCCAATCACATGTCCCAAAAAGACAAGCGATTTGTGTTCTCGCATTTTTTTTTTCATTCAACACAAGTCGGTTCTCCTTAAGCACTAAAACTTGATGCAAATGATCAATATGCTCTTCATAAGTTCTGTTAAAAACCAGAATATCATCCAAGTACACAATAACAAAGGAATCAATAAATGGCCTCATTACCTCATTCATCAACCTCATGAAGGTAGTTGGTGCATTACATAGCCTAAACGGTAATACCAACCATTCATATAACCCTTGCTTGGTCTTAAATGCTGTTTTCCAGATGTCCTCTTCCTTGATCCGCACTTGATGATACCCAAACTTCAAATCAAGCTTAGTAAAATATCTAGCATGTTGTAACTGATCTAATAAATCATCAATGCGAGGAAGAGGGTACCGATTTTTAATGGTTATTTTTTTAAAACCCTATAATCAACACACATTCTCCATGAACCATCTTTCTTAGGTACTAAAACAATAGGAGAACCACATGGAGAAGTGCTAGGACGGATTATACCTTGTTCAATCAAAGATTGTAATTGTTGTTTTACCTCATTGGCATCTTTCAAAGACTGCCTGTATAATCCCAAGTTTGGAAGCGGACTATCGGGTAACAAGTGGATCTCATGCTCAATTGCCCTGACTGGGGGCAGCCTTGTAGGTTCCTAAAAGACCTCTCTGAACTGCTGAACCAACTCTGCTATCTATGTCTGCTCTTTATTAGAAAACATGCTACAAGTGGTTTTAGAGGTAACAATCTCATCATTTGGCATATCCCTCAACATAAGCAATGCAAATTTACCACTAGCATTAATGAGCTTTTGGGCTTCGTTGGCACTTACCAAAGATATCTTCAAATCTCCTGAATAGGCTGAAATGACATAGCTCTTACCATCCTTTACCAAGCGGTACTAATTGGCTCTCCTCATGAAGATAGCATCCCTGATATACAAATACAGGCTGCCAAAAACTACACCACACACATCAAGGGGAACAACATCCATAATAACCTCATCAATAAAAATTGTCAATACCAAAAGTGATCTTACACTACTTCGTTACCTTGATGTCTACACCTTTCTTTACCCAACCCAAAGAATACGGACTTGGGTGACTGTAAGTTTCCAACTTCAACCTGTCCACTAACTCTTTACTAATTAAATTAGCTTGAGAACATGTATCAAAAAGAGCATCCACCTTAGTTTTCTTCACTTGAATCTTTAAATGAAAAACTTCGTTAGTTCATTTTCCTGAACAACATTGTTACTACCCAAACATACCTCTCTACGGACGGAGGCACAACACATAGTCTCATCCACCTCTTCGCTGCAAAATACTTCCTCTCCCTGGAGGGCAGCCATAGCCTTCTTCTTATTCTTCTTGTTCTTGAAGGGATGTAATTCCGTGGAGCTTCCAACATTTCTCCTTGGAATGAGTGTCAACATCACAGTGCCCACAATGAATTTTAGTATCCTTTTTAGAAATAGAAGTAGCATTTTTCTTACCCTTTCCTTTTCCTTTGTCCTTTTGTTTGGCGTCACCTTGTTTGTTTGAAGCATGTTGAGAGGTAGATGAACTCTTTTTCTTGTCCATCTCCAAATAGTGAGCTTGCGTACAAGCTTCATCTACATCTGCAGGCTTGGCCAAGAGGACGAGTCTCCTCAAATGGCTATGGAGTCCACCGATATACTTCATCAATAGGTCCTAGCTGCTACATCCTTTCCCATCTGAATAGCTTTCTTCCGAACTCACTGGTATACTCTTGCATAGTCTGACCTTGTTTCTTCTGAGATATTGCCAATACATGGACCTCTCTTCCTCATAACAAATAGGATAAAACTACTTTTGGATTAGCTTCTTAAAAACATCCCACTTAGTAATTGGAGGAAGCTTCTTAACAACCAATGTATGAACATAACTTTCAAACCAAGTTAAAGCATGTTTGGTTAATTTTAACCAAGCAAAGGAAATCTTCTGACTTTCATTAATTTGATGCAAAATGAAATATACCTCCAATTGAGCTAGCCAATGGTCTAGCTTCTCAGCATTCACGTCTCCATCATAAGGCTCAATTTTGATCTTGGCCTCTACTTTGAATGGAGGAGGTATGGGAATGGCATGGGATGGTTCTTCTTCACGAACCTCTTCTTCACAATCTTCCGGTGTCTCATTTGTAACACCAAGCTTCTCCATGAGTAGTCCCATGATGGACTCCAATTTCCCGATGGACAAGGAAATACTGCCCACATCTTTGGACAAACTTGCCACATTAGCCTCCAACTTGTAGAAACACTCTTCACCGCTATCCTCGCATCATCTCTTCAAGCCATCTCTCAAATTCCTTGCTTCCACTTCCTTGTAGAAATCTATGCTTCAAAAGGAATAAGGCTACCTTCACCGCTTTCTTTTACCTTTTAGGGTAAGGGGCATCTAACTACAATCTCAACACAAGTTAACCCTACAAAGACTGAAATCTTAATCGCTTTTGACATGCAATCTAATCCGTAAACTGCCTAACTTAACAATAAACAAATCACTATGCTCGTGAATATGAATGAAACTTATGAGTTCTTTGTTAAACCAGTTAAGTGTGTAATATCAACCACAATTAAGCTGCAAATTGAAAGGAGAAGAGACAAGAACGAGACAAGATTTATCCTGGAGAAACCTGATGTGGGAAAAACTCCAGTGGGTGAGCAAATTAGCTCCCCTTCACTATGTAATCTCAAAATGATACAACTTACGCCAATTTGGCCTTCAAGAAAGATGAAACTCCTAACTTTATCTACTTGCTCTCAATCTCTCAAAACAATAAGAACTCTTCACCATGAACAAACAAGAAAAGAAACCAACTCTCCACTTTGCTCACACTTTGATTTCACCCAAAACACTTGCTTGAATCCTTGGAAATGCTTGTATTTATAGATGCTCAGCTCAGGGAGGCGTGGAAAGGCGAAACGAACCGATTGGGAAGCTCAAACATTTATAACTGTTGAGATCCCGCGTTCTGGAATTGTATCGCACAGACCGTCGCTTTCTGGACCAGCGGCGCAAGTTAACTGCCGCTTCCTCTGCACAAAGCGGTGGTTACATAACTGCCGAGGCGGTCGCGTAACCGTCAACTGAATTCCCCTTATCAGAACATCAAATGGCCTAAAAACATCATTTGGAGGTGTCCGGATCACCCCCAACCTGACTAGACCATCTTGTGAAGACATAATGAGTGAGATCCTGTAGAGCAAGTATTGAACATAGAGAATTCATAGAATTGGGCTATTCCTGATCCATTTTGGATCATGATGAGTTGAGCCAACAAAGGTTTTGTAGAGCTTTGCAGAGTCTACAAGCTTAGGATAGGTCATAGGATTGGAATTCATAGAGAAATTTTACAAATTCTTGTCACAAGGTTGTCATTGGGATGCAATGCCATTGTGCTTGAGTCTACAATCTTTTCCTCATATTAATAGGAGGCACTTTCATTGTTTCATGTTAAAGTTGTCCCTAAGATCTTGTTTCGGTGCAATCTAATTTTGAATTTGTGAGTTCGTGGTACAAGGCATCCCTTCATTGGAACCCCTAACCACAACAACATCACTTTCACCTTCTTTTTCTCTCTAACACTTTGTTGTCTTCACGACAACTTTTCTTCCACCCTCAAACCTAATTGATAGGCTTCTTCTACAAAATGTGACTCAAGCAAACTCTATAATCTTGAATTAAAATCACAAGACCAAGACTAACAATCTTCATCTTTTTTGTGGGACCAAATCTAACAATCAAGTTGTAGAACTCCTTAGTGTAATCTTTTAAACTAAACTCTTTCTACTTCAAATTCTAAAACTACTTGAGAAAACTCAAATTACAACTACAAGGCAAAAGATTTTCGCTTACAATTTGAAACCATCATATTCTAAGTCTTAATATTTGATTGTCCTCTTCCATTTCTTCTTATTGTTGATCATGTTTCCCAAAGCAATGTGTGTTCTTTCAACTTGGTACATGGAAATTTAAGACCATTTCTTTCTTATTGTTGATCAAGTTTCCCCAAAGAGATGTGTGACCTTTCAACTTGATACATGGAAATTTACGCTTTGCAAATCTTTTATTAATACATACACAAACTTCTCTTCTAGCCCTATAATCCAATCTATCAACCCCTCACAATTTTAACTTCTGCAAAAGTTAAGTATCAATCTTGTAGTTGACTCTAATTTTGCAAAGGATTTTCGTTATCTTTTCTTCAAGTCCGAGCTTTCCTTCATTTTTGTGGTTGGACTTCATGTTGCTCCTCAACATCACTTTCCTCATTATATGGCAACTCCTCTTCGTCATTATGTTCCAACAACATCCAATCTAGCTTATATGGCTCTCATCATCTCAAAAAATCTTGGTGGTCGACCTCCTCTTCCCCTTCCAAAACATATTCGTCTAAGCCATTCTACACAGTTCTCAAAAACACAACTTAGAATTTTACTCCAAACAGCACACAATGGTGTGGTCAAGAGTCCGTTAAAAAACCAATCACTCAACTAAGTCAAAGTGCACAGAGAGAATGGAATCAAAATTCACACAAGGAATTTTTCTTTTTATTGATTTATAGGATCACACACAAATAACTAGCTGAGAGAAAGTACACTCCAAATTTTGTTTACAATTTAAAACTCCATCACATCAATAGTTTTATCAGCATAGCAGGCTTCTACTTACTATATCCACTCTCAAATACAAACACACTCAACACCAAGATTGACTTCTAGACTTTTTGGCAATCTCTCGTGCAAGTTGTACTTGCTCGCTTCCTTACAACCTTCCATCAATTTTCTATCTTCACTGTTCTAAATTCCAAAAGCCCTCTCTAATTCAAACTGAAGATATATCTTCAGAGTTTGAGAGAAGAATATCTAACTTCAGAGTTCAATGGAAGAATATCTAACATAGTCATCCCATATCTCACTAATTGATGAATAATCTCAAGAATACATTCTATTGTTGCCACCATACCACAAGGTGGACCTCGACATAGTGTCACCACCATGAGACAAAACACCATACAGATTTTGTTGGCACCATTGTATACCTCTCAAAAAAATATCCAATTTTGAAAAAATGGTGTTGTCTCTGACCAAATAAGATCCCCAAGGGTCATTTGAAGATGATTTCAAGCGTGGGTCTTTTCGGTATTAATACTAACCCACCTAGAATGTTTAGTAGAAGCTTTAAATTTAGCCACCTAAAAATATAGGAAATTCAAGGCCAAATAAAATAAAGTCGAAACTAAAGAAAGGCTCGAATAAAATAAAATATAATGAATACCTATTGTGAAAGAGAACGTTGAAATGGAATGAAATGAAATGATTTTAATCAAGTCCACGAGACCCAGTGGTCCATGTATTGGTGTTGACGTGTTCACACTAATCGAGTTTCTAATTTTTACCTAACTAGCTTGCTTGTGTCTATGTTCACACTAGGAAAGAGGTAAGCTTAAATTAGGAGAGATTTGTTAGGTGGTTATTTTGATAAGATTATTTGCATGTACCATTTGGTGAGTGCAAACTAGTCATCCTAACTAATAGTTTGTTTTGGCAACAAACCATTTGTTGTGAAACAAACTTTACATGTTATTTATACATGGAATCCCTTGTATTCAAAAGTTGGATTGTGATAGGAATAGAATGTTTAGTACTCACAATAGCAGTTATGAGCGTCAGATTAATTGTATGAGAGTGATTGAGTTGTGTGTGAGTAATAACTAACCTAGCTAAGGCTATGTAGAGAGTTTATAGGAAATGTGAAGATATTGTGATAAGCCTAATCTCCTCGTTAATAGGAGATTGAAATGCCATATATGTAAGTGTTCTATTGTTGAATGAGATATGAGAGATTTTAGATTTCATCTGTGCAATCTCTGACCATATACAACATTTGGTATCAGAGCAGGTACCCTATGAGAGCAATATGGAGTTTTAAAATGGCCAAGGGGCAGTATGTTATTGTCCCTAGTTATGAAGTTCATTCAAGATATAAAAAAATGTAACTTCAGGTTATAGTTTGTAGGGATTAAGTTAATTTATGTCAGCGATATCCATTTGCGAGCAGTCTTCTTTACAGATCCATGTATTATATGATTTTTAAAGTTAAGCATTCATTATATACTACACCATCCATATTTGTTTTGGCAGACCTGTTCACATGTCTTAATCTCACGCCAACTTTGTCTGTACACACACTGTGTGCGACGCATTGAAAATCTTCCTCTCAGTCAGCCAAAGACATCATACCATTTTCACAAACAGTGTACCTGGGCAAATAAAATCTCGAGTCCCATGGATCAGTGCTTGCATCATTACAGTCATTTCCCAAGCGACGTAATTATTTTGCATGTATCAAGTCTGGATTACCATATTCCTTTGCCATTTGCATGTCTGAACTCAGTTCAGCATCCTCATGCATATCATGTCACAGTGTTTTTCTTCCATCATCATTCAATCTGCAAAAGCTGATCCATGCTCTGTTGGACATTGTCAAACAATTGTGTACTGGCTGTCTAGCATTAGGCTTCACCATGGTAAAAGCAAAGGGAAGACTTTTGGGCTATCGATACCTATGCAGATCTGAGTTTACGGCACTTTGCATGCCTACTTGTACGACCCTGTGCATGTCCAAAAGTTCTGCCAAGTCCTCCATCCAATTCATGTTCGAATCCCTGACAATCTGCTGATAGACTTTACATGCCATCGAATTCTTTGTAATCCTATTTATCTCTGACAGCTGTGTGTCTACCTCTCTCCTCCACAGGATTGCCATATTTGCAATTATATTTTTTGTTGTAAAGTTTTTTTGTCTTGTTCAAAGAAGACAAACCCACATTAAAGAGAAAGAATAAATGTAACCTGTGGTATGTCATTAGTGAATGAATGAAATGAAACGGATTTAATTACATCCACAAAACAGAATGGTCTATGGGACCACTGAAAACACCAACTACTTAAAGATTTGCAGGCGTACTGGAATCTTTTAGAATGTTGCTCCTCTTCTTGCTAATTTGAGTTAACATCTCCCCAAACCTTTTATTTTGCTTTCCTCGAATAGCTCTACCATGGAACCAACTCTTAAAATTTCCTCATACTTGGCTCTAATGTTCGTGTACCTTGGACATTCAAGGATGAAATGCTCCTCCATTTCGACTACCCCTATATTACATAAAACACAAGTCCTTTCTTCCTACAGTTCCTTGGGTGTTTCACATCTAACCCTGTGGGAGCTAGTCCTTCACTAAGCAAAGATGATTTCTCCCTCCATTTAATTTCGGTCCCTATAGTCCTAGTCTAGGATACCGTGTGCAGCGGGGGGCACTGGAAACCAAGCACGATTAAACGTATATGGTACGGATACATTTAGGAAACGTCGTGGGAGCGAGCGCAGGCAGTGCGTCCAAGATTCCCAGTGCACGTCTTGCACGTCTGCAGATGCACCCGGACGTACCCTACCCGCTCCCACCCACATTTCCAAGCCAAAAACGTATTTTTCTGTTTTTTTTAACATCTTTTTAATGACATTTAATAATAAAAAATATAAGTTTCTTTTATTTAAAACCCTAAAAGTTAACTACAAACAATAAAACAAAAGTAAAACACAAAAACAAAACATAAAGCAAAGAAACTTACCTCTCCTTCCTCATTTCATCTTTGCCTCTCTAAACTTTCATTTTGCTTGTCTAGGGTTTGATACTTCATCAACAAGCATTGCAAGTATTTTCCTAAGCTAGTAGGAGTGTGTATTCGTTGTCAAGGCCATTGAGGAGCTTCAAAGGAGGAGGATTTGTGGATTATTAAGTGAAGGTAAGGTTTTAAGTTTTATTATTTAACTTTTAAGTTTGTTTTTCATTTTTTTTTTGTTATTTAATCTTTCACACACTTCATGTTTTTGCTTATGTTCATTATTTTATTTTTTCCCAATTGAAATTTTTATTTTTAAACCGTTTTTTCTTTTTAATTTTTGAAATTTTCAATACATGCTATCATGTTATGCCCTAGGGCAAAGAGTTTAACTTTTAAGTTTTATTTTTAAATTTTAGCCATTGTTTTCTTTGCTTATGTTGTTGGTTTTGAACCTTGTAGGTAGAAGTACAATGGCAACAAGTTCCACCTCTTCTGGGCAATCTTTGATCAAGGAATTTGACCCAAATTCACCATTATGGAGGCATGTCACAATACTTGAGCAACTTCCAGGTGGTGGGTGTTTTGTTTGGAAATGCAACGAGTGTGAATCAATATTCAAAGGCTCTTATAGTCGGTGAAAAGCCACTTGTGTGCAATACCGGTCATGGTATAAGAACATGCAAGGGGAAAATAATGTTGGGGTGCCAAAAGCACAAGTTTTGGCATATATCAAAGAGCAAGAAGATGCAGAGGCAACTTTGGCTTTGAAAGCGGTCATCCATTGGCCAAAAGAGGAAGTTCATCTCGATCAACGAGGCCTCCTGTTGCCCCATCAAGTAGTGGATCCCCAATTGTGACCATGCCACATCCATTTGTGGCGCCTACCTCCATGGATGATGAGGATTCACCTCTTTCACGAAAGAGAAGTAAGACAAAAGGACCATTGGAAAAGGCCTTTCAAAATGAGAGCAAGGATATTGCAGATGAGCACATTGCAAGATGTGTGTATGCAAATGGACTTTCATTTAATGTTGTGAGGTCACCTTATTGGCAAGAGATGGTGAAAGGCCCCAAAAGGGTACAAATCACTAGGCTATGAGAAGATTTGCACCACCCTATTGGAAAACAAAGAAAATATGTGGAAACCTCCTTGCAACCAATTAGAGACTCATGGGCCAAAACAGGTGTGTCCATCATTTCTGATGGATGGAAAGATGCAAGAAACCACCCTTTGATCAATGTGGTTGCAATATGCCCTAAAGGGGCAATGTTTTTAGCAAGATTGATTGTGAGGGGAAAGTGAAGGATGCTCAATTCATTGCCAACATCCTCTTCGAATCCATTGAGGCGGTGGGGCCTCAAAATGTTGTCCAAGTCATAATGGACAACACCAAGAATTGCAAAGCACGGGGATGTTAGTTGAGGCAAGGTATGGGCATATTTTTTGGACACCATGTGTTGTGCATTCACTCAATTTAATGCTAAAAAGTTGGCCAACAAAATAGAGTGGATTCAACAAGTGTATGCAGAGGGTGAAGAGATCCAAATGTTTGTGACCAACCATCACCAGTCGCAAGGCATCTTTAGATCATTCTCGCATTTGGAGCTGTTGAAGGTAAGGGAAGCTACCTTTCTTTTTTCTTTAATTTAAATATAAGTTTTTTATTTTTAAAATATAGTATAATTAGTATTCAAAAGTTTTTAATTTTTGTTTCTCATTCTTATTAGGTTGTTGAGACTCGGTTCACATCACACACAATCGTTTTGAGACTTGTGAAGGTGTGAGAGGCACTCAGCAGGATGGTAACTTCCAACCTATGGGTTGTATGGAGGCAATCAAACATTGTACGGGCTCAAAAAGTGAAGACCATGATCTTAGATGACACTTGGTGGGATCGAGTAGACTATTTGTTGAGTTTCACTGAGCCCATTATGAGCATGATCCGTTTTTACTAGACATGGATCAACCATGTCTAGGAGATATATAATGGTATCAACTCAATGATTGAGAAGATAAAGCCGTCATAAATGTAAAAGAACAAGATCCTGAGGATAAAAAATTAGAGAAGTACAATCAATTCTCATTGAGCGATGGAACAAAATGACCACCCTGCTACATCTACTTGCTTTTGCATGGACTCCTAAATTCTACAACACAGAGATCTTTTCCTTGCCGGGGAGGATAGCACCATATAGGGATGCGGATGTCAGTCAAAGATATATGGCGGCATTGTCTAGTCTCTTCCCTGATCCTGAGGCCCGAGACATGGTTATGATAGAGTTTGGCAATTTCATATAAAAAACAAGTCATGGCCTTCTCACTCTTCGAGCAAATACAAGATGGATGCTCATATGTGGTGGTACCTCCAAGGTCTTGCATGAGTTTACTTGCAGCCTCTTGCAATCAAGATCTTGCACAGGTAAGTTTTTTTCTTTTTTTTTTTTTTGTTCTAACTATTAGTTTTTTTAAATTTAAATTTGAGTGTTTAAATTTGAATTTTGCGTTGACTTTGTGTTGCCTCAATAGGTTGCAAGTCCATCTTCCTCTGAGCGCAACTGGAGTACATATAGCTTCATCCACTCACGAAGTGCAACAAGTTGGGGGCTAAAAAGACTGAAGATTTGGTATACATACATTCCAACTTACGCCTTTTATCCTGACAAACAAATTAGTGTACAAGGAAGGGTCAACATAACATTGGGATATTGATCCGAGATAGTTGACTTAAATGTTTCCATTTCCCACCTACCATTAAATGAGGGATTGGAGACTTCTTTGGCACCGCGAGACCTACATGCACAAGGGGGTGCAATTGGCAGTGGCCCTTAGTGGGAGTGGTTCGAGTCCATGTGGTTCTAATGAACCACATAATGATGATGATGTTAATGCTCTTGATGAAGAGGAATATGATGAATATTGAAAGATAGTTTGAACTTTGATCATTGGAATTTGGTGTAATAAATTGAATTTAATATATAAGTATTTAACTTTTAAGCTTTTAAGTTTCTACGTTTTAACAAATTATGACTTGTCTGTTGTGGTTATTTACTTATTTAGCTTATAACTTATAAGTTATCTACTTATCTTGTCTTTCATATGCATAATATGTGGTTGATAACTTAATTCCTATTTAGTAGGCTGAAATTTATATATTTTTAATTTTTATATATTTTTTGTATTGTCGTATCCGATCTTTATCCGGGGCCAAAAAAAAGTTGTCGTATCCACATATCGGATACTCCGTACCCAAAACATATCGGCTACTTAGGTCCTAGTCTTTGTTCAAATTCATTTGGTTAATTAGGCTTTCATATAGTTCTTTTTATTGGTTTCTTTATAATTATATGTTTAATAATTCTTTAGATGATAATTTTTTTATTTTTAGTTTGTTTAATTTTATTATAGTTAATGAGTTAAACCATAGTGTGATGTGAGTCAAAAGGTCATCGTGTTTTAATGTGATGAGTATACACAGTCCTATAGGTTTTAAATAGGTTAATACGACATAAGTGCTTTATTTTAGATTTATATTATTTTAGTTTCTTATTTAGATATTTGGTTTATTATTTTTAGTTTTTAAAAATTGAAAGGTCAATAGTTTATAAATGTCTAGTTAAAAGTTTTTAATATTGGCCTTATTTTAGATTTTAGTATTTTAGTTTCTTATTTAGATATTTGGTTTTTATTTTTATTTTTTTTAAATTGAAAGGTCAATAGTTTATAGATGTCTAGTCAAAAATGTTAATATTGGCCTTTAGTTGTATTAGAATATGTTAATGTCTCTAGGTTGTTTTTTTCATCAATCAAAACAGCTTTTGTGTATGTCATGTCTTATAAAAAAATGCAAACACTTGTCTCATTATAAAGGGGTTTATTCTCGGTTGAATCCGACACCCATTGTTTTAATTATGGCGGTTCCAATTCCTATGGAAGCAACAGTGCATGCACAAAGAACCTACTAGAACTATCGGAGCACATCACGACTCATCCGACTAAGTGAGCCTAGTTGGAGGTCGGAGGCAATGGAGGAAGGAGGCCAAACAATGCCTTTCATTCCCTGCTAACAATGGGGCTGCATATTGCAATAGTAGCAAACCAATCTGTACCAAACCAACACCGAGGATGGTTACGAGTTGGGGGTCATATATGTTGTTCGTGATCGAGTGGCAGCAATCATGAACAATGGCTGCAAACACGACAACAAGGACACAGTCCTCAAATTTCAGTTTCTTTCTAGTTGTGTTATGTGATACCTTGTATCGGTGAGAAGTACAACGCTCACCGAAACTTAAAAATATATGTGGGTGTAACAGTTCTTGTTCCCTAGGTGTTGTACTTAATAGTGAACCAAGTGTAAATACATGGAGTGAAGGTTGATCAAGTGTGTGTATCCCTGTTCGCTATTCCCACCACTTTGGAATGGGTCGATGATTTCCGATCAGTGAATGGTCGATAAGAGGTCGACCGGTTCCTTCTCTACCTCATCTAGTCCTATAGCCACTATTCCAATGTTCATACTAAGGAGGGGAATGTTAGGAATATAATGTTTAGTACTCATATTAGTAGTTATAACTGAGTGTGAGATTAATTATATGAGAATGATTTGAGTTGTACGTGAGTAATAACTCACCTTGGATAAGGCTAAGTAGAGAGTTTATAGGAATTGTGAAGATGGTGTGATGAGCCTAATCTCCTCATTAATAGGAGATTGAAAGGCTATATATGTAACTGATTTATTTGTTGAACAAGATGTGAGAGATTTTTAATTTTATTTATGCAACCTCTGACCAAATAAAACAAATTGTAAATATTGAGAGGCAATAATGGAGACTTTGGTCATGTGTTATGAATCTTATGGCTTCGCTTTCCTTATTTGGTAATGGTTTGTTGAAGGGATCATATGGCTTGACAGTGTTCATTACTCTCATATGGTATCAAAGCTGCCTTCATGTGACCATTATCCAGCTGAAAGTCTATGAAAAATAAAATTGAAATTTTTTTATTCACCAACTATTGCATCCATACTAGCAGAGATTTATTTATATCTGCAAGATTTCAGCGCCTGTCCAATTGTCTTTGCATGAAGAATACTAGTCTGGCTTTAGAGGAATTATAACTGGTGTTGTATTAGAGAAACGTTGGACTGCAGCTGTACACTTTTTCCATTCTTTGGTATTCAGGTTATTTTTTATACACGAGGCATACGTGCTTCTCACTCATTTGCTAGCGCTGCTATATTATTCATTTGTAGCAGAGATATACTGGTGTCGGCTTCAAGGTGTTCCAATTTCCAATTTCGTTCCATGCATTCATTCTGGTATTGGAGTTTTGATTAGGCATTGTTCACTATCCACTACGTGATGAAATTTAAATGCAAGGTGTTGATCGTATTGATATGGGTGCCACATGTTGGAATGTTGGAAATCAACATTGATATTAAACGGGTTTCCTGCATTCATGCTTAATCACATGCTGAATTGATATGCTGAGGCGTTTGATATTAATTGATATTTGTTTGGTGATGATATTAACTGAAGCATAGCGCTGATATTGATATGCACATCCCTCCAACTCCGGCACTCTTCCCTCAATCTCCACAAGGACGGCCTCTCAAAACAAATCGGGCCAAACAAGCATTGGAATTGAGGTTTTTTTGTATTGGCATAGCAGGTTCCTGTTTAACAGTCGCCTCTCCTGGCCGTGCTGTCTCTGCCCCTGCTTTCTACCTACAGCGGAATCGGCATTGCATGATTATTGATTGAAGCATCGGCAATGCACATTATTATTCTTGTTTGGGCCTGTGCCTGAGCTCGATCGTCCATCACTCAAGTAGGGAGTAGTGGTAGAATAATGCATTCACAGCCGTCATTTGACACAGCCATCAGTCACAGCTGTCTGTTTTAGACCTCAAATTAAATCAAATTTGACTTCTATTCTGAAAGTGTTCAGCATAATTCTGAAGAACTCAGACTGACAGTGTGTACTGTTATGTGTTGGCAACTCCCAAACACACTCCTCACCAGACTGTACCTACAGCTGGATGTTTATTTGGCTTGTTTTTCACGAGTGGAAATATGCACATTTGTTTTGCGTTTTAATTTGCATTGAAATCCTCACAGTCATACACTGGCACCTCCTCTCCTCTACCGCCAGAGTGGCCACCAACCTCGCCGCTGCATAGCCAAACAGTCATTTGCTTGGGTGATTTTTCTTTGGCTGCCACTTCAACACCAAAGCCACCACGTGGCCTGACTTGAACAGTGCTCTCAATCCACTCCCTGCCAGCTTAACATTCAAATTAAAACTAAAAATGATCTAGCTAACTGTAATTGAGAATATTGTTTGGTGGGATGGTTTTGCAACTTTTTCCTCCTAAAACACTCATTTTAAGAGAGGTCTTGGGTTCGAATCATACCCTCTTCCCTCTTTCACGAGTTGTTTTCCGTAGCTTGACCGCGTTACCCGTCATTGAAACACAAGCTGGAGACGTGTCGGCCTATATCCCTACCAATGTGATCCCCATTACAGATGGACAGATTCGTCCGGAAACAGAGCCCTTCTATCGCGGAATTAGACCGGCTATTAACGTTGGCTTACCTGTCAGTCGCGTTGGGTCCGCCGCTAGTAAAAACAAATTTTAAAGAGAGGGTGTTTGTTATTCAAGAAACCCTATTTTAAATTGTAAGGAGGGGTCTTACCTAAAAAATGTGTTTTTTTTTTTTTATTGGGGAGGTATTTATTTATAAGGGGGAAACAAATTGTATGAGGTCATTAAGAGGGGCATTATTTTCTGAGAGCCTTACTATTTGAAGAAGGCATAAGCTTAAAAGGGCATATTATTAAGGGGGCTTTATTATTTTTATTGTTTGAGTGACGATATTGTTAAAAGAGGGGGCAAAATTTATAGAGGGAATGAGATTTTTTTGTTGGGGGATATTGTGTAGAAAAAGAATTCTAATGATTGTAAAGCGCGATTCAATTTTTTTCTGCAAACAGGTAATTTTTGGCCATTTAAGGGTTGTGCAAGTTGTATACTGTGTTTAGTGTCAGGGGTGCTGCCCCCGATCCCACCCTGTATTGCAACAAGGAGCGCTTGAGGCACTGCCTTCAGATCCTGAGCGGGGCGGGCTGTCCATTGACCTTGCTAGGAGTTGTTGCCCCCAAACCCCCACTCCTCGCCCCTTTGCTCAGTTCATTCAGGAATCTTATTATTTGCAATAGTGCAGTTTCTACCTGTCAAACTTCCTCGGATCTCATTTGTCAAAGATCAGAGGGTGAGGCCTGATTTGATAGGCGGTTAGACCCCCTCACATATACACTATTTGCTTCTTTTTGCCTTCTATAATGGCTACCAACCCTAACCTTCTTGCTCTACAATCAGAAAATGAGAAGCTTTTCTCCAAAGATTGTGCACTTCAAGAGGATATGATTAAGTTTGTAGAAGAGTACAGAAAAATTAAAAAGTAAAACACTCTTCTACATTCACAACAATGACGCCCTCATTCACAACAATGATGCCCTCATTCACTCTATGTAGATCAAACTTGCTAGCCTGCAACATCAGATTAATAATGTGGACTTACAAACTTCGTCTCCTAGTCCACCTAAAGTCACTTCTCCTACACTTGTTGACCCTACTTTGTCAGTTTTCGAGCTTGCTCCTGTATTTGATGCTCTTGTTGTTGCAGCTTTTGATTTTGTGCCTGGTGTTCCTATTGTTGCACCTTCTGCTCACCCAACTTCACATCAACCTGCTTACTTGCCCGGTTCATTTGAGAAGCACAATACTGCTTTTGGTTCTCATATGCTTTGTTCCATGGCTTATCTTGGCAGAGGTGTAGACATCTTCAGGGTATTGTTGCTCCTATCCAGCATATTAGCTGGAATTATCACCATGGCATTGGTTTTTATGCAGGTGTTTCATGGGGTTAATTTAACGAAAAGATCTAACTTTTGTACATTTTGCTCTTCATAAGGGCATCGAGCACCATATGAGTTATGTTGTAGCTTCACTTAGGCCTAGGAAACTTGAGATTCTAGCTGTCAAACATGATCAACCTGGCACACATTCATATGTATCGTTGCATGCACTAGTTGGCCTAGGAACCCTGAGATTCTAGTTGTCAAACATGATCAACCTGACACGCATTTAGATGTATCATTACATGCACTGTGTGCACTTTGCGCCAAATCACATGCACACATCTCCCTTGACCATGTGTATTCCTTTGGGATGGAAATCTCATCATTTGTGGTAGCATCACAAGCGTGTTTGACGAGAGCACTACAAGTGTAACACCTCCACTATTCAGCTTCTCAGTCCACTCACTACTCCTCTTGCCTTTTGAAGCTCTTTTTGTTGGTTGAGCTCTCCTTATTTGGCAATTGTTTTTTAGAAGCAACTCTCATGTTACTGATGTTGTCCTCTAAAGATTGACAACATTCTGGAGTTTCTATGCTTTACTTGGTGAGTTTTGTTTGTTGGGATCATTTTGTAGTCACATTGAGTCTATAGAGCCATGAAGGGTTTTGTTGTTAAACCGCAATTTAGCCTATTGCGTGTGAGCTCCATTTTGAGTTCTTTTTCTCTACTTTAGTTGAATGACTCTCCCATCACCACCAAGGCAATCTTTTTGAGAGATATAGTATCTGTATCTTCGACACTTCTTCAACAATTGACTGTCTTCTTTTTGTAAGGAGCAATTCCGTTGCCTACAGTGTCAGCTTATCCATGTTCGCGCAGTTGGCTTCGTCCACTCATATAGATTTGTGGCATCAATCCACTCAATCAGCACTACGGGAGGGTGTGGTGTTGATCATACTTCTTCAATTATGTTATTTGCTAACCCTTGGGATACTTCAGGCAATTGATTGAGTTAAGTTTGGTGAACTCTTGCATTGTCGACACCGTGGCAGTCTCCTTGAATGGAGCTATTCTAGTGAAATACAATATCATTTGTTTTTCCAGCGATTGAGTAGTGGATCCAGACCACTAGTGCAAAATTGAGTTTAAGTAACATTTTTCTACCAGACATCTACTTCAACATTGTGTTTGAATCTAGAGACATGCTTCTTGGGATGCCTTATGAAATGAGATAGCTCTCTCTACTTTAGTTGTAACTGGTTTTTGGATAACCTTGAGCTAATACATTTCATCCATGGTTGACTCTTTTTCCCAATTATTTGTAAATGGGTACCTGATTTGGCCTAGTTGCCTGGACACATATTTGAGGATTTGTCTCTAGTTTTTCTCTTTTCTCACTCTCCAATTTTGCGTTCAAGGGAGGGTGTTGGTGTTGATGTATTCACACTAGGCAAGCTTATGGTTTTTACCTAACTAGCTTGGTTGTGTTTGTGTTCACACTAGGAAAGAGGTAAGCTTACATCAAGGAGATTTTTTAGGTCGTTTTAGTAAGAATATTTGCACATATTGATTAGTGAGAGCAAATTAGTCATCCCTAACTAATAGTTTGTTTTCACAACCAACCATTTGTTGTGAAACAAACTTTCCATATTATTTATACATGGACACCTTGTATTGAAAAGTCAAATTGTAAAAATTATGACGCAATAATGGAGACGTTGATCCTGTATTGTGGGTCTTATGGCTTTCCTTCCTTCCTTTGGTAATGGTTTATTGAAGGGATCTTGTGGCGTGAGAATACTCCCATACTATGGGACCACCCTTTGTCATGGCTGTCTCAACCGCTTGTCAAAGCATAACTAGAGGGACAAGTTATTTTTCTTTAAGAAGGTTGTTCCTTTTCCTATTGATTTGAGTTAGGAGCTCTCTCAACTCTTTTATTCTCATCTCTTCAAATAGCTCCCACTCGACGTCAACTCTCCATATTTTTTGCATATTTGGTTCAGATGTCATTGCAGACGCTAGGCATTCTAGGATGGAGTGTTTTTCTCTCTATTGCTCGTGATACAAAACAAACTCATCTACATGTCTCGCATTTAAGCATGTGGGAACTAGTTCTTATATAAGCTATGTCCCTCCATTAATTTCCGCCCTATGTATGTTTTCTCATCATGTTCATAGGTTGGGTTGATTTTTGTAAGATAGTATTGTCAGTTTTTGCTTGCTTTCTTTCTCCACGTGACTATTCTAAACTTCTCATTCACTTAGCTTTTTACTTTTTTTTAGATTTGGACATTCATTTATATCAATATCTCATCTGCTCATACATTTTTCGCTTTTGCTTCATCCATGTGCTCTTTCTTCTATGTAACTCTTCTTCTTTTGTTGGTTTAGGCCACCTATCATTTTCCATGTTTTCTATTTTTTCAAGTAACATAATAACCTAATCATAGATGCTGCCTCTACAAGGAAAGTGCCTATTTTTCCTGGGGTTTTTCATAAGGAATTGAGGCCTTGATTTTGAAGTTGTTTGTGATTAAGCATTTTTGGATCCTTTTATTTGTCTCCATTTCAAACCTAAAATGTCGCTACCCCATGTCTCACACCCACATATGACCATTGGAGTGACAATTATCCCAAATAAGACCTAGTGGTCTTCCAATCCCACAACTCTACATTCTTGCACCTATTTTGTAGTGCGTATAGAATGTTCCATCCACCTTGCATTCTTTTCATTCTACATGTGTCCCAGCTGAGTTTGTTGTGAAAGTCTAGGCCAAGGTATTTGTATTCAAACCACTTCAAGCAGATCTCCCTTGAAGTTGAAGTTGGAACTGTTTTTTTAGTGAGGAGACCAGTATTTTGTTTTCCCAATGTTAACATGCATTTCCAACCTTTATATATAACCACTCTACAGCCTATATGGGGTGTTACAAGCCTTGGATTGTTTCAGCAATGAGAATTTAATTGTCAGCATATAAGAAGAGTTTCACTACATATTATGAAAAAATGAACTCCGCCACCCCGTATTTTTATCCATTCTTCTAGCTTGTGGCTATAAAGCCCAAACAAAGTGGGCGACAAAGGGCAGCCTTGTTTGACTCCTATATAATGAATCGAGGTGGAGGAGATGAAAGAACAAACGATAATTTTAAAAAATAATAAAAGAGCTAAAGCTTAAAGCTTGAGCAAAGCCCCAAAACTATCATTCATCATTAAATTTCTATACTGCAAAGTTACAGCGAATACCGGCTGCACGAGGTTCAAAACATACCTGCACGGATACCGATCATGGTACTCCCCTAGTACGTTGTGGATACGTATCCACATGCCCCAAGTACATCCCAGGTACAAAAAACCGTACCCATGATGTACCCAGGGCCTATGGGTATGTATGCACAGGTATCCACGCATTTTTTAAAGTGAAATAAAATTTTATAAAATAGACTCTAACTTAAAAATAGTAAACCCTAAACCTAATTTACCTACCCACCCCTCATAAAGACACCACTACAATGCTATTTATACACCCCTTTGCCTCCATTCTATTCACACACTCACATTTTCATCTTTTTGCAAATGGAAGTTTGAAAGTCAAGGAGATAGATATAAGCTTGAGGACGATAAGAGTTTAAAAACGGAGGATCAGCTTCAAACAACAAGGAGGAAGGAGTGATTTCAAGTATTTTCCATGCATCCATTGTTTTTTTTTTCTTTTTTATCAAATTTTTTATGTATTACTATTAATTGGTATGTGATCAAATGATCTATCAATATTTATTATTTATTTTACGTTTTCTTTTTTAATATTAATTACTTTTTTAAATTTAGTTTTGTATTTGAAATTTAAAATTTTAGGGTTTGTTGTTTTTTTTTGTTTTTTTGTTAAACGTCTACCCTCTGTGTATGTTTTCACCTCGCACCATTTATGGCAAACTTGGTGATCAAAACTAGAGAATGACATGTAGGGGTTAATAAATTAATTAATTTTTTAATTAGTTGTGTTTGTTTTTTTAAGTTTTAATTTGTTAAACATCTACCCTCTATGTATGCTCTCACCTCGCACCATTTATGGCGAACTTGGTGATCAGAATCGAGAATGATGTGTAGGGGTTAATAAATTAATTAATTATGTGTTTGTTTATTTTTTGTAAGTTTTAATTTGTTAAACGTCTCTCTTTTTGCATGCTCTCACCTCACACCATTTATGGTGAACTTGGTGATCAAAATCAAATAATGATGTGCAGGAGTTAATAAATTAATTATATAATTTGTATTTGTTGTTTTTTAATAGTTTATTAAATTATTTTGCAATTTTTAAAAAAATATCTCTCATTGTAGGTTAAAGCAAATCAAAAATTGTAGCCATGGCATCAAGTTCAGCTTCGGGGGGCATGGGGAAGCAAGCCATGAGGGAGGCACACAAGGAAGTGTTCCAAGTCCCACGAATGTGAGACTAGATCCTTCTTATCCTTTATGGAGGCATGTAGAAGTGTTGGAGCTCATTGTTGGTGGTGGTGTTTGTGTTTGGGTGTTCCCCATTAGTAACATGACATTTAAGTCATCGTATACCGAATGAAGGCTCATTTAACCAGGGTAACGGTAATGGGTATTAGACCATGTAAGAAGGTGGGAAAGAATAAAATATCTATATACTTAAAAGAGCAAGAGGAGTTTACCTTGCAAGTTGTAAGGGTTCGCTCTAAAACTATTCCTTTGCAATAAACAAATTTAGGTAAACCACCAACGCCACCATCATACCATCCTTTCATTGACAATCAAACTCGAAACTCATAGGTCAAACTCCTTTAGATGAAGAGGCCACATCACGAAAGAGAACAAAAGGACCTTTAGAAAA
This sequence comes from Taxus wallichiana var. yunnanensis, assembly GCA_018340775.1. Taxonomy (NCBI): domain Eukaryota; kingdom Viridiplantae; phylum Streptophyta; class Pinopsida; order Cupressales; family Taxaceae; genus Taxus; species Taxus wallichiana. Next base: position 828,623,573 of record CM031238.1, read on the forward strand.
AGCATTCAACTTGGAGAAGAGAGACATTGCAGATGAATTGGTAGCTTGGTGTATTTATGCATGTGGGATGCCCTTCAATGTGTTGAGGTCACCATATTGGCAGCAAATGGTGAGAGGCATTAATGAAGCGTCGTTGGGGTATATAAAGGCCACGACTATGAGAAGGTTCATGCATATCTCTTACACGAAAGAAGTGGACCACATACAAACTTCTTTGAACCGATTAGAGATTCCTAAAAGGATTCAGGATTGTCTTGTTAGGTTGTGGAGCATGTTTTCATGTGAGAAAGTGTTGAAGATCAGACACTAAGATATACCGAGAAACGTGTTTTTCTCATATGAGTGGGAATTTTGACTCATAGGTTTATGGGACGGTTTTGGCCCATGGTTTTGATACCACGGTTTTGTAAAACTGCTTAGCGATTATTGTCTACTTATATGGTTTTATGCATATGGTAGGTATTATGTATCATCATGCAGATGTGTTTTGAATTCGGGTGTGAATTCTATAGAGTTTGTTGAGCATAGCTCCAAATAGATTTGGGTATTGTATTGAGAGAGCAAGTGGTTGTAATAAAATCTGAGTAAGTGATTCTTGGTGGGCGTAGCCCAAATAGGATGAACCACGTTAAATATTGTCTCTTTGTGTTGTGTTATTTTATTCTCGCACTTTTATTTGAGGTCTGTAATATTTTCTGCGTATTAGTTTCTACTGTTGCAATTATGTGAGGGATTATTCCGCATATTTTATCCCTTATTTCCTAACAATTGGTATCGTGAAGTCTGGTTTGGTTTGCTGAAGTGTTGAATTACGAGGAAAGTTTTATCTTGAGTGGGAGCTATAGCGAGATGATGGAAGATCAACGGTTGATAAATTCAACGGGCAAAATTTCAGTCTTTGGAAGATGCAGATGGAAGATTACCTTTATCAGAAGGATCTTTATATTCTGCTATCTGAGAAGGTGAACAAACCCTCGAGCATGACGGATGCGGAATGGGATTTTTTGGATAGGAAGGCACTTGGGACAATCCGCTATGTCTTGCATCTTTAGTATTATTTAATGTTTCAAAGGAAAAGACTACAAAAGAACTGATGGATGCATTAGGGAAGTTATATGAAAAACCTCTCGCCTCTAACAAGATATTTTTAATGAAAAAGTTGTTTAATATGAAGATGTCCGAGAATGGTTCAATGAGAGAGATCATTTAAATGATTTTAATATGGTTGTAAATATGCTAACTTCGGTTATAATAGAATTTAATGAAGAAGTTAGGGCTTTATTAGTTCTGTGTTTTTTACCAAAGAGTTGGAATACCACAGTAATGGCGGTAAGCAACTTGGTTCCAGCTAACTCAAAGTTGAAGTTTGAGGATGTTGTAGGGGTGATTCTAAGCGAGGAAATGCGAAGAAAAGCTCAGGGAATCTTCTACTTCATGGAATGCTTTGATAAGGAAACTAGAGGGAGACAAGAATAGAGGAAACCGTGGAAAATCAAAGGATCGTGCAAGGTCAAAATCCAAAAGCAAGATAGTATGCAGCACTGTGGAAAGTCTAGGCATGCAAAGGATCATTGAAACTTCGGGACAAAAAAAACAACAAGAAGAAAATGAGGAAAATGTGGCATAGTAGTGTATGTCGATGTTTTGATTCTTTCTTTGCACAATATTACATCAATCTTGGGTTTTAGATTCGAGGGCTTCTTTCCATGTTACTCCACATAAGCATTATTTTGTAGATTATGTTTAAGGAGATTTTGGGCATGTTTTTCTTGGTGATGATGAGCCTTGCGGATAGTTGGAAAAGGTTCTGCTCCTTAAGATGCGTAATGGGAATACTTGGCTATTAAAGGATGTCGATATGTGCCTACATTATGACGAAATTTGATATCGGTAGGGCAAATGGGAAGTGATAGTTAGACTCGATATTTACACAGACTCTTGGAAGGTTACTAAGGGTGCTCTTGTGGTGGCAAGAGGTAAGAAGATCGGAACCTTGTATTTAACCACTTATTACACTAATGTTTGTAATCTTGTGGCTTCGTATAGTAGATACAACATTGTGGCACTATAGACTCGGTCATATAAGTCATAAGGGCACGAAGATCATAAAGAAGAATTTGCCCGAATATACGTAAAACATGGTTTGGATATCTCGTGAGGATCGCATAAATGGGAAACAGGCGAGTAAGGTTTCTACAAGGTTGGACCTACAAAGAAAGAGAGTAAGTTAGAGTTGGTGCATTTTGATGTGTGGGGCCGCTCAGGGATCATCTCTTGGGGTTCAAGTTATTATGTTACTTTTATTGATGATGCAACAAGGAAAGTTTGAGTTTATTGTATTAGAAACAAATCGATGTATTTGACACTATTGTTAAATGGAAAGCCTTGTAGAAAATGAAACAGGTCTTAAGCTAAAATGTCTCAAGTCGATAATGAGGGGAGTATTGCGAAAGAATGAATTTAATGATTATTGTTCTAAGAATAGAATCCATGAGCAAAAGACGGTTCTAGGAACTCCGCACAGAATGGGGTGTCGAAAGGATGAACAAAACAATAATGGAATGTGCTTTAGAGCATGAGGTTACATGCAGGACTACCTCTTTCTTTTTGGGGCGTACGGTGAGCACAAAGAGTGTACTTGATAAATGTAAGACCCTCAAGTGCCTGGATGGAGGCATGCCCGAGGAGGCTTTGTATGTTAAGAAAGTTGATTATTCATTTCTTAGAGTCTTTGGATGTGAGGTGTTTGTCCATATGACATAGGATGATAGGACCAAACTAGAGACTAAATCAAAAATGTACTTTCATCAAGTTATGGTGGCGATAACTTTGGATATAAATATTGAAGTATTAAGGACAAGAAAATCATTCGATCTAGGGATGTGGTCTTTAATGAGAAACTCATGTATAAGCAAAGAGTTGTAGGAAAACAGGAAGAATCCAAGAAAGAATATGCAGCAGAGAGAGATCTTCCTGGATGGGAAAGTGACACATGAATCGCCAGAACCTCCTCAACAGAACCCCAAATTCCTATATTGAGGAGGTCTTCTAGGGTAAGAAGAGAACCCAACGTTTTCTCTTTCTCTTTATTATTTATTACTCACTGACAGTGGAAAGCCGAGAGCTTTGATGAAGCAATGCAGTAGATGTCGGGAAGAAGTGGGAGTAAGCCATGGATGAGGAGCATCGTGCTCTCATGGAGAACCGACATGGATTTGGTGAAGCTACCAAGGCAAAAGAGCATTACGGAACAAGTGGGTGTTCAAAGTCAAAGAGGAAGGAGGCAAGAAAAGATACAAGGACTCGGTCATCTTTGGTCAAGGAGTTTGTTTTGATGAGATTTTTTCTCCCGCAGTAGAAAATGACTTCTATTAGATATGTTATAGGAATAGTTGCATGCAGAAGACTTTCACATCGAATGACTTGATGTAAAGACCGCATTTCTCCATGGTGATTTGGAGGAACTATATATGCAGCAACCAGAGGACTATGAGGTCAAAGGTAAAGAAGAGATGGTGTGCAACCGAAGAAGAGCTCGTATCGCTTCAAAAGCAAGCTCCACGTCAATGGTATAAGAAATTTGATAGCTTAAGCCAATGGAGCAAGGTTATATTAGATGTCATTCGACTATTGCATGTATACAAAGAAATTTGAGGATGGAAGTTATATTATCATGTGTTTGTATGTGGATGATATGTTGTCAGCAGTAAAAACATGCAGAAATAAAAGTACTCAAGAAGCAAGCCTAAGTGAATCCTTTGCACATGAAGGATTTGGGGGCAGCCAAACAAATCCTTGGTATGAGGATTATCTCGGAATAGAAGGAACGGCAGGTGACTTTATCTCGTGAAGAGTACATTAAGGTCTTACAGAGGTTTAATATGCAGGATGCTAAACCGGTTGGGACTCTTTTGTGTGCCATTTCAAGTTATTAAAGGAGTCAGTGTCCCAAGACAGAGCAAGAGAGAAACCAGATGTCCAAGGTACCTTACTCATCGCCGTCAGGCTTTGATGTATGCCATGGTGTGCACCAAGGCCGATATTGCCCATGCAAAGTGGGAGCGGTGAGTAGATTATGAGTGATCCGTAGAGATCACTAAGTAGGAGTAAAGTGGATCCTTCGGTATTCGAGAGGACCATGGGAACAATTTTGTGCTATAAAGTGGATCGACACCACTTTGTCTGGTTATGTAGATTCAAATATGGCAGGAGATGTAGACAGCAGGAAGAGCACGGCAGTTATGTTTACACTGTAGGTGGGACAGCAGTGAGCCGGATTTCATGACTACTACGTGAAGTTGGTGGCTTTGTCAACCACAGGAGGTCGAGTATGTTGTTGCTTACAGAGGCAAGCAAAGAAATGATTTGGTTACAAAGAATCATGCTTGAGGAGTCGGGGCATAAGCGGAGGAAGGAAAGTCAGCATAGTGATAGTCGAGTGTTATACACCTAGCTAAGAACTTTGCTTTCCACTCTAAGACGAAGCATATACAAGCTAAGGTACCATTTCATCATGACAGCTTTGGAGGAAGAGAAGTTGAAGCTGGAGAAGATTCATACCAGTCAGAATCCTGCAGACATGATGACCAAGGTGGTCACAAGGGAAAAACTAAAGTTGTGTTCAGCTTTGGTTGGTCTTCACGGAAACTAGTGAAGGGTTGAGAAGCTTGCTCAGAGGAAAACTAGTCTCCAAGTGGGAGATTGTTAGGTTGTGGAGCCTGTTTTCATGTGAGAAAGTGTTGAAGATCATACACTAAGATATACCGAGAAACGTGTTTTTCTCATATGGGCGGGATTTTTGACCCATAGGTTTATGGGACGATTTTGGCCCATGGTTTTGATACCCACGGTTTTGTAAAACTGCTTAAGCAGTTGTCTACTTATATGGTTTTATGCATATGGTAGGTATTATGTATCATCAAGCAAATGTGTTTTGAATTCGGTGTGAATTTTGTAGAGTTTGTTGAGCATAGCTCCAAAAGATCTCGGGTATTTTATCGAGAGAGCGGTGGCTTGTAATAAAATCGAGCAAGTGATTCTTGGTGACGTAGCCCAAATAGGGTGAACCACGTTAAATATTGTCTCTTTGTGTTGTGTTATTTTATTCTCGCACTTTTATTTGAGATCTCAGTAATATTTTCTACATATTAGTTTCTACTTGTCATGATTCTCGTGAGCAATTATTCCGCATATTTTATCCCTTATTTCCTAACATGTCTATTATATCAGATGGATAGAAAGACTCCCGAAACTGACATCCTATCAACATTGTTGCAGTAAACCCTAAAGAGGCAATGTTTTTAAGGTTATTGATTGTGAGGGCGAAATAAAAGATGCACAATTTATCGTAAAACATTCTAATTGAGGATGTTGAGTCGGTGGGCCCTCAAAACGTTGTCCAAGTCATCACAAACAACTCATAAAATTGCATAGCAAGAACAGGGTTGATAAAGACGGTAGATATGAGCACATATTTTGGGCACCATGTGCAATACACTCCCTTAATCGATGATGCGAAGATTGGAAAAATCTCATGGATTGAGAAAATATATATAGAGGTAAACAAAATTCATATGTTTGTACCAACCATAACGTCTCAAGCCATTTTCAGAAGATTCTCGAGGTTGGAACTACTGAAGGTAAGGGAACAATTCATTAATTTTAAGTTTTTTATCTCAAATTTGAGTTTTAAATCAATTTGTACTATTATTGAATTCTTTTCATTCTTTTTTAATATTTTATAGTTATACTATTATTGAATTCTTGAGACGACTTGTGAAGGTAAAACATGTTTTGAGCAAAGATGGTGATTGATGATGTGTGAATAGTCTCGAGGCAATCAAATACGGAAAGAGCCCATAAGATAAAGGCATTGATCCTTAATGATGATCGTGGCGCAAGTTGAGTATTTGCTAAGTTTTGAAAGCCTAGTTTTTTTATGATTAGATTTGTAGACAAAGATAGTGTTTGCAGACGGAGAAATTTATGATGGAATCGACTTATGCTTGAGAAAATGACAGAGATCATACAAGCCAAAGAGAAAGACCTCAAAAATCTTCTATAATGAAGTTAAGAGTGTAGTCATGAAGAGATGGAACAAAATGACCACCCCATTGCATCTCTTTTCTTACGCCTTAAACCCCAAATATTATAGCAATGAAATAGTTGGGTTACCTAGTAAAGAACCACCACATGATGACCAAGAGGTTGCAAATGGGACTAGGGCAAGCATTTAGGAGGTTGTTTCCTAATCCATCTATATCTAGCGCAATCTGCAATGAGATGGGGATGTTTGTATCTTCAGAAGGTAGCACAGGGTAGAGGCTCTTCGTGACAAGTCCAGCATGACCATAGCCATCATGCCAAGTACCTACACCATGTTGTCAAGTACTTACGCCCTGTTGCCATTAAACTACTCTAACAGGTATGAAGTTTGTTATTTGATATTCTGATTACCAATTAAAAATTTAAATTTAACATGATAATACTCATTTTTGTATATTAATAATACATTTTTTTGTGACAAAAAGCTAGTAATTCTTCAAAGAAAGCGAAACTAGAGTACTTATGGCTTCATTCACTCAGCCAAACAGACCATGTTGGCATCCAAGAAGGCCGAGGATTTGGTATACATATATTCCACTGCACCTCCTATCACACAAGACAAAAGAGTATACTAGAGGTCCTAACAAACTTTGGGATATTCAACCTGAAACCACTAACTTTGAAGCTTCCACTGGTTGTTTGTCCAATGTTTCACTACTTGGCATCGATGATGAACATACAGGGAGCCCTTCACAAGGGTTGGACAGTGGAGCTAGTGCAAGTGGGAGTGGAGCTGCAAGTGTCATTCATGGAGATGATTTTGAGGATCATCTAGATGATATGTTCTAGGAAAGTGAAGCAAGTTGAATGTATTATGTTTTGAACTTTCATGAATTAATACAAAGTATTTGAAATCTGTTTTCCATGAATGATGAAATTATGAATCCATATGATTTTATGAGTATTAAATTTTAATAAGTATGCATTTTTCTTTAAATTTTTATATATATTTATATTTTTAATTTTTAAAAATATATTGTACGAACGTACCGTAGCGTATCGTACCCGAGGTTTTTAAAAAATTGCCATTTCAGCATACCGAACTCGTACCAGTACCCGTACCCTAGCAGTCAATATGAACTAAGAGATTTAACCAATCCAACAAAGAAATTTAAAATCAAAAGACACCATAACAATATACCAGGCCATGAAAGATTAAAGATGAAAAAGTTGTGCAACCAGTCATATTTATAACATGTGAAAATAAAACAAATCTTAACTCGAGAAAATGGATGGATCTAGGAAATTGCAACTCTTCTACCCTGAAAAATTGTGCAAAAAGAAATATTTGGGATGACAATAACTGAAAGATGCAACCTAGTAACTAATTGTTTAACAAAAAGTGTAACAGGCATGATCTTATATCAAGTGCATTATTCTCAATATATTTTCCATAATCTAGGGTTGGCACTCAATCATAAATCATGCATTAAGACACTATTCATAAATTATGTCACCCCTTCTTATAACATGAGGTCACTTCATTTATTTTTATTTTATTTTAAATTGAAATCAAACATCTATTTCTGTTGTTAATGGATAACATACACGTCTAGATTGCGTAAACAAGAATCGAGTTTCAGAAAAGAGGTGAAGTAACCAAATACAAGCAGTTTTAGAAAGGAAATTTGGATATAACTGTCAATTTTTCAAATATTTACTCCTGAATTGTCCTTATTCAAGTATCAATATTTCAAGGGTTAATTCCTGAACTAGCCATTGTCCTAATTAACTCTTATGCCTTTCATTGTATAAACAGAAGAGAACACCATTCTTTTGGATAAAGACATTACCTCAGTTGCAACATCTCGAGGAGGATGATTGAATTCCATATCATCCGGGATAAAACGTAGGTCCATAACATTTGATGTTCTTTCAAACTCGACTCCGTCACATGCTTTGTAAAGATAATCTGCTGTTGTCGAGCTATCACACTCAATAACAGCATAGTAGTATCTGTCAACACCACATACATCGTAGGCAGTCATAAGTTCTAACTATTTTTAATTCAGTACAACATAAATGAGCACAAGGCAGTACCCTCACCTCACAATATAAAAATCAAAAGTTCTTAAGAGTATTATGGTGGAATGAAATCCTCAGCAAGTGGGATATGTCACTTTGTAAACCACCTGTTAATTAGAAAGTTGCTAATTGTATCACATGATAACAACCAAAAGCTAGAGAAGGTTCACAAGGCATTACACCAAACTGCTAGCAATGTTAGTACCATAGAGGAGGATGCTAACACATCTAACTAAGGACTTTCACCCCAAAGTCAAGCTTCTGGTTTGGCAAAGTTTTTGGTGTGGATAATGCCTAATAAACTTCCTCTTTCCTACAATTGCTATAAATACGGAATGATTAACACAGACATCCAACAAGCAATTAGATGTTAAGACATTATAGTGGAACAAAATCCTCAACCAATGGGATATGCCACTTTCTTTGCAAACTGACTATCCATTAGAAACTTCAAATTACATCACATGAAAACAACCACAAGCTAAAGAAATTCCACAACGCACAACTCCAAAACCTTTAGCAATGATAGTACTCAGAGGAGGATGCTAACACATCAACCTAAAGACTTTCATGCCAAAGTCGTGCTTTTGGATTGGAAAACCTTTTGGGTGAACAATGCATCGTAAACCATCTTCTTACAATTGATGTAAAAGGTGTATTGATGATTAATCCCAAGTACAATGGAGTTAAGCTCCAAAAAAGTCTATGTAGCATCAATTTGAGATAGGTAGAATTTTCTCAAATGCAATCTTAAAAACAGATTAAGAAAATTCAACAAGAATATTATGATGGCTACCACCATATCAACTGCTTCCTTCTCTACACAAGCAATAAAAAGGAGAACCAATGAAAAAAAAAACCATGATTTAAATGCAATTTAATACCACTATAAAAGTGATAAAAACAGCAAACAAAGAAAACGCATATTGTACATCAAGTTATCCAAACATGAAATGGTAAAATTACACAATGAAGACCCGTAGATCAAATTGTTAGGACCTCAATGTCCTAATCATCTATTATTATTTTTGCATCAGTAAGTCACAGGTTGCCATTTAGTACGGGCACCTATTGTGTGTCCGGAGACGACCCTCAACATTAGGAATATCTATTGTAATGAAGCTCATGCACCTCTATTATAAGGCCGACGTGTGAGCATTAGGGTTAGGTTATAATGCATGTATATTGATGTTGAAAGGATGAGATAGGAGAGATTATTTTAAATAAACGAGCTCTACTCTATTGGAAGTTGCCCCCTCAAAGAGGACAGCAATATCTTAATATAACAAAGTTTGAAGCTATTTTCTAAGTTCATTGAGCATTCAATTCTTTTGCTTCTATTATTTTCATTTTCATTTAATATACTGCAAGAAGAATCCTAACAAAAATTCCAACCAAGAACCATTTGGCAAGGCTCGCTGCAATAATGCAGCCGCAATAACGAGGCAACAATACACACCTACTACACCCACAACAATGAGGCCCTGTTTGTGTCCCCAATTGATCTATGCCCAATGATGTCCCAAATTTACGTATTAAAATATAAATAAAAAGGGTTTTTAATGAATAAGCTTGCAAATATCCAAAAAAAAAAGATAAACTATCCACAAAAATGTGAATGCAAAAGAAAAGTAATTCAACTTTACCCCTGTCTACCAATTTGTCCCACTCCCCTTCCTAATACCGGTTTAGGACATACCTAGTTCAAGTAACGGGTCCAATTAAGCCTTTGAGTTTTTCTTGGGTACAATTGGGACTATCTAGGTACAGCCCACTCCTTTTATCAAGGACTCTGGGCATATCCGGGGCAAACGTAGCTTTTTGCCTGCTTTTTTAATTTTTATTTAATTTTTCACAATTTGACTTTGAATAATGAAAAACCATAGTGAATTAAGTTTCAAGGTCGGGGGGACATTCGGACGAGGAACGAGATTTTCTAATGTAAAAAAATAAAATCCTAGATTTTCGATACGATAAGGGGACGCTAATGAAATAATATATATAAATTATTGTGTAAAGATTTTAATTTTATTCAATGAAATTTAGGGGTTTAAACTATATTTAAAGTTTTTAGGATATTTCGAGATTAAAATTCGATGTTTTGTAAACATAACAGCGTTTTTAAAGTAAAAGCATAAGAATATTTCCAAAAAAATTAAAAATGGGGATGTCCTCTCCAAATCCCCAAAACATCTAGGACATACACCAAACTCTAGGGAACACATCCCCGCATAAAACTGAAAAATACACTTACAAACCCTAAAAGTTGTTAAAAACCTAAAAAGATATCATAAGACAACACTTGCCTCTCATTTTAACATATCAGAGATAAATACTAATTTTGATTTAAAATTAACATTCATCATGACTTTTAGCAATCAGTTAACATAATCAATTTCTCGTTAGTGTTTCGTGGTTAATTTGCTTATTCTATGTATGCATATTGTGGTGCATTCTTGTTTATTAGGCTAGAATTGTTTTTTTTTAAATTAATAATTTTTTGTACGTTTGTGCCTGGAAAAGAATATATATATTGACCTACTAGCCAACCCAGCCTCAAAGTGTATCCGAACTCCACTCCAAAACAAACCGAATTCTTGAGTACCATATAAACCAAAATCATTAGCCTATACATTAATACAAGATTAATGTTAGCAAAAGAATATAATAGCTGTTCTTTAGGTGTTATTTTTCAGAATAAAGATTTCTTTGTTTATCTTAACTAATTGCAGCCTTAACAACAAATATACAAGAGATTGGTCTTACTTGTAGAATTATTTAGTTGTTTTAAGAGTGTTGTTCAAAATGGAAACTTCTTTGATTTATGCATTCAAGAGAACGCTAATTAATTAAGTTATTAACATTGTCAATATTCACACCAGGATGAGGATTGTTCAACTTGCTACGAAAGGAGCCTACTCTCAATTCAGAATCGTCGGCACGTGAAAATGTTATAGAGTGATATACAAATGTTCACTAAACAATTGATTAGAAAAGATAAGTGCAATTCCCTTTTCCTTAGGACCAAACACAAGAATTGATCAAGACATGACAAGAAATAGATGGCATTTACTAGAAAAAGGCTTGAAAGTGCAAAAATGTGGCATCCGTGAAAAACAATGTGATCTTGGTAAATCCTTTCCCAATAGTACGCATCTCCTCATGTTTTATTTCCCATGTGACCCATATTTACTTATTTCCATGTGGTACCTTGTCATATATCTTTCATTGCCGGTTAGTTGCACAAACCTTTTATGACAAAACTAGTGGGCGAGTCATGGGTGATTTTTGAGACCGTACTGGGGATTGCTTGGCGAGCCTGTGCATAATACTCACAAAACACAAAAAATATGCAGGACAGACGTAGGACACAGGAATATAAGGTTTTTATGCAGCTTTTAATCTTTTCAAAGCCCACTTGCCCACACATTATCATCACACAACAATTCAGCATCCTTTAAACGAATTGGCGGGAGTTGATTGCAGATTTGTAGATCAGATTTGAGGAATTTTGAGTTTCAAGGTTAGTTTTCTTTTCTTTTCTTTTCTTTCCAAGTATGTAAATTCTTTCTAAAATGTTAATATTAGGTTTCTAAACGTGATTTACAATTTTAAATGCATTTCATTCAATTCCCGTATTATTTATAGGTAATTTATGCTAATTTTTCATAATTTATGAACGAAATTGTTGGGTTTCTTTATATTAATAGGGTTTACCACATACACCGTATGGTTTGGACTTTTTATGTTATTTTTTCTATTTGAACACATTCCAAGTCAACCATTAACATTCAATAGCATCCAGCTCCGCATTAAGCTCTGTGTAGTGGAAACCGTTCACCTTATGGAGGCCATCCCCTGGGAAAAATGACCCTACTTGGAAGTATGTCATATAGACCACGGGAATGTAGTTTGCACACTCTACTCGAAGAAGGTTTCAAGAAGCATCAATCGCTTTAACTACCTTATCGCATGCATTTTTCGCACATGCACATCATGGCATATCTCAATGTTACTGGAAGAGGCAAAACGAGAGATACATGACAAAGTGTTGGCATTGTTAGATTAGATGAAACTAGAGACGGCATGGATACAAGCATCCATAGCAAAAACATTAATAGTGCCTCAAAGAACACAAACAGAGAGGTAAACTTGGCATCTCATATCATGGACACATACAAGGCACATCCACCTCATTCGGTTCAAGTAAAAACCAGTCATAGGGCTTTTTGTACCTAGAAACATACTGAGCACAACCTTCATTGCAAAGTGCAAGAGTGGAACAAGGAGGTGCACCAAGAAGTAGAAATAAGGCGTGCACAAATTTTTGGTATTACAACCACCATCCCTTAACATGGTGAAGAGCCTATACTAGGTATATTTGGTGACGTCATTAATAGTTGCAGTAAGGGGTAATGTGCCCTCTCCAAAAGACAAATGGGAGGTTGCTCCAAAACATTGTTGCACAAACAAAAGTAATACTAGAAGAACAAAAGAAGCAGTGGCGAAAGTTTGGATGCACCATTCTTTTAGATGGGTAGACGGATGGAAAGAACTGCACCCTCATCAATTTTTAGTGGGTTCAAATGGTGAGATGATTTTTTGAAGTCAATTGATGCCTCTAACATAATAAAGAATGCAAAATATTTTAGAATATGTTGGAGGAGGTTGCTTAAGAGGTGGGCATCGAAAATATTGTGCAAGTTTTCACTAAAATGCAAAGTACTATGTAGGGACTGGAAGACTACATCAAGACAAGAATCCATCACTTTTTGGACCCCTTGTGTGGCCCATTGCCTTGACCTTCTTTTGGAGGACATAGGAAAAATTGATTAGGTGAGACCAATTGTAAAGATGTCGAAATATCATAAAATACATTTATAATCATCCTTGGGTTCTCAACTTGATGAGAGATCACACCAAGAGAAAAGAGCTTGCATGAACGGGGTGTCACGAGGTTTGCAACTAACTTCCTAACATTGCAAAGTATTTGTAGTTTGTTGACACCATTGAAGCAGATGTTTGTGATTCAAGCATGGCTAGACTCAACATATACAAAAAAACTAATGGTGAGAGGAGCGCAAAGACAATTTTTGATGATGATTTGCAAAAAGAGTTGCAAAATCATCAAGGTATCTTCAAATTTCAAGTCAATTCCTTTATTTTCAAATTTTTAATTAAAAGTATTGTTGTTTACTTTAATTGTAAGTTTGTAACTTTAATTTGTTTGTAGGTGTCGAGCCTTTGATGAGGGTTTTGCGTTTGGTGGATCAGGGGCAAAGCAAAATGCAATTTTTAGCTATGGATAGCGCCAAAGAGGCCATCCGAACTATTACAAGGATAGACAAATTTGGATCCACTTAAGAGTTAATTGATCGAAGGTGGAACAATCAATTCCACCAACCCATTCATGCAATGGGTACTACCTCAACCCCAAGTTTTTCTTATCTGATGGCTTCACAGATGTTAATGGAGAGGTTATGGAGGGCCTCTCAACATGCATTGAGAGAATGATACCCGAGGTTGAGGAGAGGCCTCATTTTAGAGCTTCAAAATTACAAGCGGAGTAGGTGGAAGCTCTTTTCTTTGTTGTTGGCTCATCAGAGAGAGATCCACCCAAACATCAGTAACATATATTGGAGTCTTTACTTATATCTTACAAATTACAAATTTACAATTATTAGTTACCTACAAACTTTTAAATATTTTGTTTGTAGGTTCTTGGTGGGAAGATTGAGGTGGAAATATCCCAAATCTTCAAAAGCTAGCCCTCTAAATTTTATCTCAACCTTGTAGCGCTCTTGGATGTGAGCGCAACTAGAGTTTGATCGAGTTCATTCATACAAAGAAGACCAATAAGTTGACTCAATGAACTAGTTTTTGTGCAATGCAATCTTCGGTTTTGCACACAAGGTGGAGAACACATCATTGGAGCCTACCGATTTGGATGAGATTGATCCCTACAGTGACTGGATTGTGCATAAGAGGAGATTCTCATGTTCACAAGTGATGAGATTGTTGATTTCAAGAGGGAAGCTTTGAGGGTGTAGTACGCAAGAAGCAAGAGAAATTGGATCCAATGACATCATTGTCGATGATGTCGAACATGACAGAGGGGTCACTACCATCTAGAACCAAGGTGAAGAAACAATTGCAGCCTTCTAAGAGGAGCGAGGAGCCATAGCCAAGTGCAAGGATTAGAATCACTAGACCCTCTCCTAATATTTCACTAGAACAGGAAGGGAAACTGAAAATTCTTGTAATTTGAAAACTTGCATGGGTATGCGATTTATGATGATGAATTCCAATGACAATTGTCATAAATTCATAAGAGTTATCGGCTGGTAGTATTCGTATGACGATGTGATTTTAAACTTTATTTGTACTCAAATTTAATAGAAAACACTTCTCTAACATTTACAAACTCATTTGATATATTTTGTACATGTGTTTTGTATAGAATTTATGTTTTTTTAAATTAAGTACTTTTTAAGTTGCCAAGTATTTGCGAAGATGGAAATAATTAGTCTCATGGAGTATTTGTCGTGCACAAGTACGCGAACTATGGCACAATCTATACTTATTATGGAGTTACGAGATCATGTAAGTCAATAGTCAAGGCCAATAAAATTCAGTTTTGAAATTTGACTCTAATCAACTTACCACAATGATGTTCCTGGTTGTATTAGTGCTATTCACATATGATGCCAGTATTTTATTCTAGAAATTCTTAAATTGTTCTCTACATTTTTTTATCCAAGCATGGTGAAGGTCTTCTAGAAAGATAGATTGGTTCACACACACAAGATAGCAAGTATACACACATACAAGGAATCATAAAGGGCGTGCTAGTGAAAGATTATGTTCGTTTATGTATCTTATATAGACCATGTGGCAAATAATTCAATAATACAATCCTTTAATTTGAAGACAACATTAATAGCAATGTGTATTGATTGTTATTAAAATAATCCTAAAAAGCCTAAATGAAAAGCAACTAAGAAAGGGTGCATATAATTGGATAAAAACGAACTCTGCATAAAAACATATTTTTTACTGCATTACTTTTTTTAGTACCTCTTTTAATAAACATCTTTACTGATTGAGTCACATTCAGAAAACAAGATTTTTATTTGTTCCATGTTGTACCACTATATTTCCTCAAGAATCAAGACGACATATTTTCAAAAGGCTAATGTTTTTATGGATGAAAAATACGCAAGCTATGAAATGTTTAAAATCTATGCTTGGAAATAAATTTCACACAAACATAGACGAGCAAGCTAATGAGTTTGAGACTTCTATAAACCCTTTACACTTTTCCTTGACCTTCTATAAAACTTCTGCCTTTACTTTTGATTGAGCTTCCTTTGGAGACTTCTTATTACTCGTAGGGAAAAAATAACCATATTGATGCCATGATCAACAAATTCAGGCACAAGCATCCACCTTCATGTTTTCATGCCAATCTCTTCTCTGATGACTAATCTGTTAGGGAGTAGAGGAGTGTCGAAGGATACCATCCCTACTTCCAGTTCATTCAAAATCTCTGGTCTCAGAAGCTTCATCCAAATTTCAATGATGATAGGCAACCACAGTACACAGAGACCGATTCACTGCCCTGCCAATTTTGTGTCAAAAAGTTATAGAAAAGAGATGCTCAGCATTCTCTCTTTTACAATAAGGGAAGTAATCTTTTCCATCAATGGTGAGCTTTGATATTCAGAATCATGGTGTTTGGCCCTAGCCAGTGACACTGAAATTTGAAAGACTGGACACAACTTGTTGGGGAAGCATTCACTAGAGATTATTTTATACCATTTTTATATGAAAGTTGAGACAGACAGATTATGATGGCAGACTTTGGTTCATAGAAAAATCTAGCTTTTTTTTTTAGATCTGCACACTGGGCTTAGACTCAATTCAGGTACACTTCTCGTCCCTCTAAGTTTAGATCCATCCAAGTTATGTCCCTGAAGAGCTTTAGAATCCTTGGATATTCCAACAAATTGGAAATGTGATAGGCACATTTTCTCAGTTCCAAAAGAACTCAACAAAGGAAGACGGCTGGATACGCTAATATTTTATTTAGTGTCAGAAGCAGCTCTACCAGATTTCCTAGACCTTTCTCTCACTGAATAGGCATAGGGCCAACAAGTCAATCATGAAAGAGAGACTTTTACTTCCAGAATCGATTGTGAATATGGTCACTTAGCAAGGAACCATGCTAAGAAGAATTTTTAATAGACAGCGATAACGAAGAAGAAAATTAGACCAAGGAGGAACAAGTCTCTAGAGCACAACCCGGAAAAATGATAATGAAATCTGAACAGCCACAATAACCAATTTTCCAGCAGACTATGCTCTAGTCGTACTGGTAAGGCAGGGCAATTGACAAGATGATAACCTGAATGTTGCACCTAGCTTCTTCTGCTGGACCACTGAAAATTAAACCTTGAGAAGGAACAAGTTTTGGCCCCATACACAATAGGGCACAACACAGAAAAATGATATGGTTATGCAAAATAAATACAAAGTTTAAATGGCCACAATAACCAATCTGTCCAGCAGAGCATGCTCTAGTGGTACTGGTAAGGCAGAGCAATTGCCATGTCTTATGGTGTATTTTCCCTGTACCGTTGGAGAGCAGGTTGAAATTGCTTCCCTATTCTCTGACTGAAAATAAAATTATTAAAAATAATGACCAATATGAAAAGACCCAAAAAAATAGAGGCTAACAACCAAAAATTTCCAGGAAATGTGAATTAACTCCACCAAGAAAAACACAGCATACCAGGAGAAAAGAAGTGGTGCTACTCAATTTAAGGACATGAATCTGTAGGAAGATGGCATGAAACATAAATAAGTTGAAGAGGCTTATTGGATGCATTTGCTGAAAATCAAATTCAGTTAGGACCTTGCACAAACCAAAACACTGTGAAAACACAGTGAATGAAGTCTCCTTAAGAGGAAGGAGATCTACTGTAAGAACCAAATAGGAGGTCCGAAGTGGAATAAAAGGAACTGATCGCAAAAAAACAAATGATAGTTAGACAGAATGACAGGTTTGTCAATATTTTTGAAATCGAAATTCAGATGGTCTTCATCTCATGTGATATAAAATGTGAGATTACTCTGAAAAAGATCCCTTGTGATAAAATTTATAAGACAGTTATACTAGGATAGCATGAAGGTTTAGCACAATACAAAACGTGAAGGCATTTTTTCTAACAAGGGTAGAGCTACAGGAGAGGCATGTTGATCTTGACAGAATTGCCTGCAATAGTCCACATGGGCCAGAAAGGGATGCATCCACTCCATATTCATAGGTGGTACAAGCTTCACAACAACTGCAATTTCTTCAAGATAAAAGAACCATTCATGTCCACTCACTAACATTCCAAAAATCTTCCCTCTGTCACTATAAACGCACAGTTCTCAATGGTCAACTGTTCCAGCTGAAAGCAATCATAATATATTTCTGGAAGTGGCCACCTGCATCTTTGGAAATCCTCAACCCGCACTTAAGAGTATAAGATTGAAGGGAAAATGAGAACCAATTCCAAGCAAAAAGAGCAATGTCAGCAAGGAGCTGAATTATATATCCCTAAAATGACATACAACTATTAGAGCTGAAAATTACTGTTCAGCAGCAGAAAATCAGTAAGTCTTCATCATGCTTGCATACTAACAGCAAATGCTTCTTTTAAATTACAGAACCCTGTCATAGAGACTAGGGAAGATATAGACATGATTTTCCAGCCAATAAACCCCACTTTTACTTTTACATTCATATCTTACCATTTTCTTTCAAAGGACTCGTGCAAGCCAGGGATGTAAGTTTCCACATTAGTAGCAACAGCATAGACCCCTAGTTTGTTCCAGGGCTTTGGGTGAAATCTATATAAATGGCATCTAAATTTTGCCACTGAGATTGTGCAGGTCCTGGGTTTAAGTCTCTGCTAAGCTAATATTGTCATAGACCTCAGAAGCACCGAAACGTCCCTGAGGGTCCCGTATCCATGGGGAAACGTTTCCGAAACGCGAAACGCATATGAAACGTGCCAGACATTTCCAGAAACGTCTGGCACGTTTCCGCCGATTTTTCTAAGTTTTAAGCATCAAAACTTTTTAAAAATAAAAGCATTTAATACACCTAACCCTAATCTACCTACCTAGACTTGCTAAAGACACTTCCTAAAAGCTATATAATGACCTCTTGGGTCCATTCTAAATCACACTCTCATTTTCTCTCTTGCTAAATTCAGTTATGACTCTTTAGAAGTTTAAATTTCAATGAATACAAAATATTTTGAGTGTTTTATCAATTATCTCTTATGGTCTACAAATTTACAATTATAAAATGAGTATTATGCATATATATATATATTGTACGGACGTTTCCGTAACGTTTAGTATCCAAGGCTTTTTGAAAATTACCATCTCCGCGTTTCATTTCCATTTCCGTGCAACATAGTCAAAGACCCCATAATCAAGGCTAGGGAATTGGGCATGGCCAATGCCAATTCAACCATCTTAATATGAAGTATATCTCTTGTTTCATGAGTGATGTGTCACCTAGATTAATAGGGATGTGGGATGTGAGTCCTCGATGTAATAATAGTACCACAGGCCCAATAGTTAGTGCAAGGCTTTGAGTATGGTCTTTACTAGGATATACCGCCCCATCTCTTATTTATTACTATTGGTATTATATTAAGGATAGCCGAATATGAAAAAATTCCTTTGGAGATGTTTAATAAGCCTAACTACGTCGATACAAGAACAAGAAAGTCAAAGGGCGCCTATTTATTTGTAATGTCGGCATTGATGATATGCTACGTTGCACGGATACACCGAAACCCCCAAATCTTGTAGGATACGCCTCGAATCCGGATACGCGCCGGATACGATACGGATACTCCCGATCCGTCACGGGATACGCCAGATATGTGGCGGATACGTGCATGCGTATCCGCCACGTATCCGAGCGTATCCCGTCATGCATCCGGGCGTATCCGGCGTCCAAAAACGCTTTTTTTTAAGTTCTATTTCATTTTTTTGCATGATGAAGTGCAGTAGTGGTTAGACATCTGTAGCACATTTGACCTCTCAGATCATTGTTAAAAACTATCGCATGATATAATCTCGCAACTTACAGTACTAACACGATGTCAATTGTTCTCTCCTTATTTCTTCTTGTCTCATAGCACTTTGATATATATTTCAACCATCATCACTTCATACACGCTTCTGCCAGAATACAATGAATCCGTTAAATGTTACTATCCAGCAAGTACCTCCTAGGACTCGGATCATTCTTTTAAGAGCATACCGTTACCAAAAAGGGAGCATTTTATCTAAAATCTTAAGTATATTGTTTGTTTTGAAAATTTAAATTTGAACATGGATCTAGTTACTAGTATATTTTTAAAATTTCAAGTTTTGTTCGTATTCATGTTAACATGATATTCGTATATCATATGTATGGCAGCCACATGATCAATAAAAATGCAAAGTCTTAAGTATATTGAATGTTTTGAACATTGATTCAAGTTTTGTATTACTATTTCAGTTTTTTATGGACTAAAAAATGAGTAAAATGAGTAGATGTACATAAATATATATATATATATATATATATATATATATATATATATATATATATATATATATATATATATATATATATATATATATATATATATATATATATATATATACGGACGTATCCAAGACGTATCGTATCCAAGGGTTTTTTAAAATTGACGTATCCACGTATCGTATCCGTATCCAAACGGATACTCGTAGCCGCCTCCTGCAACGTAGATGATATGTTGTGTATGTGTAGCATACTTTGCAGCCTAATGAAATATTCAATGTATGCATCCCACTGTACCAATTCAGCGATGGCATTCATCATAAATAACATTAAGCACATTTTACATATTTGCATTGTGTTGCTGAGGTGCGATCCATAACACAAATGAATGTGGGCACTCACATACCGTGTACAAACACCAAAATACATATACATGCACATTTATTTGGGTTTGTGCTCCAACATATGCACATGGATGTATAAGGAAGGCAGTTTGTAACATTAACCATAAGCATGATCTCTTAAAATTTTCCTTAACTTCTTCCATTGACTTAATATGCACATGCTCCATGCCACATGATGACCAATCATCCAAAAGCACCTCCAATTGTACCATGGCCAAATTTTTGAACAACCGCGTGTTGATGTCTAAAATATTGCAGGTGCATCATGTGTCCATCATGCTGTTATTTTAGTTGTGACTATCCCCAAGTTTATATGTGGTGGAAGACATTTGGTACCAAGTGTCCTCAATCCATATGCCAACATGTGTTAGTTCTTTCATTCTCTAATTTCTTCTTCTTCATTCCTTCTTAATTTGCTTCTTCAAAGTTCACTGCTTATGTACATACTACATAGCTCTTTAATGTTCACCTGAACACAAGCGGGTTCAAGACATCATACTTTCACTTAGCAGTGCAAACAGGTCATTGTCTAAGGTCCAATCACGATGTGAACAATGTTATATTTAACACTCCATCCACTAGTTTGAGGTGTCCATCAAACTCTAAACTGCATGTCCATAGCTAATTAACATCACCATTCAAGCTTTCTACTCAAACTAATACCATTTTCAGTCGTAGATTTATTCTTTAGATACTTGGGAAATTTTTTCCCATCCCTATCCAATCACTAACATATTTTATTTTTTTCCTCAAAATAGAATCACTGGTGCTTGTCGCAAACAAGGTATTTTGCAAAACATTGTAAAATCTTGGTCACTTAGTTGGATATCAACATGATGCAGGAGCATCCATGTTCACTTGCAGTGATGCATCACCAAAAAGAGTTAAGGGTTAGGAGAATAAAAGCTTGCACAATTCTGCATAGCTTTGTGTGACTCGCGCAATCTTGCGCATTGTGTTGCTTGGAATAAAAGGAGGACAAGGCATGAGGAATTTGTGGTTTTGCACAGCCTTTGGAGTTGAGCTCTTACGTGGGGACTATGCATAACTGTGCACTCACACATATTTTGAAGATTTGTACCTTGCACTTATCTTGGAGTTTTGCCTCTTGTGGAGGTTTGACACTTTTGTACCTTAGTGGAGCCGTGTTCAATTACGTTACGCAACTGTCAACATCAACACAATTGAACCTGAACACATGGGCTGTGATCCATTTCCTTTGCTAACTGAATGACCAACAGACCTGGTATGTTTTGATTGGACGACAACTCCCCATAAGCGATTACTTGCAAACCGGATGAACTGAATCGATGGTGATCTAATAAAGTTAGGAATCTTTGCAATGGTATTTTTACTTACAAAGGTAACTTTTCTTCTCCCGCCAGATTCTATGAATATAAGGGAGCAACGGATGTGTAATTCAGCTCGAAGGAAGTCAGAATTTAGGAGAAGCCAAGGATTGCCAAATTAAGTGTTTGAGTAGTGTTGTACAACTCCATTGTTCAAGGAGCCCAGTCTGGTTCAGTAGATGCTTTGCAGAGACTGCAAGCTTAGGTTCTAGGATTGAAATTCTTTGAGAATTTCTGCAGTCTGTCATAAGACACTGACAAATTGGGAATGTAAATGTACCCGAGTCTATAATCTTTTCCTGATTAATAGAAAGCTCTTATTCTTTCTTACAAGCTATTCTGGGATCTTGCTTAGGTGAGATCTTGATCTGAAAATCTGTGGGCTGCATGGTCAATGCATCCTTTAATTAGGACCCCTAACTGTGACTGCATCACTACATCACAAAAATCACTTAAAATCTTCGGTTCTCAATCACAATTCCTCAAGCATCAATATTCCTTGGGTGTCAACCCAACTTTTGTTTTCTATCCTTACTAAAAATGAGGATAGTAACAAGGTTAGTCCATCCAATCTCTCCCAAAACTGTGAAGATGACAAGGTCACACATTAGTGACTGTCCAGAATTGAGATCTTCAACTTCTGATCTTTATGGCCCTATCATCGATTACTTTTTTGGCAATAAGGCTGCAGCCGCCTCTTTCAACATGTAATCTTAGGCACTCTACAACAATAGTTGCTCAAGGATCGAAGATTTGAAACCCACTTGTAAAACTTAACTACCAATTACAATCATCTCTTAACCTTACTACACAAAACACCGAACTATGTCTAAAACATGGGCAATAAGTGCGACTACCTTCACGATGCCTACATACAACACTTGAATGACCAAATACCTTGGGTGCTTTCCATCTCACTTCCTTAGGAGTTTCCTGTGTACTAACATGGGGATGTGAATGCTTCACCAAATTAGAATTATGTCATTGTCATTTCTTCACATCCCTTCCTTGCATCACTCTCATGACCTCTTAGATTAACTTCACTCTAACCTTCTCGAGTGCACCTTTTCAATGCAATCATTAAACACACAGATGTGTCTCTTCAAAGCAGTTTGACACCTTTTTGCAAGCATCAGGCCCTAATACACCTATCTTCGTGGCTCATATATTGACTCTTGGACTGCAAAAACTTTAGTATCCCTCTTTTCCTGCTTACAATAGTTCTCACACACTATCTATGAAGCAGCTAATGTGGCACCTAAACAAAACATTTTTTCTCTATTTTTCATCATTCATAAGTTAAGTGGGTTCTAGCCAAACAAAATGCCAATTAGAAAATGTGCCCACAAAACTTGGAAGGATGTCTTGAAAAGCAACTGAACTCTATATCTCATTCATAGGGTTCTTTGTGATTTGAGTTCAGATCCAAGGAAGATTGACACAAGTTCCCAAAGGAGACTTTGGTGTCAAGGAAACAAGGGGCTGTGAACAAACATCAATTCCCCGAGTTCAATCCAACATTTTGATGCCCTCAACCCAAATATAGATTTAACATCTAACCCTATCAGTCAGGTTGTTGCATGGACGAGTTAGGCACAGTGATATAGCATGCACAAGGATTTTATTGTAATTTCTTGTTGACACTAGTGACTAGATCCCAACATGTTAGAAGCAATGAAATTATGAATCCAGGTGCAAGTCCCAAGCATATCTTTATAAAATAGGTATCCCTTAAACCATAGCATATGAGACAAACGGATGGATGGCTGTACATACTACATACAGCCCTTAAGAAATTTGATTCAAGACACTTCCCAATAAGAAACAAGAAAGCTTCCAACCCTCTCCCAGCACCTCTAGCAAGATGAAGTTTAAAATTCATTGGTAATATTTTAGAAAACTTAGTCTCGATTACAAACAAAACAGGATTAAAAAACAAAACTAGATTACAAGGATTCCGTAGGGAATCCGCCTTTTATTATGTAAATATAGTGTTCAAGGGTAGAGAAAATATAACTTACGGAAATATTTTTGCATATTGTCTCCACTTTGGAAGGTTTTCCACTAAGGAACCAAATACTTACCACAAAAATCCTTGTCCAATGGAGAAAGTACCAGCTGAGGAGTACCCCTTCCAAAATGCTTGAAACAAGAGGGAAAAAATGAAAGTGGATAGGAAAATATTAATTATTAAGGAGGATATAAATAAATCTATTTCGATGATCATTTCTAAATCAAATCAAAAAGGTGTGTCTGATTGCAAAAACAACCCTAAACTTACTTGGCAGCTAAAGAGGTTACCCAAATCTCAATACTTTGGTTGTTTTGAAAGATGCCCAAAGTTAAAGAAGATGTAATTTCAAATGAAGACATGGATTCTCTTTAATCTGGAGTTGGGAATTAAGTACAGCGACTTACCTAATTTTGAAGACATCTTTACTCTAATAGCGAATTCACCACAAAAATGAAAACTCCAAAACCATAGATCTGGGAAAAATTACAGATAGCCATGTGTTGTGTTTCCAATATGCTTGGCTTTTGATCTTAGTCAACAAAACAAACTGCAATTTTTAAGATTTTTTCTTTCCAATGAAATTTTTTATGGAAAAAAATTAAATTAAAAAGCAAATACAAAGAAACCCCAAGCATCTAGATTCTACATAATATCTGAACAAAAGCAACACTTGAGCACATCTAGAGGCTTATAGCTTATACCTGAGCCTGGCCTTCTCATATTGGCGTAGCTTTTCATTGTCAATCTCAGTTTCCTCATCCTCATCTGAATCATCGTCAGTTCCAAAAAGATCAGGACCACGAACTGCTTCTTCTTCCATCTGCTTCAACCCAAATTCTGATGGGTAAACACCTATGGACAAGATACGACCACCTTTAGGAAGAAATGAATTCATCATCACTATCAAATCAACAGCCTGCAAAAAAGTAATAAGAAAATAACAATGATCATTGCCTATGAAATAATCTGAGAAAATCCAATGTACAGAATGATCAGCTTACTTATTGAATTTAAACAAATCAGGAAAACCCAAATTAAAAGCTTCTAGTTTGTCTTGAACAATACCTTCTGCCAGGATGGTGGGACATAAATCAATGGTTAGAATGATTCAGAAAAGGTTCTTATCGACATTTTGGGAAGTTATTTTAGTAAAATGCTTTTGCAAAGGAGGCATAACTATTTATCTTAATGAATAGGACTAAGCAACATTCAAGGGTCTTAATATTTGAACTTTGCAAATGTTTGGAAATGCTATCTCAAGCAAGTACAATGCACGTGGGAAAATCCATTTTAATTTTATTGAAAAAAGCCAAAATTAATTTTCGCCTATCTACAGAGTATAGATTATAACTAATACGGCATGAAATAATTAATTTACAAAACAATTTTGTCTATCAGCCAGACCAAGGTTAAACGTTAAGGTTGAATTAGAAAGATCAATTCAACCATGCATGGAGTTTGTAATATTGTATTGCTGCATTTTGGAACATATAGGAAACATGTTCCCAAACAAAATTGGAGTGTATTGCTTCATTTCAGAACATCTAAAAATATGTTTTCAAACAACATCAAGAGAGACATTTCCGAAACAGTGTGCTAGAGTAAACAATGCACTTGTAAGCATGTAGGTTTATGTGCCTGAGAGAAATCAAACAGTGTTAAATTTTACTAGCAATACTACACACAGGGAAAGATGAAACGGCTAGGATTCCTCCAGACAAAATCATGAAGCCAACTTCAATGAAAACAAGCCAAGCAATGGTGGATAAACTCCACTTCATTCAATTGTTGAAGGTTTATATGGCTGATTTCAATGCATGGAATAACATGAAGCATGTCAAAAGCTTCTTTACCCTGATGATGAGTCCAGTGTGAGACTCAAATGTCAGCTTTAAAGTGTATACACGGCTTAATCCAAAAATCCTACAAAAATATTGAAGTTGATGTCAAACCACAGTTACAATTCTATGCAACCTTAATTGTATGCATTTAGAAAACATAATGCAAAACCAGCATTCAACCTTAAAATGCAGACATGTTTATAGAAATTTGAGTCCATTGGACACCGTGTCAAGAACATTGATCATTTATAGACGGATCTTTCATGCCCCCACAAAACCAATACTCCCGAGCCATGAGAGAACTTTCAAAAGATTGGAGGATCAGCTATCAAAGCAAATATTGTTCCCTCTAAATATATTGAGTATTTGCATCAAATGCAATGAAACAATCATATACTGCACAAAAGAACAAGGAAATCAATTCAAGCTTTTGAGGGAAAGATTCCTAAGTTGCTGATACGTTTTGGATACGGACATGGATACGAAGTATCTGATACGTGGATACAGCAAAAACAAATAGGCCCTGGATATGGCTTTGGATACAGCCATACAAAAATAATAAATTCCAGCTTAGGAAAATGATAGCAATGCTTCTTGATGAAGTATCAAACCTAAACAGAAAAATGAAAGCTTAGAGAGATAAGTATGCAATGAGGGAATGAGAGATCAGTTGTTTTTCTTTTATGTTTTGCTTTCGTTTATGTTATCTCTTTGACTTGTTAGGGTTTGTATTGTGTTTTTGTGTTTTTCTTTCTGCATTTTATGTTTATAATCTTTGTTACCAGGAAAAGCCTAGGGCCCCCGTTTCATTTCCAAAATAGAAACTCCTTGAAACGTCCTAGTCTCCCGAGATAAGTATACGTGATAATAATGTATTATTTCAATGAATACAAAATATTTTGAGTGTTTTATCAGTTATACTTATCTCTTATGGTGTATGGAGTACAATTTTAAAATGAGTACTATGCACACATATATATTCTTGTAAATATCCATGATTTAATCAAATAAAAAACAAAACATTGCACAATAAAATAATAAAACCAGAGATATTGTAATTCATTCGGGACAAATTCCCAATGGAGAGATTACATATAAATAGCTCAATGAACTCCTATAAGTAAGGAGTCAAGGCTAATCTCTAAGTCCTCTCAATATCCCAAATATCTCTCAACTATGAGTTGTGCATTACAATTGTTTTGCACACTCATATATTATTTTATAATTATTAAAAACCTATTACTACCAAATAACCCAAACCACTCCTAAGTGTTCACACTATGAACAATATTTCTGTAACAGTCACCCCCTTAGTGTGAACATGGGGAAAGCTATCTCCTATACCGCTCATGATCTACAAAGAAATGAAGGTTTTCAATGAGTACCAACAACTCAAACAATATGAGGTTTTCAAAGAGAACCTCCAACTCAAAAAATGGTTTTCTAGTGGAACCAACCACTACATAGCAGCGTACATTATTTTGCTCACATCATTGTTTCTAACTTAGAGGGATTACAAAACAGAAATTATGCTCACACAGGAGCTTTGAACAGGAATATTACTTCTGTTCATTATTACAACTGGAAAGCAAACACACCACACAACTGAAACAAAAGGTCACCAATACAATGAAGCAATCTCTTTGTTGGTGAATAACAAGAGATGCCAATTTTCCTCCATCCTCCTATGCCTCCATCCTCCATCAGGCACTACTTAGTATAGGTAGTCATCTTCATCCTCATTCATTTAGGTTCATCTTCTTCTTCATTCTCTGACTCTTCTTTAACAACTGTATTAGCTTCATCCATTTTTAGCTTTCCTTTTATGATGTCCTTGGCACGAGTAATACAAAAAGAAGATTTATGTCCTTTTTCCTACAATAAAAGCATTCTAGTTCCTCTTTGTTTTTGGAAAAATTAGTATGTTTCCTTTTAATATAAAGAGCAGTTTCTTCCTCAATATCTTCTTTTGTTCTTTTTTTTCTTCAATGACTAGTAATACAGTGAAAATCATACCTCCAAGTGTAAAAACTACATTACTGTATTTTGGAGGTAAACTATTTAATAAAATAGCTTTTGCATCTTCTTCATCTACCTGAGCACTTACTTATGTCAGTTGTCTTAGAAGAGATCTAAGATCATTAATATGACTTGACATAGTTGCACCCTCATTCATTTTCAACTTGAATAACTGCAACTTAAGTGAGAATTTAGCATTCACAGCCTTTGCACCAAATGTCTGACTTAGCAAATCCCATATATCTTTAGACTTTTTTTCTAAGTCTATATAATGCAACTCAGTATCTGATAAAGCAAGCCCAATAATGGATTTTGCTTTGTCATCCCTAGTTTTCCATTCAAGCAATTTTGTAGCATCTGTTGGTTCTGGTTCTTTTCCACTCACAATTCCCCAAAGGTTCTTGTTCATTAATTGCATTTGTATTTTCACCTTCCATGTGTGAAAATTTAATCCATTGAATTTATCTAATGGAATTTCCATAATAGGTGTCGAACTCAGTCGAAAATGCACCCTTACAATAAACTTTAAACACTGAAAGTAAAATTTTCTGACATATTTGCCAAAAAAGGAAAAAATTAATTTTTTGTCCAACAATAGAAAACACAGGATCAATGTGTAGAGATCGAAAAAATACACATTTTTAAAAAAAAATGGCACATTAATCTGAGTTACCAGCTGAAAGTTATGACAATTTTAAGTTATAACTCCAACATCTTCCGGACCCTTTCCAAATTTGGCAAAAAAATTCTATGCTTCTATTTTTTCATCTGCGTCCAAAAAAGGAAAGAAACGCAATACCTCTGATCACTGCGGATCCAGATATTGCAAGAAGTCACGTCACAACCAAGTATGGATTCGCCTGAGTGAAGCGTCACCGTTGTTGGTAGACAAACACGCAGGTCACGATTTGACTCCAATGAAACACGCAGGTCGCAGACTTGACTCCAATGAAACACGCAGTGCAGACTTGACTCCAATGAAACAAATTTGATCCAGATCTAAACGCCTCACAAACTCCTACAGGTTATCATTGCGGTCTAACCCACTCTGATACCAAATCTTGTAAATATCCATGATTTAATCAAATAAAAAACAAAACATTGCGCAATAAAATAATAAAACCAGAGATATTGTAATTCATTCAGACAAATTCCCAATGGAGAGATTACATATAAATAGCTCAATGAACTCCTATAAGTAAGGAGTCGAGGCTAATCTCTAAGTCCTCTCAATATCCCAAATATCTCTCAACTATGAGTTGTGCATTACAATTGTTTTGCACACTCATATATTATTTTATAATTATTAAAACCTATTACTACATAATAACCCAAACCACTCCTAAGTGTTCACACTATGAACTATATTTTTGTAACATATATATATATATATATATATATATTGTCTGACGTTTCTGTAATGTTTCGTATCCAAGGTATTTTGAAAATTGTCGTTTCAAGCGTTTACGTACCCGTTTCCATTTCCATTTTTGTTTCCATTTACTGTTTTCGTTTCCTAAAGAACATAGTTTATAATGTTGAAAAAATTAAAAATATTCTCCCCCATAAACGCGAATCTGACAAATGCCTGTGGTATGGCCGAGCGATCCTGTATGCAGGTCGTTTTCGGGTGTATCATTATCGTACATGTTGTACCCCTACTACCAAGCCCCTAGGGCATGCATATCAATATCCTAGAAATTTTCCATCCAATTAATCTGTATCCCCATGATCACTAAGCGAGAGAAGTTGGGAAGTTCTAGAAGAATCAAGAAACTAAAAGTAAATGTATGACCCAAAACTCATGTTAACTTTTATCAAATATGTCTTCTTCATTCCAAGATTTAAGAAAAGGTTACGCCTTTCAACTCCATTGATATGTGGCTCAAGAAACCGACTGAACAACATACTTGTAAGAAGAGCTATGGGCATTGAAGTTTTTCAATGATATCTACACACATTTCATCCATCGTAAAGAAAATCTCACACTTTTCTTCTTCTCCTTTTGACTACGAAATGTTATTCTGATTTGTACAAGATTAAAACAGACCAGTGTCATCTTGGAATTGACTTCATCAATTTGGCATGCTATTTATGACTTGTCTTTGACTCTTTTCACATTTTTATTATATTTCATTTAAAACCATGAATTCGCAAATATGATACTATGTATTATGTTGATATTATGCTGTCCATGCATATGGCTTTCTTACGGTTATGACAAAATGATTCTACTAAAAATTGATCCATTGCAATAGGACTTCGCTAAAAATATAATATCTGATACAATTGCTGCATATTTCATTTACTGATGCTTATATGTGGTTTTTAATTTTGGAATCGATGTGTCATTTCCTTTTCACCGACATTTCAGGTCTATCTTCTAGACCCCTCGTCAGGATTTTAGGATGTTATCGTAAGATAATTATAAATACTCATTGTCCGAAGATCTATATATACTAATTAAAATATTGCAACCATGATTCATAATATAGAATGACAGATTGGCATCTCTCTTGATAATCTACTTTTAAGTGCAGCGCATACCTCAATGTTGAGATTATGGATCACTGGGTCTGGCTTGATTTCCAGACATCATCTCTATTTACGTTATTCCCATGGTGTTCATATTTCAATGCCTCTCTTGAAAGTTTTAGTGCAGTGGTCTTCCTCAGTAAGAAGCTTTAGCTTCTTTGAAGCAAATGTGTTGAAAATATATTCGAACTGATGATTCCATCTGCTGGTTTGATGATTCTACAATCTTGTTAACAAGCTCAAGACTTCAGTATATACTGAATTGCTTGTGTTTGACATTCTTTTGCCACTAATTTTTGCTTTAAAAATCATTCTAGTAATTGTGAGTGCAAAAATTAGGTTAAGAATTGTTTCAAAATGGTTCATGAGAGTTTATGGAGTGTTTATGTAATGTATAATGAATTTGACAGTGAATATAGACAATGTATATTTAACAATTACCTGTAATGTTAATTGTTATACACTAGTCCAAATGGTTGTATGAAGCAATAGAGGATGTTGGTCCCTATAATGTTTTGGAGGTCTTTGTAGGTTTGCTAGTCATTTGGAGGTTCTTTTAGGTTTGCTAGTCCATTAAATGTACGAGCATATTTTCTGGACAGATTATTGTGTTCATGCAATGAACAATGCGCTCAATGATTTTTCAAGACTTGCCTAGGTTGCTCCATACATTGCATATGGAGAAAAAAATCATATGCTCATTATTAACCACTTTCAAATGCAAATATAAACTATGTATCATGCAAATATAAACTATGTATTGGCTATATACAAAGTTGAATCTCTGAACTCCATTGATAAATGTTTCACTGGTTTTGGATTCTATTTAGTCGGTTGGTAAAGGTGGATGCTGCACTAACTGTCATGGTTACAAATGAAATGTGGGATAACGGGAGTTTTCGCATGGTAAGTCTCTTTGGTGTGTGTGTTCACGAGATAATGTGAAGTCCACCCTAAGAATTATTTAGGTGGTCATGTGGAGAATATTGTAATATTGTGGTAAATATCGCCACACGCGAAAATAAAATTAGGTGAGAGCATCTTGGGATTGTTGTACTTGTAACCACTCCACCAATAATGGGTCTCACCCTGTAATATCCCCTTCCCATTCGAAGACCTTTGGCCTATTTTGTCAACCCAACGGCCAAAGGAAAAATATAAGGGTGACTTAAGTTATATTTAATTATTATAAAGTGCCATTAATAAAAGAAAAAAATATATAGAGCACTTATAATAATTTATATGACTTAATAATTATTTAATCTAGGATGGAAAAGGCCCAAATATAAATTGTTATCCATCCTAGGTGAAAAGGCGACTTGCCTTAGAAAGGGGAATGGGAACATAGAAAGGATAAATGTCTATTTTACTATGTATTTCCCCTACAAAAAATGCAACTTGCATTAGGAGGGAAAAAATTGTTGGGAAAAACATTTAATATGGGAAAATATTAAATGCTTGCATAGGGAAAATCCTTGTGAACTAATTGGATATTGTAGAGGTTGTTTTGGGTCTCTTTTTCCTTTATAAGGCGAAGTCGACTTAAGGAAGGCATTCCATAACCATTTGATATTTTCTGATTTATATCTTAATCTTATAGCTTTTGCATACACACTTAGATTTTCTTTAGCTTGTGGAGTAAGATCCCACAGGGACCCTAGCTTCGGTGGTGAGAGATCCATTCCTAGCTAGTAGGGCACTCTTCGGTGGTGAAAGATCCACCCTAGTTTGTCATTATTGGAGTTGATTCAAGGTTGATTTGTAGAGATTAATTTCAGAGGAGTTTTTGGCAGATTTTTGTAGCAAGGATTTAAAGAAATATTGCAACAGTTGTTCTTCTATTAATCTCTAGTGGAGCGACCCACTTGTTGGCTGATTTGTGTGCTTTGGAGGTACTTAAAAATCTGATTTGTATTGTTATATCTTGAGGTGAATGTTGGGAATCAAAGTAGCTTGTTTTCTTAATTTTTGGAGTTGATTTGATGCCCTAAATGTGCTTTGGACGACCTACTTTTTAGGGCAAAATTAGGGTTTTGTGTTTTTGTGTCATTTAAAATTAATTTTGGAATATTATTCTTCATATTTTTGTGGCCCAAGATCCAAAGTTTCAGCTCATTTGGACTTCTCTAGCAAAAGATATGAATTTTTGAAGTTATGTTGCAGACAGGGTTTTTAAATAATTTATTGCAGCCTTGTTTACATCTGAAATCTGCAATTTTATACATATTTGGACTTTATAAATTAGTGGTACTAGATTTGAGTGGAATGATATAGATTTACGGGCTGATTTGTGGTGGTATTTAATCCTACCCTAGTCGCAATTTCCTTTATAAATTCAGATCTGCAAAAGTAAATTTAATCTTTGTGTTATAAGTTGTGATATGAGGATTGGGGATTGCCTGAAATCCGTCTAGGGGCAAAAATATGTCCATTGGGGACTGATCCGAGGATTTTCACTATGAAAATTTTCCTTAAACTTCCTAAAATTGGACCATCTTTGAAGGTCTTATTGAGACCTTTCAACGGTATCTTGAACTCCGAGAAAGCAGAGTCCATATGCAAATTCTATCGCCGATCAAAGATGGGCCTCCAAAGCGGGTCAACTCTCGATCAATAGGTCAATCAAAGGTGGACCAATGACAAGGTGACACGTGGCGAGTTGGTGATGAGAAAAAATTGATGGTAATGTAAATGTTTCAAAATCAGTTCCATGGTATAGAGCTCATCGAAGCTTTCCGACGCATTTTGAACGGACCAAATCTGAAGTTCGTATGCGAAAGATATGCATAGTCAAAGTTGCGGTCAAATGATGACGTGGCACACTCTAACGTGGACAAATGGCATATTATTGGCATGACACTTGGCGGAGTTTGTAGTGGATTTAGATTTTAAAATAATAATTTTAAAAATCTATTTAATCCATTCCATGTGAATAAATTCAAATCCCATGGTATAAAAGAGGATTTTGTGGCCAAAAAAACTATTTTAAGGCTTATCTTATCTCTTTCCCACCAAACGTGGGGTCATTAAAATTGATGGCTAAATTGGGCGCCTAAACCTATGGAAGGGGATTTGAACCCTTGCGAAATAGTAATCAGCCTTCCCAAGCTGCCACTTTGTAGCAAGTGATGAGAAGGAGATCACATCTATTTAAAGGGAAGCTTTTGGTAGGTTGGAAAGGGGACAGCCAGGGACCGGTTTGCGAGATCACAATTTTCGAGGCACTTATGGTTCGAATTAGGACTTGGTGTAAAAATGAAAGTTGTTCACAATTCTGAGAGCTTTCCAGAAAGGTAACTTTTGTTGCATGAAGTGCTATAGATTTTTCTGTGTAGGCATTTTTCCATCGCAGTTTCACATAACGAGCACGAGGCAAGCAGCGGAGATCTCAGATTTTGCATCCACTTGATCCGAATCGACCATGAAGTAAAAGGGGAAGTTTTAATAATTTCCTAAAGTTTCGAAATGTAAACCTTATTTGTATAGGTCTTGTATATTTCAAGTTGTAGACGTTTTTTGAACGTATTTGCACAGGGAACAAACAGAAGAAATACTGTAGGAGCCACAGATGAACTTGGGAATGATTATGGTAAATTGCAGAATTCCTTGAGGTTTTAATCAACTCATTTGCGGTATAAAGGTCCATTAAGTCAAGATTGAAGGGATATTGTACTTCATTGGGCGTTTAATGGATCGATTCACTTTTTGTGAATCCGGAGATGTAGCCTTCGGTGAACTCCGTTATCAATTTCTTGTTTTGTGGATTTGTGCATTTCAGTTTTTAAAGCTTTTTATCAGTTGAAATTCATCATTGGATTAATTTTATTAATTGATAAAATAAGTATAAAACTAGAGTAAATGGATTGAAGGAACTTTCAGTATCCATAACCCACAACAAGATTTGAATACACTTATCATCTTAGATTCAAATGTCAGTTTGAGTGTATGATTAAAAATCAACTGTGAAGTAAAATGGATTTGTATTAGATTCAAGCGATTCACTTAAAGTTGAAAAATCGGATTAATTGGTCTTTTTGGAAGAGTTGAGGATTTGGGTTTCAAGACACCTAAAAATTGGATCAAATTAACTCAAGATCAATGTTGAGTCTGTAAATTTCAAAATCTGGAAATTTTCTAAGTACTTCAAAAAAATAAGTACCATTTTCAGATCGGGGACATTACACACCCTTATCCCGCACTTCTATAAAAGGAGCCTCATGCCCTTCATGAGAGTGTGGCTTAGAGGAAGTAATCAATAATGGTTAAGATGCGGTCTCTTAGATGACCACATGCAGTGCAACCATTGTTGATTGCACATTTACATTGTATATTCCATCATTAGTTTATTACTTATTGGTGAATTCTCTCTTTGGGAGTATGATTGTGGAAGGTTCTTCTTGTAACCACTCCGCCATAATGGGTCTCGCCCTATCCCGCACTTCTATAAAAGGAGTCTCATGCCCTTCATGAGAGTGTGGCTTAGAGGAAGTAATCAAGAGCTAGTTAAGATGTAGTCTCTTAGGAGACCTGATCTGCACCCATTCTTTGAATGCACATTTACATTGTATATGCATCATTAGTTTAATACGGTATGCCTATAGGTGAATTCTCTCTTTGAGAGTATGATTGTGGAAGGTTGTTAAGCTTCGATGTTTTCCTAGGTCCGCTCTATGAATGCATGCTTAGTCCATCTTTGTATGGCTTGCATATGTCCAATATGGTATCGGAACAGCAAAGTTTGTAGACACCTATAATTACGCCCAAGCAATTTAAATACTTAAATTGTGCTAATTATCCCTTTCTCGCAAATCAACGACATATAAATCGTCAAAGGCACTCATTTTCCCTCATATCATCATTAATTAATTACACTAAGCTAATTAATTAAGTTGCTATCCAACAAATACCTAATTAACGACCTTAGCTAATAAATCACCCCTTCTACCTGAGACTAATTAATTATTATTAATTAATTAGCTTTCCTTCCATTTAACCAATAAATCAATATTTAATTGATTTAATCCCCTTATAATAGCCTAAATCACACTAATATTCCTCTAATTGGCTTCCATAAAGCTTACACTCTACCTATTAATTAATCACCTTTGATTAATTAAAATACCCCAACTCCCATGACTTACTAAACATGTATTAAACCCTTCTAAAGTAAGGTTACCTTTACTAAAGCAACCTTATCCATTCCTAATCATGTTTTACCTTTTATCCCACATTCATGAGAATGTGTTGAATCCTTTATCCTTTGGGTTATATAAAGAGCCCTCCACCTACCTTTTACTTACACCTAAACTTTCTAAGAGAGCAAATCTGCAAAGCATATAGCAAAGAGACTAAGAGCTTACACTTGCCCTTTTGAGAGTTCATCATCTTGAAGAGTTAAGCCTCTTTCTTAAAGTGCTTGGGTCATATGGAAGGTGTCAAAAGGGTCTTAGAGCCCAACTTTGATTAGCCCCATTCCTAGGTTCTTGGAGCATTAAGGACAACTATTTTGATAGCCATGGAGCTTACTTAGGTCCATTCATTTATTTGTTGTTAGAGAATAGAGGAGTTTAGATATTTAGCATTGTTAGTTTCAAAGTTTGTATTGATGAATGCTAACATCTAACCCTTGTTTAATTCTTATCATGATGGTGTTTATGCTTTGTTTTAGCTAAATTGTAGAACTATTTTAGGTGGTAGTTCTTGCTTCATTTGATTTAGCATTAAGCAAAGTATACATGCACACAAGTGCGACCAAAGCCCCTTCACATCCGGTCTTAGATCTAATTTTACTGGAATCTAGCTTGTTATTGCAGATCTAGAGATAAATCGGAAAGCATTTTCCATTTTCCTATTTAGAGTGTTTTTGGTGTAACTCGATCATCCCATTGCGTTCGGAGTGCGAGAGAAAATCAGTTTAGACTTTTGTTTAACTTTGAATCGGACACCATGAGCTCATTAGGTAAGTATTTCAATTTCTGAGTTCAGCATATGATCAGGCTGATTTCTGCATTTTTTGGGGCATCCTCACATGAATCTGATGCTTCCGTGTGTTTGTACCATCCAAAAACGCATAGGGGGACCTCCAATTCATTAGTTTTGGTCTACGTTTGCAGATTTAGTTTTCATTGCCATCCCAGTCGTACACTTGAGTGCTGGTGCATTTTGCATGCAATTTCAGTTATTTTAAGGTAACTTTGGAGTTTAATAAGAAAAATTGGGAGATCCCTTATCTCACGAACATTTTACTTCAAAATATTAATTCCTGCCACTGACATGGATACCTGCTGCAAACGTGACTTTGTCTCCACCTTTTGCTCACGACTTTTTATCAATAAATTTTATTTTTGAAATGTTGTTTGTCTCCAAGTGCCCATGTAGAGATTCACTTTTTAATAAAATGTCATCTCACTTGAAGCTCACATGCCCATGTTCATGACATATAATATTTCCTTTTGACCAATCATAAGTTTACACTTGGATGCTGATGTCACCTGCCTCGGGGCCTTTCATTTTATTTTTGCTCGCACCATCGGTGTTTTCAGTTTACAATTTTTTTCTTGGCACCCATTCTACCTCCTCCAAAAGCCTAGAAGAGTGATTTTTTTCCTTGTCAACTTATTTTTCAATGCGGATGAGATGGTGTAATCACTCTTATTTGGAGCAACCAGCCACCAGAAAATACATTATTTTCCAGAACTTCAGGATGCCATAACTTTTGATAGGTGCGTTGGATTGACGTCGTTTTTTCCAAAAGTGAGGAATTTTCTGTGATCTTTGCAGTTGTGGTCTTTTTCTTTGTTCTGTAAAAGAATTATATTTTTCGGCTTTTAAGGCATTTTTGTACACAGTAAATATTAGTAATGCTAATTATAAAGTGCCATGGTGGGTTGTTGTGTTTTCTGATCATGTGGATTTTGGGGCATTCTCACAGAGGATTTGATGCACACTTTTTCCATCACCTTGTTGCCTTTTGGGTCAAGTAGCAGTGTTTTCGCTTACCACTACACATTTCATGTTTTGACATACATATTCATGAGATCTTAAATATAGCTATGCCGCCATACCTCTCTCTAGTCAGCATTACCAGGGGTGTGGGTGCAGAGGCGGGGGTGGGGCGGAATGGTACTGTATTTTGCATACTGTTACTATTGCTTACTTGGTTTCGTTTTTGAGTGGGCTGTGTATCTAGTCCTTGTTCGTACATACTGGGCAGATGCAGAGGCCGGTTACCCATGCATTCCAGTCAGATGGAACATGTACCATATAATAATCACTCGTGTTCACACAACCAGATTCATAGAAGCTATTTTTTCCAATTCCTTCTTCCGCTTGATCAGTGAACAATCTGTTTCTTGGACCATGCTCTGCCTTGACCATGCTTTTCAGATTTTCGCTATTACAGTGAGTAGTGTAAACTTGGTCACTCATCTGATTGACTATGTTGAAAATGAAGTAGCACGTATTTGTTTGAGTTTCATGCAGATGTTCTCTTCTGCAAATGAGGGATAGCTTAGTACTATGTGACAGTTTCTGTTGGCCACAGTCATTGTCGCTTTCAGTCTTTGCTTCGTTCCTCCGCATCTGAATTCTATCCATTTGAAGGCTTCATCAGATTCATCTTCAGCACAAAAGTCATCTACAGCAGCTAGATTCATTGTTCTAAATTGCTCTGTCATTAAACATGGATACCTCATCAGACTTTTGCCGGGACCATATTTATGAGCTTAAGACTTCATTCTCTTTTACCAAATCACCTAAGTTGATCTTCAGGGGGATCTTGGTGTGTGTTCACGCATGATGTGAAGTCCACCTAGAATCCCTAGAATCCCTCCTAACATCCAAGGTCGAAGAAACTCCCAAGGCAGTGAAGAAACTTGTAATATGTGCTTGTCTATACAACCTCACGAAGTGATTGCCAAGGCACATATCCACAATGCCAATGAGTAGATCCATGAAGTTGGGCAAGGGCAGATCCCCATCACCAAGAGCTAGTGTGCCGGGGCACCTTAGTAGTGGTGGTGTGCCGAGATGTGCATTGCCTCACTGAACTACCTCCTCAGTGTGTAAAGAAGTTGTAACCAAAGGTGCTTAACGATGCCAACCTCTGTGGTGGGCTGAAAGAAAGAGGTGATCAGCCAAGGGACTCTATGGGCTCGCTGCAGAGACCTGCGTTGAAAGGTGGCAACCTCTTGAAGAAAAAGGGCAAAGTATCGTTGGTCCAAGTACCAAAAGAAAGTGGGTAAAGAGTTTTTCGAGTCCTTGAAAAGACAATGGTATCTCCCCACGACATCATAATAAATAGGGCATCTCAAAATGAAGTGTTACTTGATCTCCACCTTTTGGAGGGAACAGAAATGACATATCCAGTCCCCGCATCAAATATGAAAATCAGTCTCAACCCGTAACTAGGAGAGCACACCCTCAACTAGCCAAGGGAAACCTCAAGTTGTAAGACCAATGAGACTAGAGATAGTCAAGGCAACAAATGACACCATCCACCACCTACAAGAAATGCTCAACGTAAAAGGCAAGCTTGGGGCTGAGTGACTGAGGAGGAGAGGTCCAAGTGACCTAGATGTATTGCCTATAGATATCCTCTCTAACAGCTCTAATGATGACCTCCTTCAAGTAAAAAGTCACTGAAGAGCATCCAAAAGTTCCTGAAGGGAAGTAAACTATACCGATAGACAATAAGATGTGAATCCTAAAGACACTTCGTCAAAGGAGTCTACATTAGAATGGGGTCACAAAGATCGACACTAATGATGATTCTCCACCACTTGACAGTCCACAGCTTGAGAATAATCAATTCCTTCAACAGTCGATGATAGGCGACAATTTTGATGAGGATCTCTCCACTTTCGATAATGCAGATCAAAAGTAACCTTCTATCCTTTGCGTTCTACTTGCATACTGTTGAAAGTTTCCTGTAGTTCTAAATTACATGTAGTTTAATTCTCAGACTTTGGATGCACCGTTGATATATTATAAGCATCATCTACATATAAAACCTTGATAAATATGAAATTTGAAAATTGATTCATGTCGGTGATAATTTGATAAGGGTTTTCAATGTTAAATGTTCATAATCATTGCTAATTTGCAACAAGTTTTGTGTGTAATACATATAGATATATGTGTGAAAAACTATTGAATTTTATAGCTAAGACATGATTTCCACTGACTTGATTCAGTCCAGTTTGACATCTGACCAATAGTAACCTTTTTACCTTCTAATTCTAACTGTCAGATGCTTTGACCATGTGTCATGCCCATCAAAAATACATTGAAGTAGAGCTCTTAAAATGCTAAACAATGTTTACAAAATCTGCTCAATTCGAGAGCATATAAGACATTTATGAACTAAAGACAAGTCTTGCAGTTACATGCAAAAAAACAAAGGGGTATAATCACTAAATATAGGAGGCACAAATATTTATACTAGTCCCAGCTGTAGTAAGAAAACTCCACAATGTCATTAAACTAGGTCAAGTGACAAAAATATAATTTAAGCATGTAATGTTCCTCTTTCATAAGGATTATATAATTTTTGCAAATTTGATATATAATTTCAGCAGACTGAAATTAAATGGCAGCAGAGTAATTATTTCAAAATAATAGCCCAAATCGATTTGATTTGAATGATTTATTCGAAAAAAATTATTTGCTTTAAACAATTGGATTTCCATGCACATGCAAGTCGCACTTCTGGGAAATAATAGTATTAAACCAGATTTGATAAATACAACTTCAAAATTAATATCATTCAATGAATTACAAATTATTTAAAGTCCAATGTGAGAGGTTTTCGTCTCTCACAAGACCTCAAATGGAGTTTTCGTCCCACTTGGCAAGAAATGAGAGTACTCTCTCAAATTACAATGCAAGTTCATAACTCTAAATGAACCACTCCTTCCCTATTTATACTAATTTAGAGTCTTGGTGCCAAAATTGAAAAGGCATGACTTTTCATATGCCTCATGACCTTCCATGTTACTTTTCCCCACCATGGCCGACCCATACACACTATAATGATTTATTAAAAGACATATTTATAAAAATACTAAAAATCCTATTGTAGTCTCCCTCCTCGCATGTCTTCTTTTTTTTTTATTCTGCCTTGGCCGACCCATACTTTTCCTCTAATCATGCCTTAAAAATAATAAAAGACATATTTGATATTTCCTTCATGATTTCTTCAACTCGACCAAGGATAGGAATAGCTGAAACTCCATAATTATCTTTGAAGGAGGAAAAAAGGGACATGACAGTCCTCCCTCCCCAAGATTGCTTGCCCTCAAGCAATCGTAAGCTCCTCAAGTTTGTTGTCTCTGTACCAATGCCTGGATCCCAAACAATTTTCAGTTGCTCCTTCTTAGTGAAATCATCACCCCAAAAAGATGGAACATTAGCTCCGTAACATACACTCCAAAAGACGGCATTTTTATCATGGTATTGGGAGTCATCTAAGGAATGGGTTTTGCTAAGCTTCATGGCTGCCCACTCAAAGATGTATTCATAAGTCTTCGTCCGAATGTATGGGCTGCCCCAAAAAATCGCTATGCTGTCCCATTTACTGTTGTACTTTTCCTTCCATGAGGTAGTGGCTGCCATTCCCAAATCAATTATGCAACATACAACAACCCTGTGCCATGAATCCATCAACCGAAAGACAAAGAACTCATCTGTGGAGGGAGTCAAAGAGCTGGAAACAAATGAGATAATATGGCAGCAGCTGTTATGCTTCAAAATTAGTATACCATCATAAAGGAAGAACAATTTGAAGGCTGTAATAGACTCATAATCATCCATCTTATCATGTTGGGCAACAACCCAAAGAGATGACATACTGGAAATAGAAGACACAACAGCACTAATCAGCAGCACATTTCCATATTTTTCTTCATTCCTCATCAAGTTTCCAATATCAATCTGACCTTTCATGCTTTGGTCAACAAGATGGCATTTCCCCTTATTTTCCTTATGCATATTACCTTCATATAGCCAAACAAAGGCTGCCTCTCGCGGTTCAGAATTGCAGCATGGTGATCCATATGATGCCATAATATGCACATGCTCATTCATCCTTATATGCTGCCCAAAAATTTGCCCTTGTACCTCCCCTTGATTCATTATCATGTATATCTTGTAAGGAAGAGATAAAAAAAGGTGCAACCTTACATACCTTGGAATGATGTCATGTGCTTTACCTCTACATGATTTGCACATGCTGCCCATAAACTCCTTGGCCTCAGGATTTCTGATTTGAAATCAGACTTCTTCTCTTTGCAATTCTCCTTCAATAAAGTATCCTTTATCTTGAAATCATTTTCCCTTGATTTGTAGTGACATGAGGCTTTCATGGGGCTCATTTTTGAGACGCAAACTCATTTTTTGGCTTCAAATGCACAGTTGTGATGTACAGGTCAGCGAGCTTGCTATTTGCACTTTCATTCCTTGAGAGGTCTCCTAAAGCCAAATTATGTTTGCCCATACTTGTGCTTATCATAAAAAATTTAGTATCCCCATTTGATTTCACAAAACTTAGGTTGCCCCAAATACTCAGAATTTCTGATTTTAAATCTGCTTTCTTTGTTGACATGTTTCCTTTGCCGGATGAGATACTTTTTTTCTTACATTCCTTCCCTCCTTTGGACAGCGGATGAGTGGCTCTAACCATAAAGTTTTCTTCATACTTTTGGAGCTCCATTGTTGCTCCTTTCGATTTCTTCACCATTGTTTTCCTTTTACCATTATGTATGCCACCGTTAGATATCAACAACTCATTATCAAATATCAGAGAGTTCATACCTTGAATGGAAACCTTCATTGCCCATGGTGGGAGAGGAATTCTTCCTTGACATGGCTCCGGAAGCAACTGTTGTTGCAATCTTTGATGCAAAGAAATGCTCTTACCCTGGATTAACCATAAAGGGATCTGAATTGTGTGGTATGACTGCTGTTCCCAACCAGCAGCGTAAAAGCCTGTAATGATAAGCTTAGGACACCATAAATTTACCCTTATGCCCGGATCAAATGAATAGTATTCATTTTTGTTTTGTTTCCACATGTGCCCTTCCACAGCTAGCTTGCATGATTGGTATGGTTCAGCCCTTTCAT
This sequence comes from Taxus wallichiana var. yunnanensis, assembly GCA_018340775.1. Classification (NCBI taxonomy): domain Eukaryota; kingdom Viridiplantae; phylum Streptophyta; class Pinopsida; order Cupressales; family Taxaceae; genus Taxus; species Taxus wallichiana. Next base: position 828,665,587 of record CM031238.1, read on the forward strand.
ATCGTTCTTTATGAGAAGATTTCTCTCTTTCCCATACCCTCATAGGATTATTTTCAACACAACCCCAAGGTAATCTTCTCAACATAAGCATATCAAAAGAATGGCCAACCAAATTAAGAGAGGAGTACATACCATGATTTTTGAAGGGAAGTTTATCTTTCATCTCAACTCCCTGTGACTGTAAACTTAGAAGTAACAAATCTGAGGTGTATTCGATCCTCGGACCTTTAACAAGACTTTCATCTTCTTTTTCATCACCTTCTTTGATCACACCTCGTTCACATGTTTCTGGAATATCTTGTTGGTTCTTTCCCACGTTCAATTCTTCATCTTCGGGCTCTTTATTGTCTGCTGTTACAAATGGACCAGCGGGCTGCCTTTTATCATATTCATCTGCTTCTTGTTTACCATCCATTCTTTCCTTAAATACATCACATGCAACAATGTCATCATTAATCTGGCAATGATCGACACTTACTTCTGAAGAAATAACGGGGGTAGGGGCTGAATCATTCTTCTCGGTTCGTTCTTCTTCTTTTTCTTCCAATGGAACTTGGAAGTTCTTCTCCTCTGTCTTCCTTCGTGGTTGAGCATGCCTAGGCTTAGGCCTAGATCTTCCACCATTCAAATCCATGAACTCCGTGAATGACATTGCTTCATAGATTCTTTCGGGCAAAGCCATATATTCCCTATGGCTTGCTTCTTCCGGAATGACTTCTTCTTTTGATACGAAGGTGGGCTTCAACTCATTTCTCGGGCTGCTCTCAAAGATTGCTTCAGATTATCTAGATTTCGGATAGATACTGCAAGTAGGTCCATAGCCTCCATGAATTTCTCTTGTCCCGCCATGATATCATCCACTGAATTTCCCCAGGCCTTTAGAGGATAAAGCTCTGATACCACTGTAATGTTCCTCTTTCATAAGGGTTATATAATTTTTGCAAATTTGATATACAATTTCAGCAGACTGAAATTCAATGGCAGCAGAGTAATTATTTCAAAATAATAGGCCAAATCGATTTGATTTGAGTGATTTATTCAAATAAATTTATTTGCTTTAAACAATTGGATTTCCATGCACATGTAAGTCGCACTTCTGGGAAATAATAGTATTAAACCAGATTTGATAAATACAACTTCAAAATTAATATCATTCAATGAATTACAAATTATTTAAAGTCCAATGTGAGAGGTTTTCGTCCCTCACAAGACCTCAAATGGGGTTTTCGTCCCACTTGGCAAGAAATGAGAGTACTCTCTCAAATTTCAAAAATTACAATGCAAGTTCATAACTCTAAATGAACCACTCCTTCCCTATTTATACTAATTTAGAGTCTAGGTGCCAAAATTGAAAAGGCATGACTTTTCATATGCCTCATGACCTTCCATGTTACTTTTCCCCACCATGGCCGACCCATACACACTATAATGATTTATTAAAAGACATATTTATAAAAATACTAAAAATCCTATTGTAGTCTCCCTCCTCGCATGTCTTCCTTTTTTTTTGTTCTGCCTTGGCCGACCCATACTTTTCCTCTAATCATGCCTTAAAAATAATAAAAAACATATTTGACATTTCCTTCATGATTTCTTCAACTTGACCAAGGATAGGAATAGATGAAACTCCATAATTATCTTTGAAGGAGGAAAAACGGGACATGACAAAGCATGTGTTCTAAAAATGAATATATCCAGAAAAAAACTGCTTAGAAAGACACAGAGAGGAACCACCTTAAAAAGAATAGTTCAGCTTATTAAGTATCAGAGTTTAGTCTCTTTTGTCACATAAAGATAGACCTCTACCAAACAACACAGTTAGAAATTTCCTGAAATATGTTTCTTGATTCTTATTATGGCATTTGGAAAGAATTGTACTACAAATCTTTCCATTTCCAAAAATTTTGGCCAACTTGACCAATGCACGTACTCCCTAACAATATATGTCTGGCATTCTATTTGACTTATGGGTCATTCACGACAGGAAACATTTGGAAAAATGACAGTGCTTTCAGGTCAAGTAACTGACAAAAGGGCAGAGTTATGCCTTCACCGAATAAGAGCAAATAACGAGAAAAAATCTTCAAATCTCCTTCTAAGATATATTCTTTTGCACCACGTTGAGAAACACTCCAGCAATATTAAAGCAGATATGAAGATATACCTTAATATGGTTCCAGTCCATGTTGACAACTGCTAGTCTTCGAGTCTCATGATCCACAGTAGTTACTTCTTCCTATAACAAAAGAGATGAGATGAGAGGTAAGCATTACATTACATTCAAGGAGCAAAGACAAAAGAAATGTACTAGAACAGTCTTCTGTAAGTGTATTGTAGCTGACTTCTGAATTTAAGTCCAATCAGTTCACAGCTCAACAAAAACAGTAATGACTAAAGAATTAAAGTGGACTGACATCAAAAAGAAGCACTGACACACGTCCCAATCTTAAAATCCTCACAATCATTATAATGCAATGGAGAACATGTACCCATAGCATTGGCAAAAATAATGAAAAGTAACATAAGACTGATAAAGCTCCATGTTTCACAACAAGCGTCATATGAAGCCTCTTGCTACTTGTGTAATGGAAAGCCCTCTAAGCTACCCTGGCAATGGCAACAAGCAACTATAGTAAAACCAACATAGACAGCTCCGGCATGTTTTGGAATAAAAACAAGACTCCACATGTGATGTGCTTGTGTGAGAAAGGCCCACTACCCATAAAGGTTTTTCTGTCTTTTAAAGTTTTTTTCCGTTGAAAATTGCTAAAGTAAGCTACATGAAGAAAAGATAACACAATAATTAAAGAACTCCCAAAGCAATGTAGAGTCTACTGTATTCAAAATAGCTGTATGAATAAACAGCCCAAAACAAGGTAGTTGTTAAGGAACCGCCCACAAATAACAACTACCAAATTTGGCTACAATATATACAGATTTGTAATAGTATATTGGTTATTAAAAGGTAACATAAAACTTAGAATATATTATATAATGTATCCCAAATTTCCTAACACCCCATTGATATTCTCTTTTACAAAAGCACATCCCTGAATTTTTCAAATTTGCCTCGAGAAAATGATTTGACAGAAGTCGCCTGCAAGATGATCCTAGACAAGGAAAATGCAAGTGCTCTAAACCTCTATATCATCACGCTGCACATTCTCTTGGATGAAATGGATAAACCTCTATGTGCTTGGTTTATTTATGCAAAATTTGGTTTTTTCCATCTTCAAATCACTCTCATTGTCAAAGGACAAAGTCCTAGATTGATTTGACAAAACACCAATGTCTCTCAGGATCTGCAAAGCCAAATTGCTTTGCAAAAAGATCCCTGCTTTTCTTTGCACTCTGCCTCAATGAAAGATGGCAACATCAACTGCTTCTTACACACCAGAAACTGCCCCTAAGCCCATGTCAAACATATACACAGATGTCCAGGTGCAACCGTCAACCAAACCTGCCCAATCATTTGTGTCTATGTAGCATGAAAACACCCCCTGCCCATGCCCCGTGGAAATCTTTGGAGTGCAGTATGGGGAGAAACATGCCCAAAAAGCTTGCACTGACCGGGTACAGCACGGAAACGCCGTGGGTACCCTGGACATTTCCGGGCTGTACCCAGGGTGTTTCCAGGCCGTACCTGCGGACATGGGTATGTTAAAAAACGAAAATAAAATTAAAACCACTCATTTTTATTATTTCTAACCCTAATCTACCCACCCAACCTTCCTAAAGACACTTCTTAAAAGCTATATAATGACATCTTTGGTCCATTCTAAATCACACTCATTTCTTTCTCTTGCTGAATTCAGTTTTCACTAAACTAATCTAGATTATAATCATGTATATATGAAATTGTAACCATGTTGAATCTATTGAACTTCAATGAATACAAAATATTTTGAGTGCTTTATCTCTTATGGACTAAAATTTTGAAAATGAGTACTATATATATAGTTTTTTTAGATAAGGTAAATAAAATTTGGTTTTGAAGGGACCAAAAACCCTTTACAAAAGAGAAGCACGGTCACACAAGCCAACCAAAAGAGAGCAAAGGGAGCCAAGTCAAACAGGCTTGACAAAACAACAAACCCCAAACAAAGCCAGACCAAACAGAGGTCTGCCATATTAAACTAACAGTTTTTAACAGAAATACAAAAACAGTAGCCATAGCTAATATAAGAGACAAGAACAGAACAGAAAAAAAGGCCAAAGGGCAGCCAACAGTTCGCCATTATTTCGCCTTAGTAGTAGGGCCTAGTAATATATATATATATATATTACACAGACGTTTCCGTAATGTTTCGTACCCAAGGTTTTTTTGAAAAGCGGCATTCCCGCATTTTGGACCGGTACCCATACACGTTTCCTAGCAACATAGATTTGTGTACACAGCCAATAACAAACAATACATCTTCATGTGCTCCAGTCCAAAATTAAGATTAATGAGCTCATACCTCATGACTCGCTTAGGTGTCTTCCAGAGAATAATTCTTAGATATCCCATGAAACTAGACAGATAGTTGAAAGTATTAACTAGATCTGGTTTGGTGTATAACAGTATATATGATAATTTATAAATAAGACTCAAAACAAAATTATTGTAGGAGTCACAATTGGCTTCTTCGATTTAGCAAATCTGGAAAAACTTCAACACTAGTTCCGTGAGAGTCGTAATGCGTCAGTTTACACTCCATCATTTATCTCTCAACTTGGTCCTTGGCATACTTTCCTCATTGATACAGAAACATAATCCTTCATCTTCCATATCTCCAAAACCAAGGCAACCATTCGGGATCTGACATTGCAGAAGACATTGTTAGGAATTATCCATGTTAGTACTCACATTATTTTGTATGGGTTAATATTGTAGTAGTTAGGTGAGTGTGAGATATTAATATTATATTTGGGTGTACATGAGTTGTGAGAACAACTCACTATTAGATAGCTGTGAGAAAATAAAGGTGGAGAGAATCAATGGAGAGATAAGTGGGACGGGACGGGACGTTTCCCTACCGTCCCCATTTCCAAAAAAAAGGGACATCCCGGGGCGTCCCTAAAAAAGCGAAACACACTCGGCGTCTCGAGTGCGTATCATATGGGTGCGCCGTTGGGGACGTCGAGGGACGTCACGGCGTCCCCAACGGCTTTCACGCGGCAGCCAAGGCGATTATGCCTTTTTTATCATTTTTATGTTTTTTTAAATATTTTCTTAAACTTTTAATGCATTCTAACTAAAACTAACATGACCTAACCCTAAAAGCAACAAAAAAACTTATAAAAAGAGCATTTCATACTCATTCTAATCACACCAAGCAAGAGCAAAAAAGAGAAGGAAGGAGCAAGAGTAAAAAAAGAGAAGGCAAGAGCAAAGAGCAAGGAGCAAGAGCAAGAGCAAGAGCAAGAGCAAGAGCAAGAGCAAGAGGTATGTACATACATTACTAATTTACCACCATTCTTTGTTTTGTTTTTTTAATTTCCAAATGCAAAGTTGAAAGTGAAGGCATTGCATTTGCTTGTATTTTTTTTCCTATTTGGATTAGCAAGTGATGGAATGAGATAAAGCATAAAGGGAGGGTATTTTTATTGTTTGTTTTTTTAATTTTTAAATGTATTCATCGCTGTTTTTTTTTTTTTTTTTAAATGTATTCATCGCTGTTTTTTTTTATTTTTAAATGTATTCAAAAATTGCATTCATTGTTTTATTGTATTGTATAGTTATATTGTTTTGTATTTTAATTATTGCAGCTTCAAAATGAGTTCCGATAGTGATTATCAAGCTGAATATGAGGTTGAAATGGGTGTGCAAGGAGAAGGAACACAATCAGAAACACCTAATACTGCTACTAGTTCACAGGGAGTGTGGACAAGTTCAGTTGCCCCTCCACAATGTTGAAAAAGTATGCTAGGGGGCCTTTTGATAAGAAAAAACCTTTGAAACAATTTGGTCAAATTATGCAGGGTCCTAGATCAAACATTTCAAGGGGCACTAAAACATGGAAATGCAACATTTGCTCATTATCTTGGTCAGCAGCATTACTAGGTTGAATGCACATTTATTGCACATCCTGGGAAAGGTGTAGGCATGTGTGGACAGCTATCACTTGAAGAGAGGGCAGAAATGGTGAGGTTGTATAATGGAGATATGGTGGAAAAGGTTCCAGAAGTTCGTGGCCGTCATGTTAGTGGCACTGGCACCCCTTCTAGTGCTGTGAGAATTAATACCGGTAGTGTTACAGGTGCATCTTATGAGGTGTCTGAATTGGATGCTTTTGGTAGTAGTAGGGGGAAGAGGAAGGTTATGGCCTCCAATCCACTTGTTGATATGTATGATACAAAGGCTAGAGAGGAGGCCGATGATGCCATTGGAAAATTCTTTTTTGCTACTGGCATTCCATTTCATGTTGCTCGCTCTCCTTATTTCAAGGAGGCTGTGGCTAAGATAGCCAAAGCAGGTGTGAGTTATGTGCCCCTAGGAGACACGAAGTTGAGAACCACAATCTTGGATAAGAACTATTCCAAGGTTAATTTACTGATGGAGGAAATGAGGAGCACATGGGTCTCTCACGGTTGCAACATCATCATGGATGGGTGGACAGATATCAGACACCACCCACTCATAAATATCATTGTTTCATGCAGAGAGGGTCCTTACTTTTTGAGGGCAGTTGATTGTTCAGGGAAGAAGAAGGATGCAGAGTTCCAATTCACCATTTTGCGAGATGCTATTGAGGAGGTTGGCCCTGCCAACGTTGTGCAGGTTATTACAGATGCAACATATGTGTGCAGGCAGCAGGTAAGCTTGTCGAGGCTCATTACCGACATATATATTGGACCCCATGTTGTGTGCATGCCATGAACAATGCACTAAAAGATATTGGAAAAATTGATTGGGTCAAAAATGTAGTGGTTGATGCTAGAGATGTGCAGATGTTCATCTGCAACCACCATACGTCATTGGCACTCTTCCGTAGCTTTTCGAGGAAGGAATTCCTCAAGCCAGTGGACACACGTTTTGCATCATATTTTATTTTGCTAGATAGGATGGCTGAGTTGCAGGAATCATTACAATGCATGGTCATGACATCAGAGTGGTCTAGGTGGGATGGGTCGAAGACAGAGTAGGGGAAGAAGGTGAAAGCAATTGTGGTGAATGAAACATTTTGGATAGATGTGAGATATATCACATCCATAATATCTCCGGTTTTCAGTGTGATAAAATATGGGGATTCTGAGAGCCCTAGCCTTGGTGAGATATACGAATGTATTGATAGTATGCTTGGCCAGATGAAGGTTGTTGTTCGGGCAAGGGACCCCACCTTGAGTTCTACCATCACATATTCACCTATCATCGAGCTGGAGATGGGAGAAGTTGAACACTCCTTTACACATGGCCGCATATGCACTAAATCCAAGTGGTATGTTGAGAGGCCTGGCAGAGTTCTCCCAGTAGATGATGAGGAGGTGAGGAAGGGTTTCTTGAAAGCCCTAAAAAAATGTATAATGCAGAGGATGCTTCACGAGTCAGAATTGATTGGCTCAAGTTCGCTTATCTGGATGGCTACAAAAAATCATCAAAGATAGACAGGACCACATTGGCACATGAGAGTCCAGTTAGTTGGTGGCGATTGTATGGACATGCAGGATTGCTACGTACACTTGCTATTCGTCTTCTTTCTCAGGTTTCTAGTTCCTCTGCTTCTGAGAGGAATTGGTCAACATATGGGTGGATCCACTCTCTTAAGAGGAACAAACTTACCTCTAAGAGAGCAGAGAAACTTGTTCTTTGTACATAGTGCCTTGCGTCTCATGGATCGCAAGACACCTACGTACAAGGAGAGCCCAACGCATTGCGGTGGGATGTGGATCCTAAGGATGCAAGGCAAGTTGATGAAGATCAGGAGCAGCGAGGACTGGTTGATATCTCCTTTGCAGATGCAGATGACATTGATACAGATACTCCTAGTGAGGAGGAGCGGTTTGCAACTGTTCCTTCGGAGGGCTCTGATAGTGATTTTTGAGTTGTACTTGTCACTTGTCATTTTGGTTATGTAATGTCATTTTGGTTATGAGACATGACATAATATTTCGTAGCATATGTAATGTGGGTGTAGTTGTACTCTTCTCATGTTGATTATTGAAGAGTAAGACTAAGACTTGTTTTAAATTTTCAGCTTTACTATTTACTATTTAGTCTTTCATTGTCATGTTGAAGTTTTGAACATTGAATATAATATATATAGCTGTAGCATTTTGGGCCTTGGCTTATGTGATGAATAATTGGATTAATCATTAGTGGTTTCAATCTTCAAACTTTCTTGTATTAATCATTAGGTTATTGAATTATTCTTTATTCATGTTATATTTGTAAAATAAATAAAATATATATTTTTTTATTAGCCGTCCCCTTGCCGTCCCCCCGCCGTCCCGAAATTTTCAAAAAAATTGCCGTCCCGGAAACCCCGTCCCGACGTCCCACCATCCCGGAGTCTTAGGTAACTATGAAAATATCCCTAATGAATTCAATTTCAAGATTATTATATTCAGTGTTTTTAAATTATTGTGCAAGTCTGTTTTTTTAGCATAACTCTGACCAAATTTTACATTTGGTATCAGAGCGAAGTTGATCTGTGTAATGGAAGAATAATAAAATTGAGGGGGCAGTTTTGTGCTTCATTGCCCTGAGTAATGGTGTTTGGAAGAGGAAGAAGATATCTTTAATTATGTAGACTAAAGTATATTTGAAAGTTTAGCTTAGGTTGAGCTGTTATAGTGTAGTATCAAATTGACAAATTGCATGAAGGCTCGGATCTGGACTCTATCACAGTAGCTCGGCAAAGTAATGCATAGTTCTGTGGGATCAAAGGCTACATAAAATAAATAGAAAGCTTGGTTATCAACATTCTGAACCAGTATCAATGCATCCATTTCATTGATACCCTGCCTTGCTTCTATGGCGATTTGACCCCTGGATTCTCTTTGATCACTGTACCATTCACATTTGCCTTGGATCATTTTTTGGCATTCACGTCTTTGATTGTGGTTTCCATCATTTGATTATTTTAACGATGCATGGTTATTCTGTATGATTTACCGACAGATTTCAGATCTCCAAATCTGAAGCTCCATTGACACTTGGTGATCTCAATCAAATCCTCGCCACATATCAAAGCCTCAGGCCTCTGTGCGTGCAATCTCAAATCGACAGCTTCTGTATAGACGTGGCAATTCTCTAGTGCACGACAAAAAGACGCAATTATGGAGTTCGTATTTGATTAAAACGATTTTGTCAAAATTTGTTTCTGCATCAGTCCTTCATGCAAGCTGTATAAAGTTGCTCCACTTCACATACGTTTAAAAAGGGTACAACAGAAAGCACAGTGGATGTCTCTCTCTTGCATTGCAAATTCAATGTGTCTATCCACTATTTGTTATCCTTCAAATTTTTTCAATCCGTGCTTTTAGCCGTGTAAGTGTCGTGCATGTGCGACGTGAAGTTTGAAATACCTCAAAGGAGTCACACAAACATTTTATGAGTCTCAATTCCATCAAGTACGCAAGTCTTAATGCTTTAGCTGCTCCATGAGCAAGATCTACTTTGTGTCATCACCATCCTTCTCACACTCATAGTAATTCAAAGCTAATGAATCCTACGCCTTATACCCAACGACTTAGATGTTGGAAGATGACTACAACTACTTTCTATCCACTCACACACATATGGAAAGCAACAAAGCTAAAGATCACTCACAAGACTAATGTTATTACACGTTGTAGAGACACCTAAATTCCGCTTTTGTAATCTTATTGCCAAAACGCACGCAAATCACTCTTATTCTTCCCAATTCCATTATAATTAGTGCTCTTACTAATTAACTAATGTTTCTCGCCACTTTGGTTAGTTAACAAGCACTTCGTTGATCACCAAACCTCTTTCGCATTCAGGATGCCAATTTACGACGAATCGTAAGCCAAAATCCTCTTCAAAACAAACAATTAGCGATTATAAGCTAATTAAGCCTATTTTGCCCTTGATTTGGTCAATATGCCCTAATATTGGCTTAAACTCCTTTTACAACCACTCGAAATCACCCCATTCACCCCATGACATCTCTGCAAGCTTCAAAAGCTTATCTTGGCCTCGTAGTTGACCCTAAGCGATTGATTAAGGCCCCACACATCTTAATCACTTGGTAATTCACTAATTGAGATTAGCAAGGCCTAATCATGATTAGCAATTCTAATCTAATTTGGGGCTTTTAGTCCCACATGCACCAAAATACAAGTTTCTCCCGAAATAAAACTATAAAAAGAGTGCACCTCATTCCTTTATACTTTATACCATGCTTTGATTCGCATCTCATATAATAAATATGATATATAGCCAAGTTCAATCCTTGTTTAAAGCCTTCAATGGGGTTAGTAGATGGATATTCAAAATGGCCAAGTAGTCATTTGGAAAGGCCATTTCACCTTGTTTGGAGTAGCAACCATAACCATTTGATTGCCCTCTTAGGTCTATTTAGGCCCATGTTAGGTAATTCAAGCATATTAGTAGGCATGTTTAATTAGATTTTGTATTGTTTTCATACTAATTAAGCATTCTTTTAAACTTCTATCTTAATGTTACATTCCTAGACTTAGAACCTTGGCTAGATGGATGGCAATGGTGTTAGCTTTCCTTGTTTAGTCATGCAATTTGCTTTGTAAAGTTTAGGGTGCTTTCACACGCAAACATACCAGACTCTAGGACTTAAAATCCTTGCTCTAATCCCAAATTTAATGCAGTTGTGATTAGGGGTCCCAATGGAGAAATGCCTTAGACCACACAGACTATAATTTCAGAGTTATATCATCAAAGAGAGATCTAAGGCATAGCACAACAAGAAGTAATTAAAGCTTCTATTAATTATGAAGAAATATTACAAACTTTGACACAACAGCATTCCACACCGTTTAAAGTCCTTTATAAAGACTGCACAGGTCAAGAGAGATTCTTGATCTGATTCGTTCAGACATATGTGGACCGATGACTTCAACCTCATTGATAGGTGATTTGTATAATGTCTTTTTTGTTGATGATTCTTCTAGAAAAACCTGGATTCATTTTATGAAGACTAAGAATCAAATGTTCTCTAATTTTCAAGAGTTTAAAGCTTTAGTTTAGAGATCAAAGTGTTGAGATCTGAAAATGGAGGAGAGTGCACGTCCAAGGACTTCGACACATTGTGCGAAGAAGCAGGGATCAAGAGGGAGTTGATTATACCATATACCCACAGCAGAATGGAGTTACAGAGAGGAAGAACAGGTCCATTATTGAGCATTGAGACAGCCAAAGCCATGATCCACAACATGGATTTTCCCATGTCCCTATGGGCACAAGCTTGTAATACAATTGTCTACATTTTGAACAGGTGTCCTCATAGGGGTTTGATGGACAAGACGCCAAAAGAAGCTTTCATAGGTGAGACGCCTCGGAATCACCCATATAAGAAGAGGACATTTGAACCCTCAAGCATCAAGGGTATATTTGTTGGTTACAGTGAGACCTCCGGGGCTTACCAGATTTAAATTCCAGCACAGAGAAACGCTTGCTGTCTCACGTGTTTATTCGTGGATTACAGAAAAATTAGATCTAGATCAGCAAGGTTCTGGTGAAAGAATAGATGCCACTTTAGCATCAAGTTCAGCCAAAAAGCCTAAGTGGCTTACCCAGACATTACAGGAGGCACATGAGCAAGTAGGAGAACCATAATCTTCTTTCCAGGTGAGTCACCCCCTAAGAAATTTCCTACTTATGTTGCACTGATGTCTTCTATTATTGATGCAGAACCTTCCAGTTAAAAGGATGCTGCAGTTAAGTAGGTGTGGCAAGATGCCATGAGAGAGGAGTATAACTCCATTCTAAAGAATGATGTCTTACGGATTGAGCCAAGACTAGTGGGGAAATTAGTTATTGATCCAGGTGGTTTGTACAAGATCAAACATGCGGCTCATTGGAGCATTGAGAAGTACAAGGCCAGATCTGTAGCAAGAGAATTCTCCCTAAGAGAGGGAGTTAGCTATAACAAGACTCTTGCTTTAGTTGCCAGGTATAATTCCATTAGGAGTCAGGACCATCATGTCTATTGCATCAGCTTAGATGGATGTAAAGACTGCTTTTCTGAATGGTCTGATTGAAGAAAAAGTGTACATTAATCAGCCAAGGGGTTTTGAGGTGCATGGGCAAAATACCCATGTGTGCAGGTTAAAGAAGGCCCTTTATGGGCTAAAGTAGGCACCACAAACTTGGTACTAGCGGATTGATGGGTACTTAGTGAATTTGGGCTTCACCAAAACTTTTGTATAGCCTAAACTTTATTATTTGAATTTTGTATGATAAATATGATCTGCTGGTTTCAGTCCTGTACATGTAGATGATTTAATCATTACATGTAGCTATGAAAAGCTCATTGCATAGTGTAAGGAAAGCCGGCCAGCGAATTTGACATGAAGGGCATCAACCTTATGCATTATTTTCAAGGTCTAGAGGTTTGGCACAGTACATGTGAGGTCTTCCTTGGACAGAGAGTACACTGTGGGGACTCTGAAGTTATTTCAGATGCTGGATTGTAAACCCTTGGCCACTCCTATGGTTCCAAATCTGATATGGAACCATTAATACCGATTACAATTAATCACATATGGTAAACTCGATACAAAATTAAAAAAGAACAAAACTAAGCTTAACATATTAAGACTAAAATATATAAAAAAACATGAATCAATTTCTTTTGACTTGACTTTTGATAAAAAAATTGCTTTAACCACTTTGTTCACTTTACTAAGAACTATAAATGAAATCAAGACTAAAACTAAAACTATATATCCTAATAACAAACTAAATTAATATTTGTTCCAAACGACATATATATCATAATGGTAGTCCATAGAAGAATTACCATTTAATGTACACGTGAAGGGGAAATCTGATATGGCAAGAGAGCATTGACAGAGACATGAAGACGAAGGATGGTTTGAAAAGTAAACCTTGGACTTGAACACTAGTCAAGTGGAATTCGAATGGTGCCGAGACACAATGCAGGTCTGATAGCACATGGGTCAGAGATCAATACAATTTATAAAATAATTGAAGATAAGAGTAACTGCACTGACAAGGATGTTGTTGCAATTTGTGGTGCTGTTGGAAATCTACTAACCCAAATAGATTTGTACCAGCTATTTCAATGGCTTCAGCCACTTTCCCAAATGTGTCCACGCTACCAGATGGTGAGGATTGAATGGCAGAATTGTTGCATGCACAAGTTGTCAGATCTGGCAGGAACAAGACATCCAAGGTAACAAGCAAGAAGATATAATTTGCATGATATAATCTGTCATTTCCTCACACTTCTGTAATTACACCTCCTTGTGTGCAGAGCTGGACAATTTTTAACATATGGATTTTTTTTTTTTAGTGGCACCTCTCCACTGTGGTTACCAACACTCTCTCCCTGCTGTTTGATTAATATTATAATAATGTAACATATTGTTACATAGTTTGGTTGTTGAGTCTATTTACTATTGTTTGTAGATACGGTTGAAGCTTATTTAAGCTTTCCATTCAAATCTTGTTATGCCTACTTTCCTATACCATAGGAGTTGTAATAGCTATTTATATAGCTACCTTAAATAATATGATTGCGGCTTCTAGCTTCTTTAATAACATTTATATGGTATTCAATGCTCGTGGTTGGAAGAGACTGAGAGAGAAACCTATGGAAAGTAAGATTTCGGTTAGAGGGAGGAAATGTGTGGCGACGCACATACCCTAAGGAATCTGCCTTCATCCAGAAAAGTAAATAGAGGACCAAGGTATTTTGTTCAAGAGAAGGAGAAACCTGAAGTGCCATTTTTGGTCTTCAAAGAATGGCGTGGTAATACTGGGAAACCTGTATTTTGTTTTATTTGCATTGTCTTGTGTCAGAGAGGTGCGGTAGATAGGTGTTATCCACTTATTTTGCTGCTGTTCATATGCATCAAAATAACCATTACTGAGCTCAAGTTTTGCTGATTTTCTGTATAAACGTCCAAAGGAGTGAGGACGTGGTGAAACGCTTGGAGGCATTATACTTTGGCTGGATGTGGGAGTTAAGATGGCAATAAATCAAGTTTTTGTTTTTTTCTGTTCATTGCTGCACTATTACCAAGGACGTTGTAGAGGGAAGATCATTGTTTGACATTGTTGATTTATTATTGAAGGAGGCATCATTGTTGCCAAGGAGGCGCCACAGCTGATATGATATGCACAGCCAATTCTCAGCCTATTTTGGTCTTGCCATAGTCGACGCTTCTCGCCCGTGGGCAATGGCGTCAGGTATATATACCCCTTTGTTTTCTTGTTAGTACCAATACCACCACAACACCACTTTGCAACTACTGGATTACATACAAATTGCGCATGATCTGCTCTTCCTTGCACTTGTTGATTGACTTTGGAGTCTTGGAGCTTGCCTCTTTTGCATTTGGGTCACCATAGTGAGTTAGGATTGGAGATCTTTTTGTTGTTGAGCTTTCCCCTTCTCCACCCATAGCAATTCTCTCTCGTTGTTGTTGTCTGGGAGGATTATGCATCAACGGTCACACACACACTACAGGTAAGTATTTATAACCCTCTTTAGTCTCTTATTTTGTATGTGCTTGTTGTTGGTCATTCATTGTTATAGGCTAGAGTAGATGTATGTTTGCTTTGGTTTATTGCATTATCTTATTATTACTACGCCCCTTGGCTTTATCCACCCCTTGGTTATTTCCCTCTCTATTTCAAAATCCTAGTAGGATACCTATCTTTATCTTAGTTGTAGGCCTTGAAAACCTATAGCTATCCTAGGGTTAGGCTACTATCCTCTAGATTTATGACTTTAGCGCTCCTTGAGCACCTTTGTATCTGCAGTGTGGTTGATATTAGATTGGATCCCTATATTTGAGAACCCAACTGGGAACCTCTCTTTTACCCGTCATACACTCTGGTGAACCCGGCGTGAATCTTACTTTGCATCTAGCTCTAGATATATGGGCGGCCTACTCTCTATTCCTCCCTATTTAGTTTAGATACATCGTGCACTCGTGCCCTGGGACTAGTTATGCTCGCTCAAGGTATATACATATATGTCTATATTCTATAGATAGTGGAGAGAGCCCACTTTCTACGCCGGGGCCCCCTCCCCTCTATCTATATAGATTGTGGGGGAGGGGGTTTATATCTTCTCCCCCCCTCCATATATTCCTGGGTATGGGGGCCTCCTCGCCCTACCCTCTAATCTGGCTATCCGACAAGAAAGGCATCGAATCAATACATGGACTCGACCGCAGGTGAGCTTGGAAATGATGATCCGGCGTATCTCTCCGGCGTATCTCTCCTATCCTATATTCTCCATTCCGTACTCCCCAAGCGGAATGTTTCACTGGTCTCGGCCCCCCCCCCTCCCCCCTCCCTGAACTATCTTATCTTATCTATGGGGCCTCTCTTCACCCGCGTGCCTAAATCGCTTTAGTCATACTCATACCCATATATTCATATTGATATTGATGCTCATGAAGCTCCATGCCCACTCCCCATCATGATCATTTGAATAGATAATCTGTTGAGTAAGTGGGCGATCATGCTCTCGTTGCCACCCTCCCAAGGCAAGGGCCTTTTCAATAGGTAGGTGTAGGTAGGTCGCAGAAAGCCCCTATTGATACGATAGTTAGAGTGCACGACCCCACCCCATATATAGATAGGATAGGGTGCATGCCCTAAAGCCAGGGATGCGCCCTGCTGGAGAGCTAGTCGAACAGTTTGAGCCGTGTCGTATGCTATGCTATAGAATAAGTCATCTCGGTCCCGCCAATGAATCTCTCCGAGCTACGCGCCGTCGTGAATGAAACGGAGAAAGGAAAGTCGTGTGAAGAGGGAGTCGCCCTACCCCCCCCCTACCCTATTAGGAAAGAAATAGAGATGTCGCTTTTGTGCCATCACGAAGAGCTCGACCGATGAGATGAATAGCTTGGCTCTTCTCTCTAATCCAAGGATCTCGTGAAATCTCCAATGGTTGGTTGGTTTGGTTATAATTGGTCATGGGGTTGTCCACCCAATTCATTCTGCCCACTCCATATCTAGACTAGATAGGGGCCCTCCCCTATTGTCCCCCTGTATCGGTAGTAAGGCCTCCCAACCCAATATAGATAAAGGGTGTGGACCTGTCAACTTTAGACTAGATATAGTTGCTTTCCTCCTCCTGGTGGGTGGGAGACCCCATCAATGTCAAGCTCCCCATACCAACTAATCGGTGGGCCCCCGCCTCACTAATCAGTGGGATGGGCATCCCGTACCTCACACCTCACCCCTCACGCCTCACCCCTCACTAAGAGATTGGGACCTGGGCCTGGGACTGGATTAAGGGCCCTAGATATCTCATCTATCTATGGTGCCCACTGCTATCCATATCTATTTAGTGGGCACACTCTATATGGATCTTCCGATACTAAGACGCGTCATATTTAGAATCTAGCCTCCGAGTTCGGATACGGGCGGATGACGCCATAGAGAGATAAGGGCCCTCACCTCCTTTGTCATGTGAGTGCAGATATAAAGATTGGGGCCCTCGCCTCATTCTTCTGACGAGTGAATAAAGGCCCTTGATTGATCTCTCAATCAACCGGTTCGCTCCGCTATGCTACACTCACCCCTCACTCTCCAGATAGAGACATAGATATCGGGCCAGGTGAGTGCAAATATAGTTGATTGGGGCCCGTGGTTGTTTATCAACTCAGCAAATTTGTTTATCAGATTGAGGACCCATATATCCCATATAGAGAGAGGGGGTGGGGGCCAACCCCAATATAGATAAGATATAGGGGGGCATCAAATAGAGATTAGAAATAGGGGATTAACCTTCGACTACCTTATAGAGATATGACAAATCTGCCCACCTATATAATAGAATACCAAATCCCTGCCAGCCATGGCTATCTATATATAGTCGTATCTATCATAGCTTTCCAAGTGGTTGTTGTGAGCAAGATGGAAAAAATAAAGCGTTGTTCCCTATACTCTATATATTGCCCACGTAGCCACCTATTCTTATTGGGTGGTTGGGCTTGTTCTTATCGCATGCTCTACCCCCGATTCTATATATACACCCGATCGGCTAGCTTTACAAGGCTCAACCCATATCTACCCATATAGAGAGCGGGGTCAAGGAGGATGAGGGTCTCCTACTCTCTCAACCGCCCCAGATAGATAGGATATATAGATAGGGGCATATAATATAATAGAGGGGAGATAGGGCATTGGGCTCACCCTATCTATACCCTCGGAGGACGAGGGTCTTTGGACACTCGCATTCTCCCACGGTGATGATCGATTCCCCAACACGCTTTATCTGTGTTATCTATATCTCTACGTGTGATCCGTTGGAATATGAGATTGATTTTCCCCTCTTTTTAGGATAAAACAGGAAAAAAGAAGTGAATGGAATGAATATTGATTCTTCATTCCGATCGAAAAACTAGATAGTCATATGGGTGATATCAAACAGTTTGCAAATCTGCAGTAAGATGATTGAGCCCCATCCCCCATGTACAAGAGTGAAAGCATGCACAATCAGTGAAAACTGCCCAGTTCATATATTAGTCGTTGGGGTTAGGTCATATTCACTCCCTTTTATTTTTCCTGCTTTTACAAACGCCATCGGTCCCTGTGCAAGCTTTCTGCACGGCCAATCCCATTATGAATTCCCTTGTTTTCACAGCTAAAATTCACATTTCATTTACCTTTTCTTTCTCATTTATCTTCACATCGACTTCACTACACTCTGGTGAACCCGACATGAATCTTACTCCATCTCTCAATTGAGTCATCTTACCTTTTCATCTTCTATACTCACATTAGACACTCTTCAATCAAATCTATCACTTTGCTCAAGCCCTAGCTGCCCTAGGGTTTCGAATCTATCAATATTTCAGGTCTATATTCATATTTCCATTTATCGCAAGCCATTAAACTGATTTTCACAATTCCCCGTAAGGTCTCAAGGTCGGTCCTCTTCTTTGTGTTGGACCATGATTGCCTCTAGACCAAAACCCATAGGTATTAGTCTCCGCTACAATCACCAAAGTTAGGATCTACGAGAGGCGGTTAGTCCATGTCACGAAACTCACAGGAGCGCTGGAAACACATGCCAACAATCTCCCCCTCAACGTTACCCGAGTGAGTTTCGAACTCGAGACCTTTCGCTCTGATACCATTTGTTGGACCACGATTGCCGTTAGACCAAAACCCATAGGTATTAGTCTCCGCTACAATCACCAAAGTTAGGATCTACGAGAGGCGGTTAGTCCATGTCACGAAACTCACGGGGAGCACTAGACACACATGCCAACACTTTGGATCTCTTTCTAGGGCTTCTTGTTGGCCAAATCACCTTTCATTTCATATCTAGAAATTAACGACTCTATTTTAAATTCCCTCAGAGTTTTTTCTTTATTTTAATAAATTTAACAAAAACCTCTTTTTGTTTGGCATAAATATTAGCACAATTTTTGGAAATTCAAAATTACCATTTTTAGTAATAAGGGCATAATTCAAATATATTCACTTTTTGAAAAATTCCTTGGAGGGTTTTATTCCACACATTAATGTGATAAAATACCTCTTTTTGTTTCGTTAAATTCACTTTTTATTTCTATAAATGGTCGTTTTAGTAATTTGACAACGACATCGTCTTTTTATTAAAACATCACTTTTTAGCCTACCTTCATTACTAATTTTGTGATCACTCTTATTCATCTCCAATCATCAAAATTTTGGTTCTTTATTCCATGAATCTATAATGCATTGTATTTTGGCCTTATCTTGTTCATATTTTGCATCAATTATCTTATTTTTGTCTTCATTTCCTACGCCATCGCCCTCATGTAAATCCCCTACATGGTCGATCTTGCTCACATATTTTACTTTTTTGATCTTACACCATCGGCCCTACCCTGCACTTTGCACGGTCGATATCTCCGGCCATTTTCTTATCTCTCCACCCTACCCTTTTCTAACGCCATCGCCTCTGCATGTCTCTGCATGGCCATCCCATTAGCATTTGGGGCAAAATACGATGGAACATCTTCACAATGGCCTCAACTATGTTGTCATCAATATCATCCAAGAGCTAGATCATAATATGAATTACATCATTTTTAGAATCCAGACTTGAAAAATGGTTGTTTGCTTAATCTCCATCACACACCTTCAAGAGCCCAAAATGATATTCCCATTTCTCATCCATTTACATCTTCCTCTGCATAGACAATTCCATTTGTATCTTATGATGCCATCGCCTCGTGCTCTAAACACGGTCATCTTCCTCTAGCACGGCCCCCGTGCCTAAGAATAAATGGATGCAATGTGGTAGAAATTCAACAAATTGATCCTAAAAAACCATCAAAAATTGAACAATAATGAATTCTACACACCTAACAAAGAAGGGGAACTAATCAAATTTCTCAAGGCATAGGTCCTATGGAAGAGACAATCCTAAAACCTCACTCAAAACCTATTAGTCATGACAAGCCTCCTACAAATGGAGCAACCCCCAATCAATCACCACAAACTCCTTTACAAAACAACAATACCAAGGCTTCTTCCTCTAGTGGCCCTAATCCACCACTTGATCCTAATCTCATGATTATCAAGTTGTTGGATCAAATGGCCATCTATGCAATCTTCCACCACTTCTAACATGCTTCAAATGCAAATCAGCTTTTACAAATGGCCTCTCAACCAACTCAAAGTCCTAATAGGTCCTAATCAACCTTCAATACCTCCTTTGCCTTGGATGCTAATGGGAATCCCATCCCTCCTCCTCCAATCCACAATAAGGTTCTTCAAACATTACAAAATGAACCCCTAGCTCCTTACATAGCTTCTATGGATATAGGGGGATATCTCCTACCATTTCTTATGATGGGTCAATTGATCCAACCATCTATCTTAAAACTTTGGGAAACATCTACATAAGAGAATGGATTCAAACCAATACCTATGCTACAACCAAGCTCCTTGCAAAGACATTTGTAGGAGATGCTTTAGAATGGTATAACCAACTCCCTTCACACTCTATTGATTGATCTAGAGACTTTAGTCCAAGCTTTAGTGAAGGAGTTTCAACAACATGATCTTCCTAAAAATACATTTCAAAACTTCATTAACTTGAAACAATCTCCTAATGAATCAGCTCATGATTTCATCAAGCGATGGAAGATTTTATCTAATCAAGCCAACCATTATCTTGATAATCAAAATCTTTGTCAACTCTTCCTTAAGGCCCTTGTTCCTAATCTCCAATATAAGGTCCAATCCTTCTCTCCCACCACGTTGAAGAGGCTCTCAACAAGCTAAGTGGCAGGATTACCTTATGCGAGAATTCAACAACCATCTAAGCCCTCAAACACCCTCAAATCAATGTCTAATTCCATCAACCCTCAAGCCCTTTCTAAAGGAAAATCTATCACACATTCCTCTTCAAACAATGATAGTCAAAGTGTTATTTCTCATAACCCACACCACTCACCTCTTGTCACATGGTGAACTATTACAAGTTCTTCCCATGCCTCACATTTTTCCTCCTACCAAAAAACCACCTTTCCTTCAATCCTGACCTCTTTTGTTGGTGGCATGCCACTATCAACCATTCCCACGAGGATTGTAGGATCTTAAAAGGTTGCCCTTGATTTCTTCCTTGGACCTCAATTTTGACACCAATGCTATTATCCAAGAACGTTATGAGAAATATCAATCCCTTCTCAAGCCCATGAGAACCACCAATCTAGGACCAACCATAACAAAGAACCTATGAACAACTTTGTAGGTACTATTGAAGGGTCTATGATCATAACTACCTCAATTCAATATGTCAATGTGGCTAAAGTCAATAATTACCAATGTAAGCCCACACATAAGGACCCCGTCTACAAACCCAAAAAATTCTTCATCTACAAACCAAAAACTTACTTGATACATCCCATTCACAATCCAAGGATGAGCCCGCTCCTTCAATTGAGCCTCATCCAAAAGCACTCTTTCCTTCAACTTCACAAGCTTCTAAGTCTATAGCCATAGAATTTCCCAAGGATGATATGATTAATGATGAAATCTTATTTCGTGTTGATGATCCTCCCCTCTTAGTTAGTCATCATTCACGATGCCCAAGTAAGAAGAGTCTTGGTGGATGAAGGCTCTGGGCATTAATGTTGCTTCTTTATCTCTCATTCAAAACTCAAATTTTCCATTGATGACCTTAAACATACCCGACTAACTTGTCATGGATTTGACAAAACCCATCAAAACCGCCGCTTGGTTGTATTTGGCTCCCTATTATCATAGGACCCAGACCATCTCGCACCAAGCTCATGGTTCTTGATCGACCTCTTTCTTACAATCTTTTATTAGGCTTACCTTGACACACATGCATGTGCAATGTCACATCATCCGGTACCAATGCCTTAAATTCATTCATAACAACCAATGATAAGCATGATGTTGATCCTAATCCATGGGACATGCATGTACCCTTCCCCAATAAGCCCTTCCACATTCCCACTTTCTTGATACAAAGTAGTGTTCCATATCTTGAGTTCTATGACTACATACCTTGAGCTCAATGTCACTCTTTCGACTCAGATGATGATGAACCTAATGAACTACAAAACATGGTTAACAAAACCATCTACCACAATCCATCACCAATCAAGCTTCCTTTCTTTTCCTTTACCTCAGACCGATTTCCTCCCATATTAGAATCTGAGGAGCCTCCTTGTATTGAAACCAAAACTCTCCTACAACATTAAGGAGACCTCTTTGAATGTAATGAATTTGGGATCGCCAAACCATTCCATGATTGTCCACCTCTTTTCCCTCGCTCTTTCAGTAAGTGGGGATCTCTACCAAAGAGTCTTCTTTCAACACTATTACCCCTAATGACACTAACATACCTACATGCACCATTCTTCCCTCCTATGATGAGGATTACATCATGTCACAAGCACAATCTAGACACCTCGATGTACTCCATTATCAAAAGAGCCTTGGCTAGAATGCATACCTTTAACCATAATACCAACATGATTGACACTTCTTTTGGGGCATCTCACGATGCCACTTCTTTCACCACACCATATTTTGGGGCACCTCACGATGCCCACCCTCCCTTCAAATCAAAAATTCAACTCCAAGAAATCTTCAAAGAATAACACCTTCTCTTTAACAACATTCTTCAAATTAACTACTTCATCAACCTATTATTTTACTTTAGTTCATCCCGCTTGGGTTTATCCTTCCCGCTTGGGTTTATACGGCCATTTTTCCTACCTTGATACTTTGGTAATTTATCTATCTCTCTCTTCAGGCCCGCTAACTCCATGACATCATGTCTTGGTTAGCACCTTTTATCACACTTTATCATCCTTATAGCATCTACCCATTGGTTTTTTACGCTCTTCAACATTGTTATCCGCCTCTTGGATTTATCATCCTCCCATGATCTCTCCTAGCTAGGTGATTTATGTCTTATTTTACTAATTATCTTCTAGTGTTTCTTTTCAATCTTGCTTATTCAAGGTTCCAAGCAACTATTACGTCTACCATAGGCAAGTCGAGCGACACTCGATAGGTAAGTATGAGGTAGGTATATTTCATTTGGTGGAGTTCATTATTTCTTTACAACACTTTCATTTCATTTTACTTTCAGCATTTTCTTCGATTTCGTGTTGCATAGATCTTTTCCAAAGACCATCTCGTGTTTCACTATTGTGACACGCGATGATCTTTGATTGGGGCATATGTATACACCATATTTTTATGCTTGCTAACCATTTCTTTTGTGCAGGGGATTGTTGATGCATTCTCCTCCTGAGTGGGTGCCTTAAGGGCTTGTTGGGATTGGGGTATGATGGACTTGGTCACATGGGCTAAACCACAACATTTGAGAGATGTCACTATTATGCCTTAGTTCCCTTACCCTTGCCTTGTTTCTTCCCTTTGTTCACACATTACACCCATTATGTCCACTTGTCTCATATGTCTACTTGTTTCCTTATTATGCATGCTATTATCCTTAGTTTTTGGTCACCTTGACCTTCATCATTTATCCCCACTTGTCTTTTGGCCTCCATCTCACATGTTTTCACCCTTTGACCTTAGGGTTCCCCCAAGGCCGACACCATCACCCATGGGTGATGGTGTCTACTTTGGCTTTTCCATAGCCGACGCCATCACCCATGGGTGATGGCATCGGTATATATACCCCATTGTTTTCTTGTTAGTACCACCACTAACAACATTTTCACTACATAAAGCTTGCACATTTGCTGCTGATCTGCACTATTTCACACCTACTTATTAGCTGACTTTGAGTCTTGAGCTTACCTCTTTTGCATTTGGGTCACCATAGTGAGTTAGGACTGAAGATCTTCTTGTTGAGCTTTCCCCTTCTCCACCCATAGCGATTCTCTCTCGGTGTTGTTGTCTCTAGGGAGGATTATGCATCACGGTCACACACACGCTACAACTACATATAAGTATTTCTAACCCTCTTTAGTCTTTTATTTTGTATGTGTGCTTGTTGTTGTTGGTCATTCATTGCTATAGGCTAGAGTAGATGTATGTTTGTTTTGGTTTATTGCATTGTCTTATTATTACTACGCCCTTGGCTTTATCCACCCCTTAGTTGTTTCCCCTTTATTTCAGAATCCTAGTAGGATACCTATCTTTATCTTAGTTGTAGGCCTTGAAACCTATAGTTATCCTAGGGCTAAGGCTACTATCCTCTAGATTTACGACTTGCTCCCTGAGCACCTTTGTATCTGCATGGTGTGGCCGGTCTTAGATTGATCCCTATATTTGAGTATCTGGAAAGTAGACCCATCAATATCCACCACAGAAGATTTAGCTGCTTGGATTGAAAAGGGTCACCCATTACAGCTAACAGTCAGCAATTTTATGACTTCCTTACTGCTGATGATGCTGAAAATGAGACCAGCTCTGGTAAGTGACCCAGCATTTGGCAATCTTACTCAATCCTGATGATTAGGAATTCTGCCTGGTCAGTGCCTCATGGAGACATCCTTACCTCAGAAAATTTCAGTAAATGGCATATCTTTAGTCCCTCACACTGTCTTCCGTAAATCAAACAGTAAAACTAGAACCAACTTCTATTTTGATTGCAGTGCAATTGGTCGTATTTGGTCATCTTTCTTTCCAGTTATTTTCCAAAAGTTCTTTTATAACATCTCTAGGACACATCCTTAACCTACCAAGCAATCAGAGCAATCATCCATTGGTTCATCTATTAAGGAAAGTTTTCCTTTGTATCATCTAGTCTGTGTGGATTGCACGAAGCAATCTCCTTTTTCATGATATTACATTTAATCTGCTTTCTTCTCTGGAAAATAATTGTTAGGACCCTGGCCAAACAATTTAGTGCTCAAAGGCCAGATAAAATTATTAAAGTCACCATCTTCGAGAGATGTAACAGAGAGGTTTTAGATGAAGTGGGAATGTAAGTGCTTATAGTTATAGATGCTTGTGTGTGATCTCATAGACTCTTGGTTAACTCGCCTAATGAGATTTCCACTGTTTATTTTGATGACGCTTCTATGCAAAATCTAGGGGCTGCCAAATCTGGTGGTTATGTAATCATTCCTGATCAGAAGAGAATGTTTGTTTTCACTGAAGGCTTAAGCCATGCTTCAAGTTCAAACAACTATGCTGAATTTACTGCTTTGTAACATGGTTTGAAATTTCCACTGCAGGGGCAAGACATGGATATTGCCATTACAAGCGACTCTGTACTTGTTGTATCTTGCATCAAGGGGAACTGAAAGCCAGAAAATTTACTGCTGATGGGTATCACTGCTGAAATTAAATATGTTTTACTTTCTTCCAGAGGCTGGATTGCTTCTCATACTATAGAGAACTAAATTGTAACGTGACGAGTTAGCAAATTTAGGCACTGATTTAGGTCAGGGGTGATACATATATTTTGGGAATAACCCCAATATTAATCTTATCGTTATAATTTCTATGTAACTTTTAATCTTTTAATTTTTTGTACTGTGGTAGATGCAGGATACCCACACATGTACCTCATAGTTTAATGAGTTTCTCTGAACCCATTTTTGTTACTTGATTTTTCAAACTTAATGAATCAATGGCATTTTTAATTGCAACAATCAAAACAAAATTGCATACAGCTAGCATTTCCACATGCTTTGGTTGTCATTCCCGCAAGTTTATAGCCCATTATGTCTAGAAATATGACCAAAATTTGACAATTTCTAGATGTTGACCAAAAGAAAAAACGGATACAATCATAGAGACTTAAAATATTATCACTCCTCCGCCACAATCATAACCATGAGAATCCAGCATTAAATTGCAAGACATACAAGCTTGGGAAAAATATCATAGTAAACCAAACATGTAGAAATTAAATTCATACAGAATAAAAGAAAAGAATTTGCAATACCTTTTCTGGGGATTCAAGCTCTATCTGATTATCATCTTCATCAGAAGAGGACAAAGATGTTTCACTCACTTCACTCTCCAAGACATCAGCATCCTCACCTGAAAAAGACTCGGATTCGCTTAATTCTTGGTCATCCTCGCTCTGCTGATGCTTTCTTGAAAACCCTTCCACTGTAATATCTCTCTTCTTTCCTGATTCCAAAATAGAATTTTGTTTCTCTTTCTGCTTCTCTATATCCATGTTTTCCATCTCTTTCTGTGATCCCTTCGCAACATTTAGCTTGTCTGTGGCCCTTGCATGCTTTGTACCCTCCCCGAGCCTCCCTCCACCCTTCATTTTCTTTGATGAATTTCTAGCATCCGTGTATCTACCTGAAACCCTCAAAACCTCTTCCTCTGGCAATGTCCTCACTTGCTCGTTATCCTCTTTAACCTGCTCCAAGCCATGGACTTCTGCACCATACTTACCTTTGTGCATTCTTTCTTCTGAATCACCGAGATCATTATTGACCTTACTCTTATTTTTCTTTTTCTTCTTCAACTCCACTTCCCTGTTATTCTCCCACGCCTCCTCTGTGCAAACGTTGTCATTTAGCCCACTGCTAGTGTCATTCTTCTTCTTCTTCTTAATAGACCCAGCTCCCTGTTTAACATTGCTTCCTTCTTCTGCAAACATATCATCGCTCAAATCAAATTTATTGTCAATCATTTTATTTTTGTTCTTTTTCTTCATCTTCATCAACTGGGTCCCCTCGTCACCCTCAGGCCCACCCTCCGTGTAAACTGCTTCATGCAAACCATCAAACTTATCATTCATTTTACACTCCTTTTTCTTTTTCTTCTTTTTGGAATCAGAAGTGCCTCTTACATTGTCCAAATTATCATCTTCTGGGACAGAGACACCGTGAACATGACCACTTACAGCACGAAATTTCTCGTGTTTGCCCTCATTTTTCTTCTTTTTCTTGTAGGTTTTCTCGGATGAATTCTCACAGGATAATACATCCATTTCATCATGTTGTTTACTCTTTGCATCAATTCTGCTGATTGATTTATCTTCATTGTTTTCTTCAGCATGTTTGTTTGCATTTTCTTCATCTTCCTCCTCCTCCCCCTCTTCTTGATCTCGATGATAATAATACTCAAGTAACTTATTTTTTTCCTTCGTTTTTTTGGGTCTGTCTCTCTTGTCGAAAGTAAGAGATTCAGAGAAATTTTTATCAGAAAACATGCGCTGAAACCTGGAATCGATTTGTACCTTGGAGTTGTTCCTGGGAAGCCGCGTAAAACGAGGGTCTGAATGAAGACGAGAAAATCACTTGTCTGTAATGACTCCATCCATACTTTCTTTTGCTGGATACACCTTCGCCATTTTTTTCTTCCTTCCGTGAACTCTGAATTTTTGTTAAAATCTTTAGCCGTATTAAAACCCTGATCCGTGGTTAAACCCTGGCTCTCGGCTTGCAAAAAATATAAATTCTCCGGTCAGGCCCACAATTTATTTTTTGAAAAAGCCACCGGTGAAAATTTAGAAGCCTCGTAGTAAAGGTAAAGGGAGGTACCCTATTAGGATTTTTAAAAAGGTTAAGTCAAAGAGATGAATAAAAACAAGAGGAACAAGGCCATGGAATGGCACATCCTGCCCTTGGGGCCTGGAACGATTTGTGCAGGTGTTATATTTTGTTGGCTTTTGGCTAGTGTCTTTTGTTGTTATAGGGAATGGCGATGTTTATAATAAAGCCTTGCCAATTTGCAATGTGCGGTATGTTTTCAATTATAGTAATGTCAAGGTAATTGTGCAAGCAAGACAAAGCATGCAAATTCTGGGACAAATATGCATTGCAAAAAGACTGTGCAACATATCACCTCAGGCAATGAATGTCAAATTCATGATTGCACAATTGACAAATAGAGTCGAATAGGCTTTCACCACAGTTTAAAGTAGCATGCTTTATTCTGTGCAGGCCTGCATTCTCTAGAGTACGGTCAAGATTGTTCCAATTAGTCTTTAGTGCAGCACAAGAATATGAAATCATGTTTCTTTCAACTGCAACAAAGGAGTCAGGTTTTTTCCAATACAATGGCTCATAATGGCCGCAACTAGGATTTGCATCATGAAACAACACACATAATGGAAGCAGATGGCTTTGTGCATTGAATTGGAAATAGTTATTACCTGTTGTTTTCGACCAGACCCATATTGGTATGTTAAGCCATTTCGCCAACCAGTTTATACAGAAGTTGTCGCCCCATAGACCAATTTCGGTTGCATTTGCAATGGGCATTGCTGAAAGTTTCATTCGGCGGAAATATGTTTCCGCATCGTGGATATGATGCAGAGCGTAAAGGGTGTCATGATCTAGTTCCAGATGGAGCGATTTAAAAGCATCTGCATCGCCTCTATGCAAAGAATGTAAGAAGTGGTCTATGATTCCAGTTCGGAGTTCAATAGAGGTATAACGAAAGTGTAACAAAACAACAAATGTATCAAATAAGCAATCACCCACGTTATACTTGAATGCAATGTCTCTAAAAAGGTTATGTTTTTTTAACATGTCATCAATGTGAGCTGGTTTCTTTTTCGCGGGGACATAGCCTCTATAGAAATGCACATGGCAGCCATAGTTTTATTTTTGGTTTTTTTTCAGTCCAATAACAAAAAAACTAGCAACAACGAGAACAAAACTCCCATAGCATGAAAGAGAATTCCAAACAATGAAAGCACATATTGTCAAGGGAAAAAGATATAGCATGTCGTACCTACAACGTATGTCTATTGGGTCCAAATTTGAAAGCCCGGATTATGGCAACATAGAAGGGGTTTCACACACTGATGTTTGCTACACTATTCTTTTTATGAATACGTTGCCCCTACAAAAAATAATGCACACATCAACTTTGCTCTCTCTTGCAGAGACGCATGAAAACAAAAATTGTTGGTTCAGAGACAACTAGAGCCAATGGAAACATTTTGCATATATTCAGAACCATTTGTTTTCAAGATAAAATCGGTGGGAGTCACCTTGCAAGTGCTATTGAGCCTCAAATCCAAGCATGCGAACAATGTCTTCTATAATGAGTCACTTTTGTATCCTGTCCCCTGCAAAAAAGGAAAGAAAACATCAATATCACCTGTGTTGAGACTCATTAAAAAAATTGAAGAGCACAGATACAAGATATATAGATGTTATAATATACATATCCCAACAATGCATTTTTTTCACCGAGTTTACACTCTATAGTCTTTTCTAAAAGCAAACATCCATACGTTTTCCAATATCCTAGCTTTTAATAATACATAGCACAAAGTAATTATTACAGTTGAATGGAGCGATTTGTCAATGGCTATCATGGGTACATATGTTTGGATAGTTGTGCTACCATAAGTTAAAATAAGTCAGGAAAAATGACGAATGATGTGGCATACAGTAAATGGTGTTGGAAAATGACAAGAAATCAAATTGTGCTAGGAGATAACCAGTTTTACAAAACCAGTTGTGGACATGTGAGTTGTCTCCTTCATCCCTCCATCTTGAAAGACCACTCCATCTCAACACGAGCCATGTTGAGGACGAATTATGCAAGAAGAAAGACAAATCATCCCAAGAATCACAATATACCAGAGACCGTTATAACAAAAAAATGCCACTTTGGACCAAGATCTGAAGTGTGTTAAGGAATTCAATGATCGGCCATGTTTGTGATATAGCTTACACTTGTTGTAATGCATGTAAATCCTCGTTCAACTAGATTAGATGCACATGATATTAAACCGATTCTGATTGCCTAAAGAAAATGTTGGTTGCCCAGCGCATTTTGCGCTTCAAATAGTTTTTAGAGCACATGAAAAATCAACAGAAATCACCTCAAGCTTTTCTGCTATGGAAAGACATGAAGACATGGATTCCTCTCATAGAGCATTTCTTTTTTGCTTTCAGTGAAACCGAGAAGCCTACTTGCATGAACGTATTATATAGCTTTAATAAGATGTTTTGGGAGCAATTTTCATTTGTTCAAGTTGGCAGTCAAGGAATAAGCCTTACTGTTTATTAACATATATGGTATAATTGTTTCAAACGAATAGAATTCAGCAAAAACAAAAATGTATAGATATTATCTTCTGTTTCGAAAATTAGTTTAGTAACTATAAACTTTGTGAACCAGGTTAAGAGTCTGATTGGGAAGTTGACCAAAAAGGAGGTGTTTTGTGAACACAATGATGGCGTATGGAACTAAAAGCACCTAACTTGAAGATTGGAGTTGAAGTGCAGAAAACTGAAATTACAACATAGAAAATTGAAGTAATCTAAATTACATAGGTAAGGTTTTATTTGAAGGAGGTGAAATTTTGCACAATGATTCTAAACTCATGACCCCATAATTACAGTTTTGATTGGTAAACATCTACTTTAAGAATATATAAGACCCACATAACAATCTGTCCACACATATTGCATGGATGTTGATCGGTTTTCTTTTCTCTCATACTAAAATATATTTTTACTTTCATCACAGTAGTTTTAAAAATCCATGAATGTCTATAAGCAGTCCACGAACCACTGTGAAAAAGACATTAGCACTAACGATCACATAGTTGCTAGCACAAGTAAAATACAACAAGCAGGAGGAATCTAATCATGAACATGTTCATCACCTTAGCTACAATAGCATTGTAGAATGAGGAAACGATATATTCATTACGAAACATTTGCATAGACACCTGCAAGAGTCGGTAATCACAGTCCTAGTGAAAATCAAAGGTTTGGTTTAGCACAATCCATCTTTTTGCCAATGTCTGATAATATCCAATCACAGAGAAAAAAGAATCTGGGAACATAAATTGTCTTGCGTCAAGAGTGTTTAGTAGGATGTACAGATGAGGTAGAAGTAGAGAGTTCTCGTTTTCAGTGAGTGCTATAATAGGCGTTAAGTGATGTAGATAACACACAGTCTCGAATGTAATAGCATATAGTATTACAACTTTGTGATGATAAGTCGAGCTATTTGGATTTTTATCCATTGGAGACTATTGTTACAGGGTATTGCATTTTATGGCCATCTCAAACTCTTAGAACATATAATGTCCAAGTAAACAAATACCATCCCAGATATTGGTAGATATTGTAGTAATAGTTCAATATTGTAGTGACAGATTAAGCAAGAGGAGCCTGCAAATAACATTCTTGATATAAGTCAATATTGTAGTAATAGATTAAGAAAAATCATCTTGGGAAAGTTGTCTCTGTACATTCCAGTGATTTCATATAGCTTTGAAACGCAGCTCCAAAAAGTTGTTCGTTCCTGAAGAATAGTCGGTCAAGCATCATCAAACAATGAAAAACTCCACCGATTACACCTTCCATTTGTGTCTGCTCCAATCCGACACTATGATAATTCTTCATCGGAACTCCTCATGCTATGATTATTTACTAATGCACAGCCTTTAGTTTGGTGGATGTAATCTGGAAACACAACAACAAACATAACACAAGAATACCATAGACTATGATAAAAAGGAATGATGATAAATCTGAAATATCAAAGTAAATTATAATATTAGCATGAAATTGTTACAATCTCACCCATGAGGTACTTCAAGTGTTATTGACTTCACTTGCATTCCACCAATACTATGGGAGAAACTTCACAATTACACCTCTTAATGGCTTCTTCAACACACCTTTAAACTGATGGCTTCCTTTACACACTTCATACAATATTTCTCACTACTTCCTTCTATGCTAAATGAGGGGGGTGGCCTCTTTATTTATAGAACTTCCAGGCTTATCCATCTTATCTCTAAGATAGGATAAGAAATCCACTCTGACGAATCATATTCCATACCTTAACTCTTATCTTGTACATGTAAGCTTATCTTTTAAGATAAGATAAACCTTATCATTTCACATGGGTTCCACATTTTTAGACATTTTACAAATAAAATACACAAAATATTTATGACCTCACTCCTTGTCCTTATTACCAATATAATATTTCTAATTCCTAATCATGTAGACCCTACTTCTCTACTTACCCCAACTTTGACATTTTAACATTACTGGACCACTTACGACAACTATTTACTTTTTACCACAACATTCCTATTGTACTTTTGACTATTTCCGTACTATACATTATCATGGCGACATCAGAGACAAATCGTTATCTTCTATCAGACGCTACTACTAATTATACTTAACAACATCCTATTCCTAATACATACATTAATGAAATAGAAATTACGGAGGAAAATTTTAGTGTCGACATCTTCCCCTTCCTAGCTTCTACTCCATCTCTGAGTAGACTATTCTCGGTGCTTGAAAATCTTCAACTTGTCGTGGTTGACCCATTTCGTAATGGGAGTGCCATCCAATTCCTCCAATGGGACGTGTACCATTTTCATGCACAACTACTATTTTGTAGGGCCCCATCCATTTTGGAAGAAATTTTCTCTGTCTTTTTTTTTTTGTATCTGAATCATATACTAGAACCAAGTCATTCACATGAAATGGAGACCACCGGATCTTTTGATCAAAGTATTCCTTCTCGCTTCATTTTCTTCTTATAGCTTGTATCCTTAGCTATTTCCTCATTTCCTCTAGCAAATGAAGATGTACCAACCTTTCTTTTATCAATCACTTTCATCCATTCTTTCATTTTCCATTACTCGACCGTGGAATATCAAACTCAATAGAAGAACTGATCAATGCCATAAGCCAACCGAAATGGGGAGTATCCTGTTGCTGACTTTGATGTTGCCCTATATGCCCACAATGTCGCATGAATCCTCTTATCCCATTTATGTACTGCAAGGCCGCATCTTTTGCTAGAATTTGACACAACACAAAATTTGTTCGCTCCACCTCGTCCATTTGTGCTTGGCTTGTATGTTGTTGCCTTCCTGCTTAATAGAAAACTTATTGACTAGGGCTTCTACCACCTCATTAATGAAGTGGCTTCCTTGATCTGTTACAATTTCTAATGGACAACCAAATCTGGTGACAATGCGTTCATATATGAACCTTGCCACTTCATCCATGGAAGTATTTTTCAATGGCCTAGCTTCAACCCACTTGGTTAAATAATCAGTGACAACTACAATATACTTATTTTGGCGTGAGGTAGTTGGAAGTGGACCTACAATGTCTATTCCCCACTTTTCAAAGGGACCAAGTGGAAGAATAGGGCATAATGGAGCTGATGAAGTCTTACGCTACCATGTGTTTGACAAATATCACATGTCTTACAATAATTATAACAATCTTTAAAAAGAGTGGGCCAAAGATAACTCGCATCCAAGATCCTTCTTGCTGTAAGTTGTCCAGTGAGAAGTGCCCTCCACATGTACCATCAGGGAATTCTTCTAGCAGCCTTTCCTCGATCACGCCCAACTGCCTCTTGTAGACCGCTCCATCGTGTCCTATTCAAATAATACTCCATGCGTAATAGAATATGGACGACTCGCTTGAGTAATCTTTCTCTTAGTCTTTGCATTGGCACCATCAGAAACTTGAATTCATTCGATAATTCCAAATATCTATGTATTCACTAGGGATTGTGTCAAGGGATAACAATGTTGCATCGGGAAATCATCATCATCACAAGATGATCCTAAAACCATCATAGGCTCGAGAGAGTGCATCTCGCATTGACATGCTTCTTTCCCGCCTATCTATAATATCAAATTCAAATTCTTGTAGCAAAATTATCCATCTTGCTATCCTCCCCGATGGGTTAGGCTTATTTACAATATATTTTAGAGCCTCGATGATCTGTTACAACTATAAATTTCTTCCCTAAGCAAGTAATTTCTAAACTTCTTTACAAAGAAAATGATAGCTAGAGCCTCTTTTTCAGCTTACAAGATAATTTACCTCAAAGATCTACTCATTTGTCTCGCTCCCAAAGTAAATTGATGTTCATTCCCATTTTCATCCTTTTGGCTCAAAGTACTTCCTAGTGCTGCATCCGAGGCATCAGCACACAATGAATGGCTTGCTCCAATCTGATTCTTTAAAACAGTGAAGACACCGTGGCTTCCTTCAATTTGTCCAAAAGCTTCATGCGCCTTATTTCCCGGTTCATAAGTAACATCCTTCTTCAAGAATCAAGGTTAGTCAGGTAATCTTTGAGAAATTCTTGATGAACCTTCTATAGAACCCACATGGCCTAAAAATGATCTCAACTTACTTCTATTCATAGAAATGGTAAATCTTTGATTTTTGAAACTTTATCGTGATCGCACTAATACCATCTCTCGATACAACATGCCCTAACAAAACACCTTTAAACATCCAAAGACACACTTTGTAGGGTTTAGTGAGGCTTTGGCTTCATCTAACCTTTGAAATGTTGTCTCCATCTCGTGCAGTGGTCCATCTTGCTCCCATAGATGCAAAAATCATCCAGAAATACTCGATGAAGTTCCCAATGTAGGGTTCAACACCCTATTCATCAAATGCTTTGGAATGTTGCAGAGCATTACACAACCCAAAAGGCATAACTCTATAAGCAAACGTTCCCAAGGAGTGGTGAACGTGGTCTTCACCGATCTTTCTCCGCTATACGACTTGGTTGTATCCACTATATCCATCAAAAAACTATAACACTCCTAGCCAGCTACTTCGTCCAAGATCTGATCTGAGAATGGAAGAGGGTAATGATCCTTCTTTGTTGCCTTATTGAGCTTCCCCGTAATCAACACAAATGCGTAGCTTCCCATTCTTTTTATTGAGATCACAATGGGAGAAACCCATTCTCAAATTCTCCACAAAGAAATATGAATCCCGCATCAAGCAACTTATCTATTTCTTCTTTTACGCCTTTGGAAAATTAGGATTCATTCTATATGGCATTTGCTTTATAGGCTTAAGACCATCTACCAAATTTCTCAATAGAATGTTCTACCCAACTTACTTGATGGAGTTCCTTGTAATCAAAAGTGAATATGTGTATGTACCTTCGAAAGAGTCGGAGGTAGGATTCCTTCTCACTCTCCATCACAAAGATCACCAATCTTTATTTGTTGGAGACGATCATCAACTTCTTCTTCAGATAATTTTATGGGGTCATGAGTCGGTGTGACTGGAAGGATATCCATGACTGAAACATCAACCTCACTTTCTTCATCTTCAGTGTCCACTTCACTGGTACTAGAGTAATCAAAGGATGTCCAATCATCAGTTTCATCACTTGAATCCACAGTTCTCGCTTTATGATGCCGAGGGATCACGCTTTATCTTCACCTCTCTCTACCACGCCCAAGTGTCATGAAGCCTTCATTCCAATAGTTTCTTGCATGAACTCTCCTTAGCCATGGTCTTCCCAACAACATTGGGTACGCAACAGTACCATTTTTCATCACCTGAAAGTCTACCACACATACAACACCCATAACAGATATTGCCACATTTGAAACTACACCTTCTCGGTTTTAGTTTTTCCTTATTTAATGACCTTAACATAAGTGTCAAGGGCGATCAATTTTTAAACCCAACATATTCATTACAGACTTGGTCATTACATTAATCTACAAAGCACTCCATCAACTAAGACATCATGAATTAAATACCATTACATAATACCTCACTTGTGGAGCATAGGGATCCGCCTCGCCTCCAAAACAGGGACCTCAACCTCCTTCCTTCATCGAGCATTGAGTCCACTTCGCAGCCTCCCGCCTCTTCTCGTAAGACATAGCCAAGAGTTGACCATATGTAATATTTGCAGCCTTTTGACAGATCTTCCAAGATGGAGTATGGTCCTTGCCCCCGTGAAATCGTAAAATCCCGCACACCCAACTTTCTTCTCCTATGTTTCTTACTAGTTTCTCCTTTCATCTTCTTAGATCATTTCCATCTTGATTATCTTTTTCTTTCTTTTTTTTTTACAAACACATCTACTTCATTATTTCTACTCTTATCTACTACATCAAAAGAATTCACAGTGATTTTCCTTTATCATTATCTCCTTTACCAGATGTAGAAGCTCTATCTGACAATTATACTTATAATGACCCTTTTTATAACAACCATAACATACAACTTCGTAAATATTTCTTTTTGACCTCTATCTCCTCCCCGAGAACTAAATTCTTTTCCTCAAGAAGATTAATAGTTAATCGACCCATCTTTTTGAGCATCTTCATACTCAGATGTACTAGGAGAAAGATTTGTGCTCACCGAGAGTGGTTGTGGATTCTGACCAAAGGTGTTGGTGTAGGCTCTACTTTAGCAACAATTTCTTTGGGCTCCTCTTCCATGCTTTCTTCTTCCCTTCGCAATCTCCTTTGCTTGTTCAATGGTAGCTGGGCGGTCATACTTCACTCGTTGTCGATCTCTCGCTTCATCCCAAGAATGAAGTGCTTACATAGAGATTATCCACGCCATTCATCAACCCATCCGCTAATCCTTCCTTCCGATCCGGGCATCGAGCTTCCTCCTTAGCTCTAGAACACGAGCATGATAATCCCTTATCTTCTCCTTCTCTCCTTGGGATAGCTTTGTGATATCGATCATGAGATCTCGCATATTTCGTTGCTCACCAAATTCTTCAAGAAAACTTTCAGCTTAATAAATCCCATGAGTTTTTCACATTATCACCTAGTGTTTCAAACCACCTAAGGGCTGAAACCATCCAAAAAGGTAGGAAAAATTCAGTCCATTGTTCCTTCTTATAAGGCCATTACAAATACAAGATCGTTTAAACTCTTGAATGAAAGAGGAAGCATCTTCATTAGATTGGGCTGAAAAATAGGAATCTTCCCATTTTCAAAAGTAACCACAAGTGAAATACCAACCCACAAGTACAATCAACAAGACTTATGTGCACAAATAATTGAAATCACTATAATAGAAAATAGAAATGACCACGGTAAACTATGGTAAAACTTGACTTATCATGGTAAAACTTACTTTATCGTGGTAAACACTATTCACAAGTAAAAAAAGTGAAGTTATCATGTAAATACTATTCACGGTAAAAAGTGACTTTACTCATGGTAAATACTATTCATAAAAAATGACTTTACCATACTATTCATGGTAAAAATGACTTTACCATGGTAACTACTATGCAAAAAAAAAGGTTACCCTCCAATTGATTTTTAACTAAGTGGGAATATCTCTCCGTAAAATCCACCAACGAGGAATGGTCCCTAAGAACTTAACCAAAATGTCATCACCAATCCGCACTATGATAATTCTTCACCGAACTCCTCGCTATGATTATTTACTAATGCACAACCTTTAGTTTGGTGGATGTAATCTGGAAACACAACAACAAACATAACACAAGAATACCATCGACTATGATAAGAAGGAATGATGATAAATCTGAAATATCAGAGTAAATTATAATATTAACATGAAATTGTTACAATCTCACCCATGAGGTACTTCAAGTGTTATTGACTTCACTTGCCTTCCACCAATACTATGGGAGAAACTTTACAATTACACCTCTTAATGGCTTCTTCAACACACCTTTAAACTGATGGCTTCCTTTACACACTTCATACAATATTTCTCACTACTTCCTTCTATGCTAAATGAGGGGGTGGCCTCTTTATTTATAGACTTCCATGCTTATCCATCTTATCTCTAAGATAGGATAAGAAATCCACTCGACGAATCATATTCCCTACCTTAACTCTTATCTGTACATGTAAGCTTATCTTTTAAGATAAGATAAACCTTATCATTTCACATGGGTTCCACATTTTTAGACTTTTTACAAATAAAATATACAAAATATTTATGACCTCACTCCTTGTCCTTATTACCAATATAATATTTCTAATTCCTAATCATGTAGACCCTACTTCTCTACTTACCCCAACTTTGACATTTTAACATTACTGGACCACTTACGCCAACTATTTACTTTTACCACAACATTCCTATTGTATTTTTGACTATTATCGTACTATACATTATTGGCGGCGTCGCTGCACGGCAGCAAAATGCCAAGTTATCTTCTATCGGACGCTACTACTAATTATACTTAACAACATCCTATTCCTAATACATACATTAATGAAATAGAAATTACGAGGAAAATTTTAAGGGTTTTTTTACGGTTAAGCTTTCAATAGGAGGAGTCGACGTAGTGCACCAAGCTTTGAAGCAATATTGATGGCGTGCATTGAGACTCAAACTAAAGGCAGAAACATTCAAGGTCCAAACAAGAGTAATTTACTGTCATATATTAACTACAAGAAGGACATTTTCCTTCACACTTCAAAACTATTGAGAGCAGAGATTTAGTTTCTCTGTCCAATCCATGGTAGCGGAAAAATGTAAACAAGTGTTTTAAACTAGCCCAATCTTCAATCTGCTAGATCTATTCAACACACCAGAGTCATTAGCCCGAATGTCATTCACATCAGCCTTACAGTCGCACAGATGGTTCATTTAAACAACTAGCATCCACTAACAAATAAATGTCATAAATAAGATTTATTCATGATATTGTCAGAGCATTGGTGTAATGACTATGATATTTATGACATTTATTGTCTTTTCTAATGTTCAAACTATACAAAGGCAAAAAATTCAGAAAATCTTGTTTTTTTAATGTAAAAAATCTAAAAGGCTTATAAAATTAATTCAAATCAGAAATTGAATTAAATGTTTTAAAAAGAATAAATAAATATACATTTATGGAAAACTATACAATAGATATATAAAGTGCCACTTGGAATTTTGTAATTGGTTTCGATACAAAAATGAAATGAATTTTTGGTGATTTATAAGACTGCTTCTACTGGCAGGATAATAACTTAATAATACAAGGAAATAGATAAAATCAAATTTAAATAAAGATAAGAGGAATAATATAATAAGGTCGTGATATGGCAAATCCTATCAAAGTTTATTGATTTAATGACATGATAAAAAAATTAAAAATTAAGAATGGGAAGGAAATCAAGTACGCTTTATTTTTTCGATTATTGCATAGTAATGTTACATTAGAGTTGTGTTACCATGGTCATTGTGTATTATATTATACATCGCATAAGAACACCTAATAACAAATTTAGCTTTGGCTCCAAGCCAATTAGTTTATGGATTGCATATAACAATAGTATAAACTGATTATAGATAAAAAAACTTGTAAATGGAAAGTGTTGAAATCATTATTTGAAAGTTATAGAAAGTGTTGGTTTTCTATACATGTCAATGTTGTAATCATAGAGGCACAATATAAACAAAAACATGACGAGGTTGAGTAATAGAGAAATAAAAAGAAGAGTTGTTTTTGTAGCAAAGTTGAGAAAGCGAAAAACTGAAATGTATAAACTGGAGGGAGGAATATATGTGGACTTGAAACAAAGAAGATAAGAGAATTGTTAAAGGAAGAGGATAAGTTAATTTATGGATTGCATATAACAATAATATAGACTAATTATAGATTTAAAAAATTGAATGGAAAGTGTTGATATCAGTAATGGCAATTTATAAAAAGTGTTGTTTCTTAGACATGTTGATGTTGTAAGCATAGAGGCACAATACAAACAAAAACATGAGTAGGTTGAGTAAAAGGGAAATACAAACAAGAGTTTTTGTTTGTAGCAAATTTGAGAAGGCCAAAAAACTGAAATGTATAAACATGAGGGAGGAAAAGATTGTTCGATTCTATGATTTGAGTTAGTTTTTTTTTTTTACTCTTCACAGTTCCATATTTGAGAAAAGCTATAAACGTACATAATGTAAAATCAATAAAAATGTAATAGGAACAAAATGGAAATGTCCTAGATAAGTAAAATTAATTTGAGTTGGGAGTAAAAAGGAAAGAAATAATGTTACATGTGGATGTTTTGTTTATCATTTACGAGGAGAAGATTTTTTTTCAAAAGGTAGAAACCTACATAATGTAAAATGAATAATAATGTAAGTGGGGAAATAAATATAAATGTTACAGTTAAGTAAATGTTATTTGAGTAGAGGGAAAAAATGAAAACAATCTTACCAATGAATCTTTCATTTGTCTTTTTTTGATGAGAAGGAACATGGCAAGATGATCGCTCCAAAGACATGTGTTTATCAAACGATTGACAAAGATATTGTACGAATTTGACCAAACATGATCAATGTTGTTGTGTGAAAACACACTTGCTTGTGGAATGCAGAAGTGGAAGTTCTTTTGTTGCATGTATGTAGTTAAAAGCTTGGATTTTCTTGTGTATATGTGCATATCAATATTCAAATCTTCGAACAAGTAGGAAGGTGTATCAAGGTAAATATTTAGTAAAATGTGTTCCAAAATAGTTTGGATGTTTTCAAGGTTGTTGTTGGAGATGCATATACATTGATGATCATTAAAAGTTGTCCATGTAGAATAACATTTGCAGAAATCGCTTCAACATTTGTATCATGGAAAGAAAGTGTTTGGAGAAAGGGTATATTTTTCTTGGCACATATCATAACACCATGGACATGGTGAGAAAATAGACAATGGTATCCTAGGATAAATTCATTTGTGGTAAGAGAATGAAGTCGAGTTTCTTGTAAACAAATTATTTGAGATAGCATTAAATCATGGTCATGAATAATGTCATCTTTGTGAGCATGAAGACTCGTGTGTTTAGCGAAGAGAACAATATTGAAGAAGAAAATCAATGTTGGAGAAGTCATGTTGTAGTTCCCATTTTGATTCAACATTCATTCACATCATTTCCGCAATGATTTGTTTTTAATGGTGAAGTTTTTTTGTGTAAGAGGATATAATAAATACATATTGGCCACACTTTTGATGCGAGAGAGAGTTAGTATATATTAGACCATGGCCCGTAACTCCATGAGGTCTAAATACAAAATTATCTAGTGTTATTCCTTGTGCTCTGTGAATTGTATGAGCACAACATAGTTGAACATGAAATTTCTTACGAATCGTAACTAGAGTTTTGTATGTTTTTTTACGAAGGGGTCTGCATATACGAGCAATAGGAACCCATGTAGGTGCAATTTCATTTATATATATATATATGTGTGTGTGTGTGTGTGTGTGCATATTTTGACATGCCAATGTTTATAGAATTGAATTGAATCCATACCAAGTCAAGATCAAGTGTTGTTGTGTAGGCTTTAAAGATGCCATCGATATGTTCACTAGGCCATCTTGAATGTCATAATTTCCAACAAAGAGTTCAACAAGCATATCTTGTTTGAGTTCAATTTTTTTGGGTAGTTCCATTGTTTTTGAGTAGGTATGTGTTTCATTATGAGACGTTTCTTCTTCATCAAGTGAGTAGAGGACAATTTTATCGCTAAGTGCAAGCAACAACATTTTGTTGTCATGGTTTTTGACATCGAGTTCTTGTAGAAAAGATATGGAAATGCAGGGTTTTTTTGTGCAGGATGATAACACGTAAGGTTTAAATAAGTGATATCAAATATAGTGTGTGAACCACTATGGATTTTATTTAGCACAAACACAAAGTGCTCATCCTTTTGTCACATAGGCCCAAATCCAACTCAAAAAAAATCACTTTTTGTTCCTAAGCAATCATATGGCTATTTTTGGGCGTCAAATACTAGACAATCATTAATAGGTTGTGCTTGGTAGAAATCACCACAAAAATCATGTCAATGTTTCCAAAAATGTAGTTGGCATGTGTTTTATTTCTCTTAGACGCTTGTCAACAAAGTATAGTAGTTGTCCTCCAACTAAGGAAACCTCATCTATTAGGGCAAGTTGTAACTATTCATAGTGTTTTACCAATGCATCTAAGCATTCTTTGTTTAGTGGAAGGAGCTCAGATCAATTGAAAGGTAGCAGAAAAGAGAATGAAGTGTGATGCCACCGACATTGTAAGCAACCTTACCTGTGAATGCCAATATTAAACCTTTGGTTTTTAAAGGATCATTATTGATTGAGCTATTGTAAATGTGTAGCAATGTTTGAAATATCATTTTAGCCATGAAGGTTTTTCCTGTACTAGCTCCTCCTGTAAGGAAAAGGTATAAAGGATTTTTAGGATCTTTATGTTTTCTATATGCAAAGTCATGTACAATAGCTTGTTGTTTTGCATTTAACAATCGCATATTTTAGTAAAAGGTGGCATTGTCTTTGATAAAAGGATTTCTACAAATCTGAAAACATTACAGACCTGAATGTGTGGTTATTTTTGGGGTTTTCAAAGGCATGTCAACTTTTATGTCATATTTTTCATGTGTTTATGTTTCTTTGTCATGATGGGAAGAGCGTAAAGTAGTAGCTTTTATATCAACTTCTAAGTCATGGACTTTTGTTTGCATATCACCCCATTTTTTATTAATGGCATAGGAAAAGTTGGCTTCATTTTTATGTATGGTCTCTTGATGGAAGGTATATGCATTTTTCCATGTAGAGAAACCAATTTTAATAGACTCTTCACTATCTCTGTAAGGAACATAAAGAATTAGTTTTTCATGGTGTTGGCGAGAAAATTTGTCTTGTGGACAAATTGGTGGGTTTCAAGCCAACGCTATGGGAATCTAAGTCCCTCTACTTGAACGGTGCAACTTCCATATGTGCATGTGTGAAAAAGTGGATTTCAATGGTGGCCTTTCACCAGAGATCCAACAGGGGCACTCCACTAACCCTGTGGCAAAGCTAGAAATTTCTCACTAGAGAAGAACTTTGTTTGAGAAGGGGAAAGGGAGTGAGAATGGAGGTAGGAGAAACTAATGTTGTGAGTAGAATATCAGATGCCCACACACATTAATTAGAAATTTCATTTACATGCATTTATAGTCAGAAGAAAAAAAAATCCGCAGGAGAAGCTACAAGACCAAATGAAACTCATTGGTTGCAAAGTACCAATTAATTCCTCAATCAAAGAGGCAAAAATTCCTTCTTTTATTATTGAAGCTCGAGCAGAGTTTGTACATAGCTTGAGAATGGAAGAAATTCGAGGAAGAAGAGAAAATAGAAGAAGAATGACATTTTTCTGTCTTTTCCAGTCATGTAACACTCTGGTCTTTTTGAAAATCAAACGCCACTGGAATGACATCGAGAAGCCATTATATTCTTTACAAGAAACTATTACAACTTCACAAATCCTCAATGCCTTTTCAAATTCCTCTATTGTGAAGAAAACGCTCATGGCGGGTTAAAAACTAGATCTTGCAAAGCAACCATTACATTCGATTTGCCAGTTTAAATATAGACCATTTGATTTGCTCCTCTAACTCTGAAATCGGGCCATCCACGTGGCAGGAAGGGATTAGAGCGGTTACGGGGATGCCCTTTGCATTTTGTGATTTTTTGAGATTTGGCAATTTGGAACAAATTGGCCCGCACCCCCTTTGAATTTTCAACTTAGATATGTGGCTGCTTCTGATTGGAAATGGGGTCGCGACCCTTTTCTCAATATTTTAACCTTTTTGGAAAAAGGCTCAAAACTCAATTTCCTCTACTAGCCCTCTCTTCCGCTTTGAATTTTCAACTTAGACACATGGTCGCTTCGATTGGAAATGGGGTCGCGGCCCTTTTCTCAATATTTTAACCTTTTTTGGAAAAAGGCTCAAAAACTCAATTTCTCTGCCGACCCGCTCTTCTCGCTTTGACTTTTTAACGGCAGGCCGAGACCTTGCAAGTGCAGTCGCGGAGCATTCTAGAACTTTTACTTCACTTTAGGAAATTTGGTAAATTTCCTAAAGTGCCCCGATGGCCCGCTCATCTGCTTTGACTTTTCAATGGCGAGCTTCACCTTTGACTTTTTCCCTTTATAGCTTTGATCGGGGTTACGGGTCATTTTTAACTTTTCACCTTTTTCCCAAAGAGGCTCAAAATCTCAAATCCCCCCGATGGCCCGCTCGTCCGCTTTAAAAGCACCTTCTCAAATTGCGCCATTCGACACACATGGAACCATCTCATTTGAGCCTAGAATTTTCAACGGTGATTCACACTTTTCGGTCTGCGGGCAAATTTACCATTTTTGCCAAAAGTGACCAAAAGTGTTAAGTTCACCAAAAAGTTTATTCCTCCCCATCCAATAGGATCTGACCACATACCTACATTCATTGGGGCCAAAATTTGACGGGAAAAAGACTCTGTCATCCCGATACGGGAAAATACACAGAGGAAAATACACAGAGGAAGAGAACTTCATCATTTTGAGTCCAATTTTTTAATTTCCTTCGCGAACCAGAGGCATGGGGGTAAAACAATGATTTGACGACCTAGGCCATAGAATAAGTGAACAATTTCGATCACAAAGGAGATTGTAAAGAGGATATTTCGTGCACAGACCAGATGGAGAATTTCTCAAAATGAGCAAAACAAAGATTTAAACAACACTAGGGCACGAATTTTGCTAATTTCTTAAATCTCTAACTTGGCTTAAACACCAATAGAGGGCATGAGCTCAAAAATTTTGAATTTGGCTATGAAAACACAAAGCAGTTTTCAAGAGACAACAGCTTGGCTCTAGCTTGGGGACATGGCGTGAATTGGGCATGGCTAGGGCACGACATGAGGATCCAGAATCTCAAGTTTCAAAACATATTACGTTGACCAGTGCCTTATCCATTGGGCCTTGCAGAGTCATGTACAATTTTAAGAAAGAATGGAAGAAGGAGGAAACACACAAGCCAAACCACACACAACAAAAACCAAACAAAACTTAAACCAAAACCATGCAATAGAAAAGGGAAAACACACCTACACAAATCACCTATGGTACAAGGTGGGGGACAACTCGCTTTCACTAATGATACAATTTCAAGTATTGCCCACTTTGAGGCAATTCCAATGGTGTTCCATGAATTTGGAATGGGCCGAGCCATAATGAATCAAACTTTCCATGGCTGCCCTTTGGTTCTCTTCTCTTGTCCCATAGTAGGACAAAG
The DNA here is from genome assembly GCA_018340775.1 of Taxus wallichiana var. yunnanensis. Classification (NCBI taxonomy): domain Eukaryota; kingdom Viridiplantae; phylum Streptophyta; class Pinopsida; order Cupressales; family Taxaceae; genus Taxus; species Taxus wallichiana. The sequence goes on from CM031238.1 coordinate 828,709,963, forward strand.
TCTCCAACCTTGAATTCTCTTGCCTTTTCCCTCTTGTCAAAGATCTTCTTCACTTTCAATTGGTGTTCTTTAATTCTATCCACCACTTGGCATCTGCTTTCTTCCATCTTTTCCAGAAGAGGATCCTCTTGTCAATGGAGTCTTTGTATTGACCATCTTCTATTTCTTGCAAAGAACTTGAGAGCTGGCATCTCAATTGTGAGGGGGATCTCTACCTCAACTCCATACAACATTTGGAAAGGTGACATACGTATTGCCTTCTTAGGAGTGATCCTATCAGCCCACAATGCATCATATAACTTCTTGTGCCAGTTCCTTTGATTCTCATCTACCAGCTTGCAAACAATGGTCACAATGTTCTTGTTGCTTGACTCAGCTTGCCCATTTCCCTGTGGGTAGTAGTCAGAAGAGTGAGATAGGGAGATTCCAAAGCCATAACAAAACTCTATGAGCTCCTTGGAAGATAAATAGGTGGCATTGTCTACAACAATTTTCTGTGGTATTCCAAAACGAACAATGATATTCTCCTTGATGAAGTTGCAGACTATTTCAGAGTTGGCTTGCTTGGTTGGGATGGCTTCCACCCATTTAGTGAAGTAATCAGTTGCAGTGAGTACATAAGTATGCCCTGCACTAGAATGAGGATTCAGAACACCAATAAAATCTAGCCCCCATTGTTGAAATGGTTCTTCAATCACCGCATGAGCTCCTGAGTGGTAGTGCCACTTAGTTGTGGCTTTCCAACAAATTGTTGACATGCTTTGATTTTGGAAACTTAATCCTGAGTGTCTGCAAAGATGGAAGGCCAATAATATCTCCCTCTGAGGATCTTATGTGCGGTGACCATTGCTAAGAAATGTCCACCACAAGCTTGATCATGATATGCCCTGAGTAACTTTTCTTGCTACTCCTTATCTACACACCTGAGGAAACAACCATCTAGGCCTCTCTTGTAAAGTGCATGATTCCAGATCACAAACTTGGTTTCCTTTAGCTTGAGTGTCCTTCTTTTTTGTAATCAAGATGAGGAGGGCATTCTCCATAAGTGAGGTAGTAAGCAATGTTAGCATACCACTCATCAGTAGTGGTGACAAAGAGCGCATGTGGACTGTCTCCTGAACAGGTTGAGAAAACATCATCTTTTTCTCCTTGCTTTGAGCTTTGAGAGCTTCATCTTCAACAATCAGCTTGCACAAACCATTTCCTCTTACAGACATTAGAGGGTCTCGATCTCCAAATCATACTCTTAGGTATTTGTAATCCAACTTCCTCTCTTAGCCCCAGGATCTTGTTGAGTCAAAATGGACTTGATTGCACTTCCAGGGACCATCACCACTGTATGGGAATTGAGAATGTAGAATTTGAAACTTTTAACATGCTTTAACCACTACGTAGGCATGTTTCTCCAATTGGTTGTACTTTAGCTCGTGATTTTTCAAAGGACAACTCATGAAAGCAATGGGTGCTTCCAAACCTTCATCATTTTTCTGAACAAGGACAGTAGAGAGTGTATGTTCTGATGCATAGCAATACATGATGAACTCCTTGTTGAAATCTGGGATATAAGAGTTGGAGCTTTGGCAATGGCTTTCTTGATCTCCTCAAATGTTGTTTTTCCTTCCTTATTCCACTTGAAACTTGCTTGAGGTTTCATCATGGAAGTTATATGCTTAGTCAGTTTAAAAAACTCAGGCACAAAACGACGAAGGAAGTTTACCTTTCCAAAGAATGAATGAACTCCCTTCTTCTTTGGTTGGTAAGGCTAGTGCTTGGATAGCTCTGACCCTCTCAGGATCAATGTGTGCTCCATGTTTGTTCACAATGTGTCCCAACAACTTACCTTATGTGACTCCAAAAATGCACTTCTTTGGATTTAGAGAAATGTCATGTTTCCTACACCTTGTAAGGACTTGCTCCAAATGACAGATATGATCTCCCCTCCTCTTTGAGAAAACCGTGAGGTCATCAAGGTAAATGACAATGCAATGTTTCAAATCTTTGAAGGCCAAGTCCATTGCTCTCTGGAAAGTGGCTCCAGCATTGATCAAGCCAAAAGGCATTCTACTATAGGCAAAAGTGCCCCAAGGTGTTGTGAAGGTTGTTTTGTTGCAATCCTCTTCTGCCACCTTGATTTGGTTGTACCCTGAGAATCCATCAAGCAAAGAGAGCATTTCAGATGCTTGCAAAATATGATCCATGATTGGAAGAGGGTAGTTGTCCTTGAGAGATTCCTGATTCATATTTTGGAAGTCTACACAAATCCTTATTTCCTATTCTTCTTCCTTACTTGGCACAATGTTAGCCACCCATGTTGAATGGTGGATGGGGAAGATGATTCTAGCATTGAGCATCTTTGTCACCTCTTCTTTGATAACATCATAAATCTTTGGATTGTAGGGCCTTTGTTTTTGCTGAAGGGCTTAGCTCCTTGCTTCAAAGGAATGGAGTGATGCATTTCCTTTGGCTGAAAAGATTTGAGTTCATCATAGGAGTAAGCCAGGACATCTGAGTACTTTTTTTATTAGAGAAACAAACTTCCTCTTCTTTTCTCGGTGAGCAAAGATTTACTAATGTTAACCATCCTTAGATTCTCCGAAGTGCCAATGTCTTCTTGATCAAAATCGATGGACACCGAGAATACTATTTATCTTTCTCTTAGATGAACTGTCATGCTTGTCAAAGAGGTCTTCCAAAGAAACCGAGAAACCAGGCCTTTGGGGATTTTGTTTCCTTTCGGTTTGATTACTCCTCTTCATCAATTCCCTCAATTCCTTCTTTCTCTTCTTTGGGGACTGATTCATGGTGTGGGTTTTCACTTCCTTCAAAGAATAGATTATTGAAGTTATCCCTTTGTTCTAAGAAGGCTAGGATCTGATTATCATCATTGAAGACCTGCCAGTGATTTGCATTGTCTAGTATGTTGGGTTTGAACACCATCTCAATGGTCACTTTATCCTTGCCAAAAGAAGGATGAGGTGTCACTAAGGAAGCTGACACTGCTAGAGAATCAGCCTTTTCATTCTGCTCCCTAGGGATAGCTTCAATGGAGAATGCATCAAAGAATTCAATGTAGTCCCACACTCTATTTCTATAGTGCACGAGCCTTGGATTTTTCACCTGATATTGTTGGCGGACTGTTTCACCACAATCTCAGCATCACCTTTGCATCTCAGCTTCTTGATTCCCATGTCCTCTACTACATTCATGCCTAAGAGCAATGCTTCATACTCTGTAGTATTGTTTGTATTATCAAATTATAGCTTGTAAGCAAAAGGATATACCTCATTGGAGGGAGAGTATAATACTACACCAGCTCCTGAACCTGCTCTAGAATGACTGCCATCAAACTCCATTGTCCAAATTTGATCTTCTTCTTCCTCCATGAGGAGTGGCAAGTTTTCTTCCTTTTTGATGTAAGGAAGTAGTTTCCTAGCCCACAATCTTGAAAGAGGATGTTAGCTCTTGGATCATTAGATTTCCTTACTGTGAATTTCATTTTCCTAACTAACAACAACTTCTTCATTTCTCCTTTCACTGGGATAGTTTCAGATGACCAATCCATTTTTATTTCTCCACCTAGATCTCTGCAAAAACTTCTACTCAACAACATACCAAAATATGTTGGGATATCTACCACCAAAATGGTCAAGAGTATCTTCTTATCAGGGTAATCACTAGTGCGGCCCAAGAATCCTTAATCCTTCCTACCAATGGAACTTGTTCGATTCCATTGAGTAGCATGTGCCATTTACCCAGGTCAAAGTGAGGCCAAGAGCATTTGCAACTTTTGCTGGCATCATATTATCCAAGGCTCCAAAATCTATAATGCAATTGTTCAACTGGAAACCTTTGATAAGAAGTGACATGTAAAAAGGCTCAACTATGTTGGTTGTGGAGGCACTAAGGGCTAGCATGTTTTTGAGAGAAGATGGTGGGCTGGTGTGGGAAGTAAGCCTTTATAATTAGAGATTAGGGATGTAGAGTTACCACCCCGACTGCCTTGATGAATCTATCAAATTGGGCAGGATGTGTTTGTAGGTATTTAATTTCAGAGAGTTGGACTTTGGTTTTGCTAGCATGCTCTACAAATTCAAATGAAGTTATGGTAGATGAGGAAGAGGTTCCAGTAGTGGATGAGGACTTAAATGGCAGATGCGTCGTTACTTTTGGTGTTGGGTTCTCCTTTTCAAATGTAGCAATTGGCTTGGAAGGAGATGGGGGTGTAGCCTTTGATTGAAATTTAGATGTTCTTGTAGAACCAACATTTAGAAGAGAATTGCTCTTAACAACTTTTGATTTGGGAAAAGAATCAGATAACTTACTTGGCGTAGCAGCATGATCCTTGGCAACTAGTGAATCTGATTTCTCTTTGGCTGATTCCATGGAAGATGGTAATGGTGATCCTCTACTGATGATCTTGTTTTGTGGAAGCTTTGGAGAGTAATCTTCTTTGTTCTTCCTATCATCATCATGTTAGTAATCCGCCGAGGTGAAACACCATTCTTGGATTGTGCAAAAGTGAAAATGAAAGACATGAAAAGCTCGAGCTTCTTCATCATCTTTTTCTTCGTCATCAACATATTCAATCAGGCCATTGTGCATACCAACCTCTTCAATTTCAAGATAGTTTTCATAGTCATCCATGCTTTATTCTTCAGTTTCTTCAATGTCTATTCCTTCTTCTAGATTCTCTAGTGTCACAGATGGCATTGACTGGTGGTGCTTCAAGAGCAAGCCTACGAGGAGGTGGAGCAATTCTTGATCTATCAGGAGGATTTGGTCTCCTTGGAGCATTCCTCATTGTGATTTGTGACAACTGCTTCTTCATTACAACTAGGTCATTTGCCATTTTTTGGAACATTGGATTAGTGGTGACTGAATTTGAACTCTAACCTTTTTGCTTCCCATTTGGTCCTTTCACTTTTCCAGAAAGAATTAGATCATCATCCAGTCTCAACCTGCAAAATCTTGGACTTCCCTCAATGTTCTCGGTTGGGCTCTTCTCGAGGAAGAAACCAACTTCGATGGCAAATCACTCGACGAAGAACCTTTTCAAGTTGTTTTCGGGGTACCACATCTTCTCGGGATCCTTCTTGTCAACTTATTATACCTTGCTAAAAAATCTCCCATTGATTCGAGAGGTCTCCTTCTTCATCTCGAACCAATTGGAGCAGCGAGATCGACAATCTTACATCGTGCTCTTGAACCTATGTTCAAATGTACTTCTTATATTTTCCCAACATGTGACGATCTTGGGGGCAACATGTAGAACCATTCAACAACTCTTTCTTAGAGTGACTCCACAAAGAGCCTAACTGAAACATCTTCATCTTCAACTCCCAATACTCCACAAGGCTGATGAATGTTGCAACATGTTCTTCGGGAGCCGAGAACCATCCTTTGAATCTTGGGAAGTTCTTTCTTGAGCCTCCTGGGAGGTCATGAAGTGGTGGTGGAAGAGCAAGTGGACCAATGTTTCCTCCCATGGTACATTAGTCCTACAGCCTCACGATCCCCATTCTATTTCTCGTTTTTAGCTTCCCACCTTGTTAAATGTTGGCTAGATTTTCTGCGCTAGCATAAAACCTAGGAAGTCATGAGATAAATCTCCCTCATTTACTGGTGAAGCTCTCGTGTCGATTTGTCAATTTAAGTATCTTAATATCTAAATGGGGTTTTACTTTAACTACTCAATTCATGAACCATAACTGAACAGTTCTGCAGCAAGTAAGCAGCTGTTTAAGAAAGGAAATACTTATAGAAGAAAGGAAATTATAAACACAGAGAAGAAATGAGGAAGATGTGCATCCCAATCAATAGATAGCAGAGTTGATTGCATGCACATAGAAGAAACCAATAGATATAAACACAAAATTCTAAGCGAAGGTAGCTCTAGATCTAGATCTGAAATAACACAAAGTCTATTAAAAGATCTAAGATAAAAAGTAAGAAACACAATACACCGTGACACAAAGTTCTTCGAAATCTGCTCCTATATATCCTTTGCTTCAAATGGCTCTCAAGGGTTTCAAAGACAAAGTTTGGAACACAAGGTCACAACAAAATTCGATCTTTAACCCGAAGGTTATTCTTCTACTTATAGAATGTAGAGGGGCAATTACAAGTCGGAAGCTTTTAGTTGAACTGGCACATGTGGAAGTCGGAAAAGAAAATCGGGCAATCTCCCTCCTGAAATTCCTCTTCTCATGACATGTATGATTTGCAACTGAAAATAGAACCTTCTATTTTGCACGTGCCACCTATCTCCAAGTAGTTGACTTCTTCAAGTAATGGCTTTTAAACCAATCACTTAAGTTGTATAATTTAATTGATCGCTCAATTACTTTGTCGGAGGAAAGAAGAAGGAAGAGGAAAGCTGTAGTCTTGTCCTTTTTCATGTCTGCATGCAGCTGATTCTTTTGCCTTTGATTCTCACCAAACTGGATCTGGGAGTAGCTGGATCTGGAAGCAAGCTGGAATTGGAAATGACTGGATCTGGAAACAACAAGCTGGATCTGGAAGCGGCTGGAATTTTTCCTTCGCCTTGTCTTCTCTTTTATCCTTGAAGCTTTTGCAGTTCTTCTCCTGTACATGCATCAGTGCAATGTCTGCCGTAAATAACTCTTTATTTTTAATTGCATATGAGCAATTAAAAATTCTGAAAGCACTCCGGGTGAATGCAACTTCAATGAAGGTTTCAACTAGAAGATTGGAAGCACATGCACAAGATCCTGGAAGGAATTTTCCACGCACTGACTTCTTCACGGGTTGCATTCGAAACAAGAGGATGAAGCCTTTGTCATGGAAGCTTTTGCAATTATGAGATCTGGATTTGGATCTGGGCCTATTGACTTCAGCAAATCTAGAAGCTACGCATGATTCCGCTGAGCTTTCTCTTTCATCCCGCTTTGCCATGGCTGGAGCAATCTTTGTCTATCTTTGTCTGAACAATTCTTTTTCTTCTTATTTGTCCGGAATTCTTCAAAACTGGTGCAGATCTGGATAATTCTTCAGATTCGAGGATATATTCAATGTATTGGACATTGATTAAAGCTCCTTTTCTTTTGTAAAGCACCTGTAACGAATTCCTGCAATTATTTCATACAAAGATGGCAACCGGAACATGAACAATGAATTTTAATCATAAAAATCTGCATAATTCAAGCCTGCTGCCCCAAAAATTGATGTTTTGTTTGCATGCAAAGTGAGCATGAATTTTTCCAACTTCACCTGAGCACCTGTATTACTTATGCAAACAATTATCCAGACACAAATCAACTTCCTTCAACCTGTGCGCCAAAATTGGAAGCTTTTAGCCTTGATTTCACCTTCTTTTGAGCAAAAATCCTCTTCAAATGGGGCGCACTTTTCCTCTGGGCTGCACTTCTTTACCTGTGAATTAATTAATTCATCCTTATGGCAGCCCATGCTTATATAACCCTCATAATTCTATAATTAATAATTGCCCTTCCTATTCCTGACAATTAATTAATTAAAAATCATGCTTTTCTCTTTAACTGGTGTGCTAAAATTGCATGTTTAAGGACAACCATCCAATAAATTAAATTTAATCAATTTAATCATCCACCCTTCACTCCACTTAAGCTTCACAGTGTGCTTTAACCTTAGCCACTGAAAATAGGAATTAATTTAATCATTTAATACTTTAAAAAGTATTATTTCTCTCCCAAATGGGGCTGCATTAAATAAATTAAATTTATTTAATTTTGGAATTCTATTTTTAAATTCCTTTTGTCCACTTCCCTTTGTTGACTTTTCCACAAGCCTGGGCGCCAAAATTGGGTGAATAAATATTAACAAATATTTATTTAATGCATTATTATTCACCCAAGGTGGGTCGCACTTTTTGACATGAAGGATTCTATTTTTAAAAATCACATGACAATGGGATTTTTAACCCTGCAAGGCAGCCCTGAAAATCCCATGATTCACTTAAGTCGCTTGACTTTCATAATGGGATTATTTACCCTGCAAGGCAGGCAATAAAATCCCATGATTCACTTAAATGATATTTCTTTTATTCCACAATGGGAATTTTTACCCTGCAAGGCAGGTAAGAGATTCCCGCTGTCACGCCTCTAATTTTCCCATTGTCACTTAAGTGGCGTTGCCTTCATGGGAAAAAGTACCTGCTAGGCAGGTACAAAATTCCCACCTGCCTGCTGCTTCTAATTTTCCCATGATTCACTTCAATTCTTCTTTTTCCAAAAATGCGGCCAGCCTAGAAGAGGCTTTTTGGTGCACGACTTCATCTTTTCCCGGTGGAACTGCACCTCGATGGTGACTTCCTTCCGCACAACGTGCGTATGTGATCCCCGCTTACTCCGTGCAAAGAATCAAGCCAAATTGACAAAGGAATTGATCTAGAGAAATTTCATAGAAAACAAAACGAGAAAACACAAAAACACAAAAAATTGCCAAAAGTCACAAATAAAGCCCAGAACTTATTCCTAGTTAAAACCCTTCTGGTATATAGGAATAATGATATGTTCGATCACAACAGGGTTAAATCGGAGCGCAAATTGCCTCAAACGGGCTCAAAATAATTAAATACAAATTTTTTGCAGACAAATCCCACTGGCAGAATATAACAATTTTGGGCATCTGGGTATTTGGCGAAAATGGCTAATATGGCTCTTTGGGAATATCTTGACACAATACAAGAACTTTCAGGCAATAAAAACACAAAACGACCCATTATTTTAAAAGTATGAATTTTTTTCGGATAGGGTAGTCACAGATTTCAGGATGAAATCTGGGGACACCATTAAAGCCGCTGACCTCTCTTCATTTACTTCTCATCCGCCTCACTTGAAGTCTTTCGATTTCTTCAAGTTGAGCCCTTATTTCCTCTTCCGCTCTTGCTTCTCTTTCTCTAACTTCTTCTTCGGTTTCTACGTCAGTGAAATCATCAAGGTTCTTGTTGATGTATGGAAATTCACCGTCCAAAGGATTAACAACACTCAGGTTCTCAACGTGACTGGTTGCTTGACGAAGGGGAGACCCCTGAATTATGAGCAACTCTTGTCTTCTTTGAAGTTCTTCAAAAATGGGGTCATTTTGTCCTCCTTGTCTCTGTTGGGTGTATCTTCTATTAGCCAGCTTGAAAGTTTACACTCTTCTCTAGGGTGTTGGAATTTGTCTTTGTCTTTCCAATTCGACAAAGACGTTCCTCTTCCGTGTCCGTAATCCTTATGACAATGAAGTATTGATTGACACTTTATCTATTATGCCAAATAGCTTCTCTCGGATCAAAAGCAATGTCTTCTCAACATGAGGATCTCCTGCATAGCCATGATTTACATCCATGAAGTTTGTGTGATTATTGAATATTCGAAACTTTTCTTCTAGAATCTTTTTTATGACCCCGAGGCCGTTATTAGGTGCAGATGTTTGCAAAATCGCCCCATGGTGGGTGCCAAAACTCATTAGCAATTTTTTTATCTTGTGGACAAATTGGTGGGTTTCAAGCCAACGCTATGGGAATCTAAGTCCCTCTACTTGAACGGTGCAACTTCTGTATGTGCATGTGTGAAAAAGTGGATTTCAATGGTGGCCTTTTGACCAGAGATCCAACAGGGGCTCCACCGACCCCCGTGTCAAAGCTAGAGATTTCTCACTAGGGAAGAACGCTGTTTGAGAAGGGGAAAGGGAGTGAGAATGGAGGTAGGAGAAACTAATGTTGTGAGTAGAATATCATATGCCCACACACATTAATTAGAAATTTCATTTACATGCATTTATAGTCAGAAGAAAAACAAACAAATCCGTAGGAGAAGCTACAAGACCGAATGAAACTCATTGGTCGCAAAGTACCAATTAATTCCTCAATCAAAGAGGCAAAAATTCCTTCTTTTATTATTGAAGCTCGAGCAGAGTTTGTACATAGCCTGAGAATGGAAGAAATTTGAGGAAGAAGAGAAAATAGAAGAAGAATGGCATTTTTCTATCTTTTCCAGGTATAAAGCACTCTGGTCTTTTCGAAAATCAAACACTTACCCTGGAATGACATCGAGAAGTCATTATATTATTTGCAAGAAACCTTTGCAACTTCACACATCGTCAACACCTTTTCAAATTCCTCTCATTGTGAAGAAAGCACTCATGGTGTGTTAAAACTAGATCTTAAAGCAATCAAGCTACATTCGATTTTCCAGGTTTAAATATAGACCATTTGATTTGCTCCTCTAACTCGAAAATCGGTCCTTCACGTGGTAGGAAGGGATTGGAACGCCTGAAGGATGCCCTTTGAATTTTGTGATTTTTGGAGATTTGGCAATTTGGAACAAATTGGTCCGCACCCCGCTTTGACTTTTCAACTTAGACACATGGCTGCTTCTGATTGGAAATGGGGTCGCGCCCTTTCTCAATATTTTAACCTTTTTTGGAAAAAGGCTTAAAAACTCAATTTCCTCTACCGACCCTCTCTTCTGCGTTGAATTTTCAACTTAGACACGTGGTCGCTTCGATTGGAAATGGGATCGCGGCCCTTTTCTCAATATTTTAACCTTTTTTTGGAAAAAGGCTAAAAACTCAATTTCTCCGTCACAAATTTCGCTCTTACCGCTTTAACTTTTCAACAAACGGGCCCGAGACTCGCAGAGCCGCGAGCATTCTAAAACTTTACTTCACTTTTGGAAATTTGGTTAAATTTCCAAAAGTGCCCCGATGGCCCGCTCGTCCGCTTTGACTTTTCAACGGCAGGCTTCACCTTTGATTTTTTCCCTTTATAGCTTTGATCGAAATGCGGGTCATTTTTAACTTTTCACCTTTTTCTCAAAGAGGCTCAAAATCTCAAATCCCCCCGATGGCCCGCTCGTCCACTTTGAAAGCGCCTTCCGAAATTGCACCATTGCGACACGTGGAGCCGTCCGTTGAGCCTAGAATTTTTAACGACGATTCGGATTTTTGGGTCCGCTGGGTAAATTTACCATTTTGCCAAAAGTGACCAAAAGTGTAACGTTCACCAAAAGCCCGCTCCTCCCCATCCAATAGGATCGACCATGTACCCGCATTCATCGGGCAAAAATTTGACGGAAAAAGACACCTATCATCCCGACTGTGGGAAAAATACATAGAGGAAGAGAACTTCGTCATTTTGAGTCCAATTTTTGAATTTCCTTCATGAACCAGAGGCATGGGGGAAAAACAATGATTTGATGACCCAAGCCATAGAATAAGCGAACAATTTCGATCACAAAGGAGATTATAAAGAGGATATTTCGTGCACATACCAGGAGATGGAGAATTTCTTAAAACAAGCAAAATAGAGATTTAAACAACACAAGGGCACGACTTTTGCTAATTTCTTAAATCTCTAACTTGGCTTAAACACCAACGGAGGGCATGAGCTCAAAAAATTTGAATTTGGCTATGAAAACACATAGCAATTTTACTGAGACAACACATGGTAGTGGTTTTCACAATCAAAATGTTTATTGTAATTAACATATCAAATGACATGAGGTTTGTTACGTGGGTGCATTTTTTTCCATCTTTGTTGAAGGAAGAGACAAACTCAGCAAGGAAAATCATTTCTATGGAGTGTGGTCACATAACGTAATGATCTATAATAGATTGGCACATAATGTTTATAGAATTATCAGGTTCTTGCTCTAGTAGTGAAGGACATTTCAAAATGAAAGTGTGATTTTCTTGACTGGAAGTGTTTATGAAAATACACTTTCTGGAAGTATTGTTCAATGGAATAGACAATATTATGTGACATGTTAGTTGTGCAGACATTTGTTGCATATTAAGCATCGCATTTCCAAGATTTTGGAGCATTTCTATAGCATTTCTATAGCATTTGTATGCAATGTTTGATGTTCTAATTGAATTCTTGTGAATGCTTTTGTCATCGATCGATCAATTTTAGTCATGTAAGAAGAACAATAAGTTGCAGTGGCATATGCATTAAGCACAAATTGTGCATTTGTGTTTGCTTTCCAAAGGAGTGGCATTTTTTTGAGAAGCTATTGTTCCATGTCTGACTTGGTTTTCTTTTCAAGAACAATGTAGGTTGTTTTAGTGTTGCTTGGATGCAATGGATGTATTGGGTCTCATTCATGCCTAGTTCTTCAAGGAATGTTTCAAATGAAATTGAGCTTTCATAATGGTTTCTTTCAAGATCTCGATAAAACACTATCGGCATTTGCGTAATAGCATCGAGTTAGGATCTTCACAAGGTTCAAGGATTTTTGTTTTTTCATTGGTGGAAGAGGGAAATTATATCTACACTTTGTATGATGTTTCTTTTTACAGCTCTTTGTATGATGATGTTGATGTAATTTTGAGATGTGTGGAGGGAATGGTTCAATGTTACATGTTATGTATTTGTCTACAAAGTTCTCAATCTGTAGATTGTCACTGTCTCCATAGACAAGTGCATTTTTAATCCATAGTAACCAATGACTATGTGTGTTGCCTCTATTTTGGAACTCAGTAACCCAAAAGTAGTCCATTATCTCTCCAAAGAAGGTTTTGTCTACACAAAGTAGTCGTTTCAATGCATTTAATCTATGTTTGTAGTAATGTGTGCATGTGACTAGGTCATTTTTCATAAGAAAGTTGTCATCATGTAAATCAGGCAACTATGGCTTGTCGAAGGGAAAAGACAATCGATAATTTTGTAAAGCTTTGTAAGGGTTGTAGTAAGCGGTTTCCAATAATGTTTTGCACTAGAAAATGTGGCAAAAAAGTTGTAGGTCCCAATTGTCGAATCATAGTGAACACATTTTTCGTGTTTGTTGCAAATAGTCTGGGGAGATTCGAATTTTTTTACAATCAATGTAGTCAATATAAGATTTCAAAGCCTTTCTAAGTTCGGCCTTTAAATTGGCCTTTCCTAATATGCACCCACATGGACTGGCTAACTTGTTGAACCAATATTTTCATTGCTTTGAAGAAAATATCAGTAATGTGATAAGCAAATCTACGGTTCAATTTAGTAACTCCCACTGTGCTACTTTTTGATATGAAAATCTTTGCAACGTTTTTGGAGGTCGAGGTTCACCAAAAAACAATGTGGGAAAATTCATTTCTTCAAAATATTTATCTTGGAAGATATCGAGTGGTTTAAACACCTAAGTAGGAGCAACTTCTATTATTTTATCTTGAAGAGCATGTATGGTTCTGGATTGTTAAATGCATGTATCAAAGTGTCACATGTTATATCGTCTTCACTTTCATCATCTGAAGAATCACTATCAAGGGGGCTAAATATGCTTTCTTCATTCGTGTTTTGAGAAATATGAGGGTCTAATGCAAGGAAATTATGCCCATCCATGGTTAAGTTTTACATTTTGCATTCAATATAGTGTGGTTTTGCACAATTCTTTAAGTTCTGTCATGGTGATGTTGATACACATGTTTCCTGATGTATAAGGGTTTTTTATATTCAAGGTGACGTTTTAGTGCAATGGAAATTATTTTTGGTTTTTCAATAGATCGGGAAGTGTAGTTTGCACAATATCGATATTTGTTGGTACATTTATGATTGCTCCTTTTAAGGAAAAATGAAGGCGTTTGTAGGATTGGTGTCTAATTTGTGCAAATGCGAGTCTAAGAGAAACTAATCTTTCTTCGAGGTCAGTGAGAATTGATACATGCTGGAAGCACAATAGGCATGGAAATATGTTCAAGGGATGCAAAATTTGGCAATGCATCACTAGTTAGAAAACGAGAACAAGGACGACATATTGACATTTTTTGGGGTGGAATTTGACGAGAAGTCAATGAAAAATATGTTTTTTGTGGATTCAGTAAAGTTTGTCATATTGAAATTGAAATGGAGTTGCTTACAAATCCAACATTCATTAGTTGGTGTGTCTTTTCTCAAGAGTTAAACAAGGAGATGTATCATGAAGATTACATTGTGCAATGTCCACGTTCATGGATTGTGCACTTTACATGGCGAAGAGAGGAGGAGGCAACTCTTTGTTTTTTTTTCCTAAGGATTCTAAATCGAATTCGTGAGAAGTGGTTAATGGTTTAGGCAATGCATGTTTTTCTCTAAATTTTGGTTTTGTTTGTGTTTTTTTGGCAAGCAGACAAGGTTTATCTAATTGATTTTTTTAGTTTTCAAAGCTTTTATATGAAGGTGCAGATGAATGCATATCATGTGTAGTAGGTGGAAAGATTGTGTGTAGAAGAGAACTTTTTTTAGTCAAGGCTTGATAATAAAATTTACCTTGCACTTGTTGAAAGTGGATCATGTTATACGTTACAAAAGGAATTGGATGATCAACATAGATTTTTGAAATATGCAATGGGTTTGGTTGCCACAATTGTATTTTTGCATCAAATATTATAGACAACCATTATAAACAAAAGTCATCTTCTTCTGTTGTGCGGGGACAGTATGCCATGGCCATGTTTATTACAATCCCTTCCCAGTTTGCAATGTCTGGGATGTTTTCTAAAGAATTATGGTGAAGCCAATTAGAGAGGCAATTCTTTGATTTCTCACATCCACAAAGATAAGAGCTGTAAAATGATTGTGAAACTATTCTACCCCCTAAAATAAGAAAAGTAAAGCATTATTGAAAAGTCGTAGAACCGGGGGAGAATGAAGTAAAGTGATTGGTGAGTTGTAATTACTTTACTTCACAAAATAAGTGAAGTAAAACAATTGGAGAAGTGCGATGACTAGAGGAAGTAATTGGGGGACGCTTTCCCGTGGGTAAGGAAAAGTAGCAGTAATGGCCTTTGGTTTTCCCACAAAATTGTAAAACTTCAAACGGCCATAACTTTCACCTGAGCTCCGTTTCATGCGTTCTTGGACATTCTCGGAAAGGCCTTAGAGCCCTTTACATGCCAAAAATTCAGATTTTAGATTTGGAAAGGGAAAGGGGATAAAAATGGAATTACTTATGCTTCATTCAAATGCACTGTACAACCATCTACCACCATTAATGGAGCATGGAGGCCAATTTCTTCTCCCATAAGCAAGAGTACAATAAGGATGGGTTGTGCATGTGCCCCATGATGTTTTAAATTAAAAATTGTACTTGGTAGGTGGGGGAATGCATGTATTCGAGAACTTCCATTTTCTCTCTCCTCTCCAATTTCTTCTATAAATTGTAAAGCTCCTTTCATTTAAGGGGGATTCTCAACTTACCAAAACTCTACCAAAATTTTTCTAGGAACAAGCTAATGTGTTGCAGGCCTTCATTCTGGACATCTTGCATGATGATCCTGGCCTTTCTCTTATAATTAAGTGAACTATGTATATCAATGAAGTAATGGATTTGAGTCTTGTGGATATTTTCTTCCCTTGCTTGTGTCTGTTGTTTCTACTTACCTCTTCATTTTTGCATATGTATTGTGCCAATTTTAATTGTCTTGTAGGTTTCATTATTGTTGTGTTTTCATGGAGATGTTGGTTTGATGTTGTTGTTGACTGTGGTGATTGTTCCACCCTCTCTACACTTCATTTTCTATCATTTCCACACATTTAAGAGATTCCCTAACCCTCTTTTTGGTGCATCACCTCCCGTAGAGTAGAAATCTTCATTTTCATGATATTTCTCTCCCTGGTCCCTTGGAAGTCATAGATTAGAGGTATTTTTATATTTCTTTCCATTAGAGGTAGTTGTTGCATTAGTTTAGGAAGAGGAACCAACCTTCTTTGGAGAATTGCTTCAACTACAAGGTCCCACACCTTGAAGCAATTCCATGTTACCTAGTCACACTACTTGCCTTAACACACTCACATGCTAAGAAATCAGAGGGTGTTGTGATTTGGTGATAACAATACGACACGACGGTGGGACTTCAAGGAAGTCAAGGATCTCCATTTTTTCTAAGTTGATGTGTTCTTGGAAAGAAGTTGCAGTTTTGGAAGCTCTGCAGAAAAGGGAGAAAATAATAATTAATCAGTGATTTTACTTGACATTATGAAGTAATTGCATCCTCAAGCACCAATAAGAAAGAAAGAGGAGTACGTTGTGTAATTCCAGGTTGTGCATTACTTCAAGATTAAAAGTCTTTACTTCAAGTTGTGCGAGGGAGTAAGTCAATTACTTCAAAGTGGAAGACTTAAGTAGTTGCACCTTCAAGTTGCACTACTTTAAGTAAATTCATTACTTCAAAGTGAAAGACTTAAGTAATTGTACTTCCAAACTCCACTACTTCAAGTTGTGTAATTACTTTAAGTTGTGTTATTCCAAGGTGCTATTACTTCAAGTAATGTTATTACTCCAAGTCAAAAGACTTAAGTAATTAGTAGTTTAAACACCGATAAGAGGGGGATTCTTAGCTTACCAAATCTCTGCCAAAATTTGTCTAGGAACAAGATGATGTGTTGTAGGCCTTCATTCTAGACATCTTGCATGATGATCCTGGCCTTTCTCTTGTAATTAAGTGAACTGTGTATATCATGAAGCAATAGATTTGAGTCTTGTGGATATTTTCTTCCCTTGTTTATGTCTATTATTTCTACTTACCTCTTCATTTTACTTGCAAGTTGTATTGTGCCAATTTTAATTGTCTTGCAGGTTTCATTATTGTTGTGCTTTCATGGAGATGTTGGTTTGATGTTGTTGTTGACTGTGGTGATTGTTCCACCCTCTCTGCACTTCATTTTCTATCATTTCCACACATTTAAGAGATTCCCTACACCCCTTTTTGGTGCATCACCTCATGTAGAGTAGATTTCTTCATTTTCATGTTATTTCTCTCTCCCTGGTCCCTTAGAAGTCATATATTAGAGGTAGTTGTTAGATTTCTTTCCAAAGAGAGGTAACTGTTCCATTAGTGTAGGAAGAGTAACCACTTTTCTTCTCGGAGAATTGCTTCAACCGCGAGGTCCCACACCTTGAAGCAATTCCATGTTACCCACCACATCAGCTTTCCTTAACACACTCATATGCTAAGCAATCAGAGGGTGTTGTGATTTGGTGATAACAATTCCATTAGAGTTGTTAAAACAATTCAAATCTTCTGATTTCTCAAATGCTCAAGAATATCAAGTGTGGCAAAGAAGGAACTTAAGGATCTTGGAGGTTAGTCTCCTCTTACATCCTCTCATTCCAATCGAAAGGTCTCATAGTGCTGCTCAATAGTTCCACCAAATTTTTAGAGGAGGTGATGATAAGCTGTTGAAACATGAAAGAACTATGAGGCAATGCAATCATTACAAAGTTCAGGTATGAGCATTGCTAAGCGGTCACCTAATGGATCAACATTGGAGACATGTCATTGGGCTGATGGATTTCCTCTAAATATGTGACTCTATCAAATGTTGCTTGAAGCTTGCTTTGACAATGGAGAAGAAACAATTGTAATTGATGCGGTTGATGAGGTGATGGAACTAATGAAGAAGACTTTGGCCGAGGAAAATTGTAGCGATGACCATTCTTTCTTTGTTACCCTCATTCAGATGATTATAGTATATATTTGTTATTAATTAAATTAAATGAGCATGATTTTAGATCTTGAATCCCTAGACTCGTCAGAATGTATAGCTTACCCTCTTCACTCTTATGGAGCATTGACATTGTTTCACCAAATGTAGCCAACAAGTGTCCAATCTAATTGGGTTACCTTTGATAGCATGCGAAAATAGGATCCTTAAACAACACTCTGCACCCACCATAACATTATGGAGAAGGGTTAAAGGTGCTTTGGAAGATATGTCCGTAATATACATGGAAGCATGCACGGGCATGTGAATTGTTTGACCGAATGCCCGTGAGAAATGTGGTCTCATGGACTAGAATGATTGCAGGATGTTCACAAAAATGATTTGTTGAAAATTCCTTGAACCTCTCAAGAAAATGTAGTTGGAAATTTTAAAGCCACACTACACACCCTTTATTGCCATCTTCCTAGCCGATGCAAAAATGAGACCTCGTAGAGTAGCCTTTCACCGTAGTACCACCACTAACACCAAAATCCCTACGGGGTGGGTGAGATACAGTCCTTTTGGGATCCTCGACATGTAGCCCCATCGATCGGCAGTAACAACTCCAAGCCCATTCAAGCAACTTTACCCAATTGACCCGAGGCATGTGAACTATTCAAAAATGACTCAGATGGAAAATATTATTGGTAGAACTCATGATGGCCGACAAGGCAATGCATTTTCATAACATAAAATGAAAATGATGTTGCTTTCTCATCAAATTAAAGTATGTAAGCTTATTTTACATGCATTTTTGGTGGTTTTTTGAAAAACTATTTTGTAGCAAATCGAAAATACTATCATTGATGGGAGTGGATTTATTTATTTTGAGAAAGGTTTTTTTAGTAACCCAAGTCTAGACAAGTAGAATATTTTATAGGGGTATGTATTTAGTAGGCAGAATGTGTAGCACCTCCTTTGACGAACCCGCTTTACATAATGCTGTGAGATTGAGATTGGTAGGGATGGTATTGGCATTGGCATTCTCGTGATTATATTTACTGTGTTAGAAATGTTCATTGTCATTCAATCTACTTCCACTACTTATGGCAAACTAAGAGCTTTGGAATAGGGTATGGTCATCTATCAAATCATAAAAGAAAGTGATTTTTGTAAAGTTATAGTTGCACTTACCCTTGTTGATATGTATTTAAATGTGAAAGCATACACAAGGCATGTGAACTATTTCAGAGATGCCATCTCATGGAATGCAATAATTTCACGGAACCTACAAAATAGGGTTGTTGCAAAGGCTTTGGAAACTTTTACAAAAATACATTTCACAGGTGTAAAGCCAGACTCTAAAATTGGGCATGGAATCTATCTTGAAGAAATATGGAACAACAATTTTGACAGGTAGACGAGTGCAAAATGTGGAAGCATATACAAGCCATGAGAAATTTACCTCTTTATGGATTTGGTTTGTTAAAGCCGTTATATACCTTTGGACATTCCTTGTTGCTACAGTTCACATTGATATTTAAAATAGACTAATATTGAACCCTGTTGCTGAATAAGATCATTCCACTTACATCCCACCCAGTGTATCTTGCAACTCTGGTGGAGGGACATGATAGATAGGAAGCTCTGTTTGGAAATAGTTTCAAAATGCTTTATCCATATAAAATGCATGCAGTTTGGGGATCTGAATTATACAATCTATGGTTTAAAAAACACGATATTGGAGTATTTTGATAATTTTCATAAAACAACACTCATTCAATTAGTTTTATTTCAACCAAATGTAGCTGACAACTCCATTCTAGGGACTCATAAAAAATTTGATCTTGAAACCTCTGCTGAAAGTGAAACGTGCAGGGTTTTTTAAGTTGTTCCTCGTTCTAGTGTCAAATCCATCATGCATTCTGACTGCTCTGAACATTCCATGATTTGATCCATTTTATTTTCAAGCAGCTTGGCATATGTGTGGAATAATGAATTTGTGATCTCTTTTCCGAAGTGATACGAGATGAGACCCTCGAACATAGCTCTTACTTGTTTAGAGAGAAATCCTGCAAATGCTTCCTTACCATTATCATTATAATAAGCATCCACTTTGGATAGCGATCCGACCACAATCTCAAGCCCCATAATAGTGAAGGACCCTTGTTTTAACACTTCACCACTCACTTCCTCTGTAGTGGGGAAATATAATGGAAGGTTGAAAGAATCTAGCTTTTCCTCCTCTATTACACCCTGTAAAATATCAGAATGGCCTATGTGGTAACAACGGACTTCATCTCGTTGAACATACCTAGACTTAAACACTCACGCTGTGGTAAGTTGCTTCTTATATCTATCAGAGCTAACATACCAACTGTATAAACTTTTCACAAATTTACCTGAGAAAGCCAGTGGAGACTGAAGGAGGAAATGATAAAATGGAGAGTATTTGGCGGAAAGAGGCGGGTATAAAAGGAACCAGGCACCGCCGCCACAAAATTACTTGACCTTTCAGGAGCCTGCGGAACGGCTGATATAAGAGCAAAAAGGGAATTGAAATCGTTGGATGGAAGATCATTGTAAAAACCTGAAACTCGGGAACACCCATTAATCTCTCTTGACCATATTTCTCACGGATTGCTTCTGTAATTATTTCAGTGATGAAAAGTGTATTTGATCCGGATGAACATCCCAAATCAGCAATGCATAATGTCTTGCACTCGAATGTGTTCTTCCATGATTTAATGCTTTTTTCCAATATTGGTTTTGCACTCAATAACGTGTTCTTCTGCAAATTAGACAAGGCATCCAAACACATGAAATCATACAAGAAAATGTCTGTTAAAGAAATAAAGGAAAAAGATGGTAAGAAATAACAGTTAAACCTGCCAAAGAGAGGAATTCTGAGCATAGTTGTACTCGTCATGGCCAGAATTCATACCAAGAATTTTCTCCATATTTGGCAGTCTGTACAAGTGTTTCTTGTGTTTCCTATTACTTCTATATATGCATTCAAATGTGCAATCCCTCGTTATTATTTTTAAAAAGCAAACAAATAATATAAAAACCAATAATGCAATACAATTAATGATATAGACTTTACCAAATAAACTCTAAGCAAAAGCATCCACAGGTGCTTGTGAGAGGCCGATAGGCAGATTGGAGGAGTATTTGAATGCAGTAAATTAGTAATTTTAAGAGGTTTGGAGTTGTGAAATATTGGTAAAGTTTTAAGAGACAACAATCCATGAGGTAGCATGCAAAATATGTTGGCTTTGAAAGGTTTAGGCACCAATTAAAGTTGTTAGAGGTTGTATGTGATAGAGAGTTCCTGCAATGAAAAAGTGTGTAGTTAACATCATAGTGTGGATGCTTAATAAATGGAAATAGAATTACATTGTGGGTAAGTAGATGGTGATAACCTGTATTTGAACGTCAAAAAAGGCTTAAGAACTGGTTGCATCTATTGTTGATGTCGTGCACTTGGATGAAAATGTAATTTGTAATTAGTTTCACAGACATTCGTGTAAAGTAACTTAATGATGAAGAGATTGCTTGGAAAGAATGGGAAAACATAATTTACTTATAATGAGGAGAGAGATACCTGTTAGCATCAATTGCTGACAACATCCGTAGGCATTTCTCTTCTAGCAATATTTGTTGTTTTGATTTCTGAGTAGCACTCAAAACTAAAAGGGGGAGATATTCTCAAATGGTCAATGGACCTAACTCGGGATAATGCCGTGAAAGTCAACCCCGGTTTCTCATCATCTCCAATATCAACAGTTGCTTTAGGTAAAGTTAATCCTTGAGACTTGTGTATGGTAAGGGCCCAAGCCATTTTTAGCGGCACCTGTTTGCGATTGCCTCTTATTACTGGTAATATAGGAATGGATTTAGGATTTATGGGGTCCCATGCAGGACCTGTAGTTATCAAATTGTACTATTACAAACATGGGCAAGCTGGGCGGTTTGGAGCCAGCGGTGTAGATAATGTCCTGTATAGTACCAATAGAACCGTTAACTAATCCAACTTCAATGCAAAGGTTACAGAGTAACATAACACGTTGACTCTGTACAGAGGAGGACTTCATTTTCCAACTGGTCATCGTCTGCATCTTCTAATCCTGAGCGCCTCGTATATTCGGCAACACTCCGGGTGATCGGCCTGGATAAAGACTTAAGCATGTGTTTGTTATGCAGACGAACAAATTTTTTAGTTACATATAAGTGGATTGTTGAATCGAAGGATTCTCTTGTGCCCTGGCTGAAGCAAGCATTTATCTGTTTCATGAGTGTTTCCCAATCATGGAAAATAGGTTCAACATTTCTAATGTTTTTCAAGATCGTGTGGAAGATGATTTGTTGTGGATCACTTCCTTGTTGTCGAAATATTACATCTAAGGTAATGACAATGTTGAAAGTGTCCCAAAGCCTTCTCCCAATTGTGTTTCCTAGAAGTGGTGTAAAAAGACCATTGCACAGTGGAGATGAATGCAAAGTAATCATGATCATTGTAAAAGAAAGAAACCTATTAAATAATTAAGAATTTGTGGAGGGTTGAAACATGATGCAAGCTTACCGACATATATTGGGACGTCCCTCACAGGAGGTAGTTGAGCAAGATCTCCAACAAGAATCATTGATCTACCACCAAATGGTTCAGGTTGCGTGTGCTGGGAATGCTTGCTGGAGTCGATCGTTGATGTTTTTGAACATTTTGGGCCCTAAAAAACTCATCTCATCTATGAGAATGTAATGCACGTGTTTCATTTCTTCTTGAACACCGGTGTTTGTCCTTTTAAAGCATGGACATCCCTAATCGGGATTCTAAGGCCATTATGTATTGTTCTTCCTTGTATGTTGAAAGCAGCAACACCTGTAGGAGCAAGGAGCAATAAAGGGCTTTTTCCATTTATTGATCGAGAGTCCAAGGTGTTCCTTATACACTGGATCAAATATGATTTACCAGTCCCAGCTTGTTCCTTGAATAATCATTTTGAGTGGCTCTTGATTGCCTACATGGTCACAATGACCCATGACCATGGAATATGCAATGTGTTGTTCTGCAGATAAATTGTGTATATGGTTGAGGTGTTCTGGAGTGTTATTGGTTATTGGAATGGAGGAACGAATGCTATCTAGAAAATGTACACAGGTATCATGTAATGGTGGCGGTAAAGAATGTTGGCTCCAATCATGGTCCAGGTCGTAATCACGATGACCAAGCAACTCGATATCTGAAAATTGCATGTCATTATGTGGGGCCAATGCAGACATGAGTTCCCATTCGTCCATATCTGAAGGGCCTACCTCTAGGTTTTCTTCGACATTATCTTCAGCCGCATCATCAGATGTTGGTGATGTTTGCATGCGATCAATGTGCCAAGCATGGTATGTACCCCTTATAGATTCCCAGGAGTGAACTATTTCTTCATTTGTGATGCCGATATCAACACAAATGTTTCGAAAGGGTTTATATAGGAGGCTTTCACTCCAAAAAAATTCCACATATTCATCTAGATTCTTCATCAGGGATGGAGTAAAATCTTGGCCATACGCGCACTATAGCTTGTGGGTCATCGAATTTTCCATTGTTCATTTTTACGTTTTGGAGAATAAGACCATGACCGAAACATCCAACAGCATTGCAATATTTTCTAGTTGTGAAGGGCGATGAACGTACGTGTGTAGGAAATTAGAATCAGTTGAATCGTCATCAATGTTTAGTTGGACACGTCTATACACCCTTCGCCAACACTAAGTGTAATAAATTTTCTGCTACACTCCACAAGTGGTAGCTTCAACAACATATGACATGTTTCTTGTGCACCAATATCATGCTCTGCTATTGTGTCTGTAAGGAATTTTCGGTATGCACACAATGTTGGGTCTTGGGAATGATTGGCAGCAACAACCCGCGTTAGCATGTCATGATAACTCTCTGAACTTTTTTCTACTTTTGCAACATACTTTGCAATGTAATTCAAAATTGCTCGGTGGGAAAGGATGGGTTGACAATCTATGTTTTCCCTCCAAAGTGAAAGTATATTGGGATTGTGTACATTGATTCTATCATCATTGTGTGCAGGAAGATATTTTTTTGGCCGTCTTCATCTACAAACAATTTTGATTATGTCTGCAACTCCCAAGGAGCTTTATACCGACAAACATTTGTGGACCCTTTTTTCATAGGCATGTGTCCAATGTGCACTTTGTGTGTCTTTCAACATGATTTACAATTTCTTCATAATCATGTCTTATATCACATTGCATTATTTGGAATGTGTCCATCAAACAAGGGTCATCATTGGTAGATCTTGAAAAATGGTTATTCCTTTGACTCTCGTCTCTTGGATTCCATGCATTAATAAAATTATCATAATATGCCTTTGCTTTTGCAAGTTGCGATGGATCATTCCAATCCATATTTTTGACATCTGGAGCATCCTTTAGCCAAATGACCATATGTCTATGAACTGATGATCGATATTGCCATTCATTCCTGCAAGAAATGGACAGAGATAGTAGTTGCATATAAGTGTCACACATAATGAATGTATATGAGTTTTGCGTCAAATACAATGCAATATAATTTGACATGATTGGGGAGAAGAAAGAGGATACCTTGACCAAATGTTTGTTGTACAAAGTGCTTGATGAGGACCTCATCAATGAAAATCTTGAAGCGGTGATGCATATACATAGCAACAATATGTGGATTGGTAATTATGTTTTTACTCCTCCAATGGTAGCCCTCTGCAACATTACTTGATGCGAGCTAAACATGACTTGATGCAGGTCTAGCCATTTGGTATCTACAACGCTTAATGTAATGAAGAATGTTGGACACCCTAATTGTGTAATCATGTCCATCAACTCATTCTTACATGTTGTCCAATAGGCCCTAGTACCTCTAATGTTGGTTGCATAACACATTACTTGCTCAGGAAGCTTGTCATCTGGCATATCTTGAAGGTGGTGGCAGAGATCTTGAATAGTAGTTGGTATGTTGTCACCCACATTTTTCTTCACAAACAATGATGCAGTGGATTGCATTCGGTGCCTCAACATAAGGTTCAACAAGAAATACCTGAATCTTGGATGGGCACCAAATCTGTTGTCATGGTATTTCATCAAATGCAGAGCATATTCATGTATACGTAACTTTTTTATTCGAGGTTGCAACCATTCAACTTCACCATTTGGAAATAATGTAGGGAAGGCCATGTCAAACAAACCTTCAATATTGTATTCGTTAACTGGAGATAGCCCAATAAGAAGCCAATCAATTCTGTCAATGGCACCTGGTCCTTCATTTTCAATAATGTTTCTTACCTCTTCCATTTCACAACGTGTGTTTCCCATTCTTATTGCAAAAGATGATGGTTGTTGCTGAAGTTCTTCAAAATTTGATGTAGTGGGGTCTTCAACAAAGTGATCGACATTGTGATTGTCGTCAATGTTTGACTCAACAAATTGGAGGCTCTGAGATATGTCCATTTCTTCTTCAGGCAGTTCAAAAATGGCAATATTACATAATTGAACATCCTTGTAGTACCTATCATTGCATATTTTATATCGAGAGCATCCAATACACGAGATCTCTTTACCAGACAGTCATAGTGTTTTGAATGACTTCCATGTCTTCTAACAATAAGAATATCGAGGTCCCGAACATGCCGAGGAAGATAAGCAACAATTGAAGTTATGTCTTGCGGAAAGGTTATAGTGTGCCCCCTGTACTTGTATTGGCCTCCTCGTGCATGGCTTACTTGCATTATGGGATTGACACAAACAATAAACATCTATATTACATTTAGAATAACATCTTGTACAAACTGGTCCTGTGGCTGTGAGTTTGACTTTGATTCCTGGGTATGCCTCTTTACAAACAATGCACACTGGCATGTTTGTAAGGTTATCCAGTCTCAGCGGAATGACCTTTGAATAGACATAAGGTCAGATGATAATCTTAAAATCACATGTTTTATGAGTCATCGTGATGTCTTGTAGCTCAAAATTACTTTCCGTGAATGTGGGATTTGGAAGGTTGTTAATGGGAACATGAGGATGTGTTTGAGGGCACTACAACATTAGGGAGTGTAAATTTTCTGCACTTGAAGGTCCACTTCCAATTTGATGAGGGCATGGACGGCTATACACCTGTTGGAAATTATATTGCCTTTGCCTCTTTGAGAAATGTATTCTTCATTGTTAATGCCAACATTATGTTGGGTAGTCAAGGAATGAATGGAAGCATTATGACACGTTGCCACCTATGGATGCAAGGGAGGCGCCACTGCAAAGTCATTTTGCTGCCCTTCGACTTGTGTCGACATGAAATTAATGTCAAACAACTCAGTCCTCGATGCATATAGTTGTCTTCTTCTCCTATTTATTTCTTCTCTTCGTGCATGATACCTTTCTCTTTTCTTTCTGTTTATCTCTTCTTTTTGCTCTTGATATCTTTGTCTTCTTTGTCTGTTTATTTCTTCACGCCTTTCTACATAAAGTGTCTGTTGAGTAACATTTGTTTGTTGTCGAGGTTGGGTCACAGTAGTTTCATGGGTTCGAGGCTGCACACAATGTTGGTCACTATGCAAATGGTTTCAAGGAATGTTAATGCAACTTGCATCGTTGTAACATGTAATGATATTAGTTGGATCGATTTGGATGACCATAGTTTGATGGGACTGATATCTATCTGTTTGAGTTGATGTCGCATTTCAGAAAGGATAGCATCTGGGTTTGACATCTACAATAGTAATAAACAAATAAGTACTAATGGTAATCATAGTAAATGTCACACAAAAGAATCAAGTATTTTGTAATTTTAAAACTACCTAAAATTCTAGATTGCAGTAACACTAAGAAACGTGAATAACAACAAAGCAACAATTGGCATCAAATAAAATAATATAGAACCTATACATAGAATTGTAAATGATATGTGAAAGCTGTACAAGAATACAAAAATTCACCACATAAGTTTTCAAGAGTTGAGGCATTAGAAGTAGTATGAAAATTTGCATCCAAATATTAACAATTTGTCTTAAAAACAGAGCACATTAGAATATGAATATAGTCTTTACTGGGAATGTATAGAATGGATGCCCTTGCATAAATGGAAAATAAAATGTAATACTACATAAGTTTTCAAGAGTCGTGGCATTGGAAGCAATATGAAAATTTGCATCTAAATATTAAGAATTTGTCTTAAAAACATAGCACATTAGAATATGAATATAGTCTTTACTATGAATGTATAGAATGGAGCCCCTTGCATAAATGGAAAGTAAATGTAAAATAAAATGTACTCAGATATCAGTAAGTAGCCCTATGAAAATTTCAACTCTGAAGAGTAATCAACTTTTTTAACTCTGGCAACATTAGTTTTCAGCTTTGGTGGATTGTTGAACGTGTCCATTCGCACATGCAAAGTGAACGAATATTGATGGAATGTTATCTTCTTCTTCAAAAGTTGTATGCGCAATGGATTATCTTGAACCTGCCCATATGTTTCCTTTGTTGTTGCACCAATCAAATCTTTTCCTGCATCATCAAATAATGTAGCCCATAAATTCCCAGTGTGGTCTGCAATTTGAACTCTGAATAAGTATCGATAATCATAGTCTCATGGAAATCACATCACATGCAGAGCATATCCAATTTCCTTCAGAGTTCTTCGTAGTCTTCTTTCTACACGGAGTTCCCGTGCGCATTGATGAGCAAGATGGATAAGTGAAACAATCCATTTCATCAATAGAAACTATAGTTCCTCTTAGGGATAGCCATATTGGCTTTTCCACACTAAGAGATCCTCTAGCCGCTATCTCAGATATATTTGTCTGCACATAAATTGAGAACCCCTTGTTGATCATGGGTTGTTAGAGACCTAGCACTGTAGATATTTCCATGTTCCTCACACCAATTTCTCAAAACAATTGCCTCTTGAATACTTGGGTTTATAAACACTTTAGTGTTTGAAAGTGTTCCTAAAGACTTTCCATAGAAATCAGTTATACGAACACATTTGAAAGAAACAATAGGATGGGGACCCAAGGTAATGAGATCTTGGAGTTGAGAACCTTCCACGATGGATAAATCACCCCATAGTGTAACATCAATGGCATAATTAGACGTATCTGTAATTTGAATTGTCCTCTTCTTGAGCTTTGAACCATCCTTCCTAAATAGTGTTTGAAGATCACTCACAAACCGAGCAATCCCAAGTACATCTATCATAGTATTGGCCTCCAAGTTGGTGATTTCACCAATCAAAACAAAGTGGAACTTGTTAAATGGGATAGATCCATCATCAACTGAAGAAGCCTCCACTTTTGACATGCCATTCAACAATATTTCATATTCAGAAGGCAGATTATTAAATTTCTTATCAGCTTTTCGTAATCTGCCATTTGAAATTGTGTAGACATTTCCAACTCTGATAATATCATAATGTCTATCAACTTGTTCATTGAAGCAGACAATCCGTATTTGTTCTTCATCCTTATCAATAATGTCAAAGTTGAATACCTTTCCAATCCCCCTACTGGTGTTAAAGCTACGAATGTTTGATTTAGAAGTAGTTCTACCTCGTATAGTCCATCCATCATGAAATGGGGACAATGCTCCAATAGGAAGTATTCGAACAAAATTGTCTGTTAGCGGGTTATTTGTAGTAGAAGCATTCATTGATGTGGATGAACTTTGGGGCTCCATTTTGTAAACAAGTTGTCCTACATAATTTGAGTAATAAAAGAAGGATAATAAAATGTTTAGATGATATAAGTAAGGAAAATTAATTGAAAGGAGAAGATAGTGTGCGTATCAGTTGTAAACATTGGATATATAATTGCACCTAGAAATATGTTTAGAAGATAATATAGCACAACAGACTTGGAAAGCTCAAAGGTAAGTTAATATTTTAAGCATGAGTAAAGAAGAAAACATTAGGCAACAATGTAGCTGTATTTAATTTCATATCAATGTAGTAAACAACAAAAAAGAAAAAGTATATTAGGTGTAACGCCTTGATTTTTAGAAGCTACTATGATAACCTCTTTTGTGATGTTGAATCGTGGAAATGAGGACTATTATGTTAAGATATATCTTTTAATCTTAAAAAGAATGTGCTACCGATCCGAACCCTCACTTATCAAACTTTGTTTACTTGGGACGGAGGTCATTATAACTTGTGTTTTGCAAGTGTGAAACTACAGACTTGCTTTTGTGTTTGATGAACTCATATTTTTGTTGACAGCACACCTTGAATCAATTCCATTGATCCAAGGTATGCTTCAGCCTTCCTTGTGGTCACTTTGTCGATTTACTTTCTAATTAGAATAAAGTCTGGAACCAGGTTGGAGATTGTTGTAAATTTTAAAGAACCTGGTTACAGGTATAATTACTCAGCACCATGCTGCCAATGGAAAGATTTGATTTCCAGAATACATACAAATTGTAACGCCGGAAAGCGTAAGGCAGTAAGAGTTTTGATGCAAGTGAACAAGGTATATATATATGCGTTGGACGGAACGTCCTGAATTATACTGGTTTTGAACGTAAGTTGGTAAAACCTACTTGGAACCTATTAAGTAAAATACTATGGGTTAAGTTCTAACCTATGACCTAATAACTATCCTAGGTGGATTTTAAATTAAAGGGGATGTAAATTATTACAAATCCTAATGATTTGCGACCTAGATGGAAACCTAACTATGGATAATGTAACCTAAACTAATGCTAGCCCTAAAAGGGGACCTAAGGATACGTGCCAGTGGGAGGATAAGGAGGAAGGTGTAAGCTTTAATGCAGGACTTAATTTCAGTCCTTGTAGTTTTTAATCGCCAAATTTGGTGGGAGTAGAGAAGATGGAGGCTCCTAATTAACCATGCTACTAAATTCGAATTACAAGAAAAATTGTGAGAAAAAGGCCCGCCAAACCTGAGTCGGTGGTGGCATGGGGAAAGAGGAAAAAGTAATGCATTCAATGCATTAATGGCCTTGGTTTTGGTAAACCGCCCGCCTTGGAAAGAGAAAGAGGAATTTTTGTGGGTTATTGTTGTTCATTCAGGTTATGAGTTTTTCTCTCGCATTTCCTTTTGTTGCTCTTTTGAGCCTACAAGTTTGCTTCCAATATTGTCGGTTCTTCGATCGCTTTCTCCAGTGGTTTCGAGTCCAGAAACATGGAAGAAGTTAAGAGACCTGGTTTAATAACTTGTTGGAGGGAAGAAATTTGGAAGAAGCTCAGCTGTGATCTTCTACGAGCTAACCAGAAAATATACAGGCATGTTAGGCTCTTTTCTTTAAACCGTTTTGCTCTTTGTTAAGCGTCTTCATTAAAAGAACTCTGCTCTTATATTGGGTGTTTTTGTAAAAATAAAATGTTGATATGTTTTGATGTGATTTCTGGGTTGAGTTGTCTTTTGAAGATAAATACGATTTGGGTATTTTCTTGATGCATACTAGAGAAAACGGTATTTTCTTTATTGAAATGGTAAATGAAACGAAATCTATCTCTGCTGTTTGAATTTTGACAGTAATGGGTATTCGGTTTTATCACCTATTATGGGTTTGATTTGATGAAGGCAACAATGATGTGTAAATTGTTTTCTAAGTTTTGTGTGTGCAATGGTTTTGAAAAACCATGAGAATGCTTTGATAGAACTGTTTGTGTGAACTGTTTCTCTTATCATATTACAGTGTATGGGATGCGAATCCTTTTAGGGACATTGATTTATTGTATCGTCCTTACTCTTGCCTGATGTAAAATGATACAATGTCTCCTTATTTGGTTTTGAAACCCATGAATGATTGTTGGGAAATAATTTATTTAAACCTGGAACAGAGTAACCTGGTTATTTGATGGATGGAATAGAGCGTATCGTTTTATTTCTTCTTTGAATTCAATGGTGAATATATATATATATATATATATATATATATATATATATATATGCAGTCTAAACTTCTTCACTGTTTTCATTAAAACTGAATCTGAGTTGATTTCTTACTCTGGTGTTTGAAAAATGATTCCTTTAATTATTACGGTGAAATCATGATTTAGTTGTCTTGTTGTACACCCTTACTTGTTACATACCTAGATGGATATGTCCATTTTTGGTGAATAATTAATGGAAACGATTTTAATTGGAAGTTCAATTGTTATTGATACTTGCGGGTCAGATGCAAAATGAATTCTGGAATACTTCCTTGAATGGTAGTTAGTAAATTATGAATACTGTAATAGTCTTGTATAGAAGAAATTACCCTATTGGAAACAGGTCTGCACTAAATAGTTGATACTTGGCTAAGCAATGAGAAGAGGTAATACGAATCTTCTTCCTTTCATTCGATTATTGACTTTAATTGTTCTCTCTCCTTGACTGTTATCGTTGATTGTTATCTCTTCTTGTTCAAATCATCCAATTCGGTTGTGATGAAAAGAAAGAGATTATTGAGTGGGTAATCGAAGTAATAATTATTTTCTTCTCTTATCCAATTTGAAATTCTGTTATCTGATATTGAATAAATTTCCTATCGCTTCGTAAGCAACTACATTTTATCTGCTATTTTTCTTCCTTTCTGAATTGAAAGAGTACTATGTTGTTTGTTGAATTCTGGGAAATAACACCAAGGTCATGTCACAAAGTGTATGTCTACCTTTCTCTCCCGCATTTGAATTGATGAAATTAAATGAGTAGTATAAAAGTGAAGGAGTTCTATTTAAAAAATTTAGTTAATTCTTTCTTTGGAATCCCATCTATAATGAAGGATTGGAGTTGATATTAATTGCATTAGAACAACTATATATGTGTGTGTGTGTGTGTCATTTCATGATGTTTTTAATGAACTATTTAGAGAAAATACTCTTGGTAGTAATTGTCTAAATCTGGAATGAACTCCTTGCGTTATTGAAGAAAACAATAAGGAAATGAGAATAAAGTGTTGCATGTTTACAGTAATTATTTGGGAAAAAGTTGTTAGTTAATCTTATTGGCTGATTGTGATGTTAATTATTGGGATTGGGTTGTTAAATTGTTCATCCTTATCGGCACTTAATTCGTAGATGATGTCCATCTCAATTTCAAAATGTTTCATAAAAGCAGAGTTCTTTTATTGAGACAGTTAATCAAGAGCACCTCATTTTAATGATAAGTGCTTAATATGCTCATCATGAACTCGACTTGCAAGTAAATTTTGTAGATGGATTCCGTGAGTAAAAATGAAGACATGTTGTTTTATGATGCTTCTTCTGATTAACTAAGGGATGGATCTTTTCTGAGATTTTATTATTCTTCTCTGGGGAAATGGAAAAAGAAAAAGTTGTATTCTTCTTTCTTTTCGAGTTGTTAATGTTGTTTGGCATGAATGAAGTCCTGGTTGTGTGGACTTGTAAAATGTATAAATTTTAATCTAGAGGAATGAGTAAAAGGGGAAGGTGTGTTATTTTAATGGTTGTACCACCTTGGAACTATTTGAATATGATTGAGAATATAATTTTATTCGTTGAATTTGTACTTATTCAAATGATGGTTGTTAGATTTAAAGGGACATAATGTCTATTCTTTACTTGAATACAACTTTTAAGTTGGAACGTGCAATTAATTAATACTTAGGTCAATATGGATTTTAAATTGACATTAGTAAAAGAGTAAAATAAATATGAACTCTTGAATAAATAATATTCGAATTAGATTATAAACTAATGAATATTAATAAAGGGACAATTGAATTCTATATTCTGATTTCGTTAATATTCTTTGGGATGTCTTGTCAAAAGGATATTCGGTATGAGGAATCATATCTCTCATAACAAACCTTAATGAAGTAAGGTTATAGTGAATAAATGAATACATTCAATTGGGAATAGGCCTCATTCAAATGACGTCTAATGAAATGGAATTTCAATTTAAATTCAGCTGCCAATAAATATTTGGTTAAGTTTAGTAAGTTGATCTTACTACGTTAAGTCAGAGTGGACTCGTAAGTCCAAGCTTTAATTAAAGAACTAAGATGAAAATATACAATCCTTCAAAGAAGAAAGGGTGAATGTATATTAAGCTATGAGACAATTAAAGTCTTTTCTAGCTATGCAATTGTAAATCTAATAAGTGAGGTTAGAGGATCAACACGGTCACGAAACTCATTCTTAATAGAATTAAAATTAAGAATCTAATCACACTTTTAGCTGGATGTGTAACCCTTGTTGGGAGGATTTCGTAGGACGTTGGCACACGCTAGCTGCAATATGGTGTCTTCATGAAGGCGGGGCCTTCATGACGACATAATGTCAGCAAATGACATGTAACAATGCCCTTCCGAATCGAATCATCAAAGTTTACATAAGTTTGGACCAAGTTAGAAATGTGACCTCAGTATACGGAGTGAGTTAGAAGACTAAAGGTAACTAGACACACACATTCGACAAGGGTCGATAAAGTATGTTTGCATACCTTTAGTCACCACGAGTTCCTCCCTATACTCTTTCATATTGTTATCTTGGGTTGAAGTTTAACCTTGACAAGAGGACCGACAAAAGTTAGAAAAGACCATTCTAGATAATGCATTTAAGTGAGGTGAAGGACATATTCCATTGATGTGTATAACGCCTAGGAATATGATCATGCAAAGCATGTGAAAATATTTGGCCAAAGTATCACAAGTCGCTGGTCATGCGTTGTCCTAATCACCTAGAAGCAGATTTCGATGAATATCGAATGTATATTCGTGATAGGCCTCTTAAATGGAACACTTCAATAACCAAAATGGTAAAGAGAACCAAGTATACTTAGTATACAATGCATGGATTAACATGAAGGATCGGTAAGTAGCCGAGTCATGAAATGAGAGATCGTTGAAACTCCGAGCCATAAAATGGGAGATCGGTAGTTCTTCGAGTCATTACAGCAACACATGGTATCTGTTATATGATTGAATGGCATAGAATGTGTGTTCCATATTATGAATATGCGAACAGAGAACATTGACCTAAAGAGCATTGTGTGTTCTAAATTACATCATTTAGAACAGAGAACAATTATCAAGAAATTGAAACATGTGTTCTGAATTATGTAATTTAGAGCAGAGAACGTTATACAAAAAAAAAAAAAATTTCCTTGTTCTAATGTCTTAAATTGGGAATGTTACATTAGGTAGTTGTTCTTAATACTTTCATGAAGAAATGATTTTTTCTTTTGAAAGAAAAATGTAAATAGCGTAAATTTACATAAGAAAATTAGATGCTCGTAGAAACTATCTAACACCACACATCATAAATTCATAATGTAAGTTAATATTCTAAACATGACCACAAAAATAAACATTAGGCAGCAGAGAAGTTTTATGAAATTCCATATTGAATTAGTAAACAACGAAAATGAAATATTACATTCGGTAGTTTTGTTTTACGCTTTGAAGAATCAGTGACAACTTATTTCAAAGTAAAATTCTAAACAACCTAAAGTGACATAAGAAAAGTAGACGTAAATACTATCTGCTTCACATGATTTAGCTATGCATGGAATTTTTTCACTCCGTGAATTTTGTAGCTCTATTTGGACAGTCTTTCTTCGATTTTGGATTTTGAACATGAATCCCGTTTTGAATCAACTTGGTTCCCGGTTCATATTCAATTGCATGTTGCACAGTATTACAAAATAGACCAAAACCTCTTGAGTAGGCTTTTTTTGTTTTGAACTCTGAAAGGAAAATCATCCGAGGTTCAACAACACCAAACTTTTTCATGAGGTCCTCTTTTATCTCTGTTGTACTAAGTTTTTGTCTTCTATGAAAGACAATATGAATCACAAATTGCTTTCTAAAAAACTGTTCTTCGCAATGAACTTTCTTCATAGATAATGTCCATGTTGGTGCATCACGGGATATTGGGATGCTTGACGAGTTCCTAGTCCTCATTGTACTCCAATACAACTGCAAAAAAGGGCAATACGTGAGGGCAACATATAACTTCAACTTAACAACGAGGATATAATTGCGGGAAGGTCACTCGTTAGGCAACTTTAAAAGCCTTTTGTATACTCAGTCTAATGTCCAACTTGGGACGTGATAGGAGTGCTTCTTCTGGAAATAATCCATCAGCAAGTCCTATCTCCTGGTACCGAGCAAGGCACATGTAGCCCATATAAATGAGTTGTACAAGGGTCCAAAGTATTTGTACTCACCATAATGTTTTGTAGACTAACTAAATTCTAAAATTCATTTTAACATATTAGTGCACATATCAAATAAGTAAAAAATGAAATTAGACATTTAAAGAATTTAGAAAATGAATGCATGAATTTAAGATTTCAATCCTATCAAAACGTAACGTTGAAATAAATTCTAGGCAAACTAAATTTTAAAATACTTTTCAACATATAAGCATAGAGGTCAAATAAGAAAAAATAATGTTCATATTAACAAATCTTGACTCACAAAAAATATAATGATTATAATGATGGTAAACAAATATAATCTTCTTTAAACAAATACTTAATAAGTAACATTATTACACAATGACTTAATAATACAACCTAAACCAAATTTTTGCTATGTATAAATTTATGTTAAGAGGATTTAAAAATATGTAGACATGTTTTACTCGTAAAGTGGCGTCGGAAGATAACGCTCAACGCATCATTTTTTTAGGACCAACAAAGCAACACAATTTCAATCTAATGTCAAGGTAAAGTTAAACATAAAGAACTATTGCATCAATATAGTATTCTTTAGAAAAACACAGCCCTAAAGCATTTTCACTGACACACTAAAGCATGCATAAAAACGTAAACATAGATAATCTCTGAACCAAAAGTCAAGGTTCGGTTATGCTAATCGGAAGTCTTTGTTCACTGTCCCCTTCGACTAATACTAATATCAAGCATTATATCAGCCCAAGAACTACAAATATCGAAGAAACATTAGAACTTCTATCAACACCTGCGTGGTTGTGTGGATTTGTTTATTGGTTGCATGTTTTGTATTCTTAGTCTACTCTTGCTATATTGTGGAAACCCCAATATTTATCATCAATGTGCAACAGTGGCTTAAGGATCTAAATTGTGTCTACACTGTTGACGTGAATGTGAATGAAACATTGATTTTGCACCCTAGGGGTGGGAGTTTATCTCAAATCTGTCATCCAAGCCTAGAAAGTTAGAGTATATTTTTTCTTTTAGCAGCTCCTCATATCTAATCAACATATCCTATGATGGTAGATGTACTCAAGACATAATAGCACGTCATAGCCCAAATTGTATGTGTGAAAATCTACAAATTAAATGTTGATCATGTAAGGTATAAAACAAATAAGTATGTGTGAAGAATCTACAAATTAAATGTTGATCATGAAAGGTATAAAATAAATAAGTATGTGTGAAGAATCTACAAATTAAATGTTGATCATGAAAGGTATAAAACAATCAAATAGATCTACGAATGCAAGTGAACCAAAGGTGGTTGTTGTAGACAAAGGGACTCACAGATCTACAAACACAATCACCCATTGTTAATTGAATAATACTCCTCATCAAATTAGTAGGGGTACAAATATCAATTCAAAGATCGTAATTACATTTCTTCATAAGCAATGTAATCAAGAATAAATAAGTCTCATTAACAAGAAAAGGGTCATTACAAGGAAGGATCATACTAAAGGCTATCGCATAAGGGAGGTAGTGGAGATTGAAAATCACCTAAAACAATTTGAATAGAGATGACAACCTAAACCTAATAGTTGGTATGCCAACATTTTTAGAAAGGCACAAATGGGCCAAACCACTTCTAGCGATTAGAAGGGTGCACCTGCATACAAGTATGCACTCACATTCATTCATAATGAGCCTAGTTTTGATCTTTGAAGGATTTGCTAAGAAGATGTCGCTGGACAAAAATCTACACAATATTTACAACCTTATAATAAAAGCTAGTAATTTTTTAAAAGTAAAAATAAGTAGCTCTTAGGTGATATCGAAGCAAGCTCATTCATGAGCTCAAGGAGATATCGAGCAGCACTCGCTTATGCAATCACGCAGGTGGGGTTGGTGTAAGATTGGTGTGATATGGGAGGTGAGCTACATGTTAGCTCGAAAGTGATATCATCACGAGATTGAAGGGGATGTCGATACAATAAAAAATAAGTATGCTTGAGAAACATATTCAAGAATTTAATAATAGAAAATTGAGTTATGCTGTTGAGATTCAGATCTATGACCTTTGATTAAAACCTTGAGAAAAGACAATGAAACAAAAAATAGGAAAGATCACAGAAGCATGAACTTACTTTTGAAAGCATCTTCTCGTAAACACAAACAATTTCATGCATGTTAAAAGTAGCAGGACCACAACACGGCCAAAAGAAAACCTGTAATGCGCCTCAAATAGGAAATTGATTGTGAAGGAGAGCGAAGTAGAAAAGGCAACCATTCTAACGAGAACTAAGAACTTACTCGATCCAAAATTAGTTAGGTAATTTTGATTTTTGCATTGGTGAAAAAATCTATTCACTTTAAAAGATATTCCCATTTCTAAAAACAATCTAAGTCTAATTTCAGTTATCTCCACGGTGCATGATTTTTTCTATTTTCTATTTTCTATTTTTTCGTTAAGTGGGGCTAAAGTTGTCATGAAGTGCTTGCACACCTAAACACCACATATTATTCTATTTTGTTCTAGAAAATTTTCGCGATATAAGGGTCCACGTACTATCCATTTAAAAATATATATCTTAGCAGATTAAAAAGCACGCGTAGATTAAAAAGAAGGCATTAGATTAATATGGAAGTGGGACGACGACAAAAAATATGTGGAAAATATGATAGTTAACAAAAATCATCTCTAGGAAGGCCCATCGGCCAAATATAACGCAAGTGGGAAGGGGGTCTAGGCAAGTTGTCGGCTAAGTAGTACATAACAAAATAAAATAAATAAGACAAATAAAACATCAAGTTTAATTGAAGAACATGCATGTCTATAATAGTTGATTTTAATTGAGAACATGCTTA
Source organism: Taxus wallichiana var. yunnanensis (assembly GCA_018340775.1). NCBI lineage: Eukaryota > Viridiplantae > Streptophyta > Pinopsida > Cupressales > Taxaceae > Taxus > Taxus wallichiana. The sequence goes on from CM031238.1 coordinate 828,747,343, forward strand.
TATGGAATGGTTGACTAGATTAGGAGTACAAGGAGGTATATAATTAAAAAACATTTGGAGAACATGTTTATTTAGAGTAATTTATTAGATTAATTGGATATACATTTAACAAATATATCATCAAATTTAGTAGGATAATATGTTCATCAAGAGTAGTAGATAAATTTTATTGGAGAGTGTGCTCATCTAGAATAGTACATAAAATTAGTAGAATTTGGTAAACACATAAAAAAATAACACCATATTTAATTAGAGAACACACTTATCTAGAGTAGTTGATATATTTAATCGGGAGCGCATGTTTATGTCGATTGATGGATTTAATTTGAGAGCATGCTCATCAAATGTAATTAGAGAAAGAAGCTTTCCATGCTTATCTAAAATTGATGATTTTATAAGAAGTGCATGTTCATCTAGAATAGTTTATTAGATTAGGAGTAGAAGTGAAATATGTACACAATAATTGGAGAAAGGTGTAGACACATAAAATTAGCACTGCTAATCCTCGTGTCTGCGTCCGCTAGCACCCCTTCATTATCACATCACTATCATATTAGACATTAAATCCTTATCCTAAGTCTTATTTCTCCCCATTATATTTACTCCCCGTAAATATCATCATACAACTTTAAAATCCTATTTCATTCCTCTTAAAACCACCCAAACCACTTAGAAACCAAAATCAAATGAAAAAAACAAAATCAACAACTTCTCAACCATTTCACAACCTCCTTGACCCGCATAACCTCTTTCCAACACACACCCTTCGTTAAAACAAACAAAAACTTCGATTTGGGAAGCAGTTTCATCCTTTTCCCCTTAAAACACGTATCATCATGATTCAACAAAGATTGTTAGTGATTATCCCCGGTTGTTAACAACCCTATTTAAATAAGTTTTAGGCCTCCACTTAAGGTTACCTTGTAGCTAGACGTGGCTTAAGGAATTCATATTACATTTTCTTTGTATTATAACCCTGTTATAGAGTCAGAGATTATCCCAACAACATTTAAGGCACCAAGAATCTCTTCTTCATCCTACGAATGTCATTCACATGTCCAGGAATCAACTCAACCTTCTTGCATTTTTAATCTCCCTCTCTCGGGTAATATCATCTTCTAGTCTTCATATATCAACACATATAAGGTACATATCTTCATTCGGTTAATCATTGTATTCATGCATCATATCTAGGCCTAAATCAACCGTTTTAACATCCCTTTAGATCTCTATCTCCATCCATTATCAACCCGTAAAATTTCACAAAGAATCGTTGGCGATTCACCATAATCGATGACGATTTACTAGTCACCGATGATTCACTAGAATCACCGGTGATTCACCCTAGAGTCACAAACATGATCATTAACAAACCAACAACATCATTAATGACCCATCAAAATCACTAACGATTCATCGTAACCAATGATGATTCCTATCTAAAAGGTATTTTGACCCCTAAGCTTGCTTTTTAGACATCTAGATCACATAATTTATTACCACAAGGCCCTTCAAGTATCTGTCTAGTCATATCAAGCTCCTTTTAGCCATCTATAACACTCTATCAGTTATTTAAATCAAATCTATCATCTTTTTCACCTTTGTGAGTACACAACTATCTACATCCCCGCTCCTTTGAGCCATGTTATGATCCCTAGACTCCCTTTTGATCGTATCACCATCGAGCATTATATAGCCTCGGACCATGTTAGTCCCTTTACCTTTGCATTATTTGTTATATCGTCTGTTTTATCATTTTATCTTATCATTATCGATTTATTTCTAACGCAGATTGACATCCTCGCAAAGAAGTCCATCGACTTCTGTGGACCGCCTTTGCTAAATAATTTGCCATATATCTATCTAATTCTATCTTTTTCTGTGTGTCTATGCATTGTAGGTGACCTATCTCATTGGAAGGAAGCATTGGTTCACCCGCTTAGATCTTTTTACGTCGAATCGACCATTAATATCAACGTTCATCATCACGGGTATCGATAAACCCCGCCATCTTCTGAGGTCAATTTTTTTGTTTATTTCACTTCATTAAGTTAAAGTAGGAAAGAAAAAAATCTCGGAACATTCTAGCATGCCTGTGGGACATTGTCCCTTTTCTTTCATTTCAATTTTATTAAAAATTCATTTTTAGGCCTTCTTCTTTGTAATCACCAACGATCTATTTCAATCGCTAGTGATTGTGGTAAATTGCCAAAGATTCCTATCAATCCTCGACGATCTTTGTGATCGCTTCTAATTACCTAGTTACTCACCTCTAACACCATTCTTTGTTATTGTTTTTATGTCTTCTCGCTACCTTTGTAGGTTTATGCTCGAGGACCTTTTTCTTGCAAGCGTTGTTGCATTATTAAAAAAATATAGAATTTAAAATTTAAAAGGAAGCGTATTACGGGGTGTGTTTCTTTTCCTTTTTTTTCTTTTAAAGCATTGCATTCTTGTTTTCTTCTCTCATCGAAATCAATCATTCTTTTGGGATTAAAAATAAAATTTCATCATGTTTGATCACATAGATTAATTAAGGGATTAATAAATTGTATCCACTTAATCTCCCTCACACACATCTAAACCACATCAAACACAATTTGTATCAAAACATTCCTACCTAGGTGGACTTACTTGGATTTGATCACCAAGAGGAGAAGCCGACTTGGTGTTCACCGAGTATAAATAATTGGTTGTCGGTATATTGGATAAGCACCCACTCCTTATTGCATGCGGAAAATGAAGTGAGGGGGAAGGCCCCAATATTAGGCCTCAACGTAGGGATGTTATATATGTTGTTGTTGTTAGATGAGAGGGGTTGATTGGGCTTGAGAAGGGATGTGTGTATAAGTTTGGGATGTTTCGGTATCGAGAGAGGCATCGAAATCAAGATAGGTTGATTGGATAAAATATGGGGATATTAATATTGTGATGAAGGAGGGGATGTGGAAAGGGAAGACTGATGGGGTATACTTGACATGGGTTGAGGGATGATAGTCTAGAAATAGTCTGGATGTAAAGGATAGTCGTAGGGTTGTTGGATGGGGTTTTGTAGGGTCAGTAGGATCGATGAAAGGTAGAGGTTCCATAGAGACAAAAATGGTCCAGATGCCTCTAGGAAAATTTCCGGTGGCTATGTGAAGTAGAGTGAGACATGATAGGTTGATGATATTGATAAGGATTAGGTTCTGTGTAGGGGATGTTTTTAAATTGATTGGGATGAAAAGATGTAGAGGTAGTGGATGAAGCAACTAAAGATGATTGTAAAAATGACATATAAGGGGTAAAATAATATGTTGATGTAGAGGGTTGATCCATATTAAATGATATTTAACTAATGATGATACAACAAATCCCTAAGAGAGCTACAAATGTAATAAACAAATCAAGATGAAGAATTTTAATTATCTTTAAAATTTATATGTGGAGGAAGAAGCTCAGAGGGAACCTAATGATATGGCCATTCTAAGGCTAGTTTCAGGAATGTTTAAGGTTAGAGTCCTCAATATACCCAAAGGTATGTGAGGCCCGAATCATGTCGGCAGTACTTTCAAACAAGTTGTCAAAAATTCAGAAATTTTCATGGTGATTTACCCCTTTAAATTTTGAATTTTCAGGATTTTCTTCCATATCGCATATGTGACCTGTTTTAGTGCATATATTATAAAACAATGCATTTGTTTGCTTGTTTCTTGGGTTCTGTGCATGTAGGAAACAATTTAGTGCATTTATCCTATCCCGTGGTGCATTTAGCATGAAACAACACATATGACCTCTATTTTGGTGCATTTGTCCTGAATTGGCGCATATGTAACTTGTTTAAGTGCATTTGTTTTGCTTTTACTTTGCCTACCTTCCAAGAGCCATAACTTTTGACCCCGAACTCGAAACGACTCCATTTTTTCCCGGAAAGGTATTGAAAATATCTATCCAATGAAAGTGTTAATTTACAATTTAATTGTATAATTTTTCATGGTTTTCATTTTACTAAATATTGTCTTTTTAACTACACATTAAGTTATATTTTCTTGTTACAAACTACTAACACTTTGTGTGCAGCTTCCTACGCTTACTAATGATTAAAAAATCAATCTAAAACTACTAACCATTTTTGTCTTTAGAGCATGTTGTCCAAGAATTGGGGTTATTTTCCAAACTACTAATCCACTTTTTTGCAGGGCCTCCTCTTGAAGACCCTTTTGAATTTTTTTAATCATCTTTTTATCATTTAAAAATAAAAATCTTTACATCTTGCATCTTTCATCTCTTGCATGTTTTCTTGTTAAACCCGAAGGTTGGATTTTGTGTATGCTCTCCTCTCACGTCCTTGGATGATCTTGAGGATCAAAAGCGGTCCACCTTCTTCCCTTTTTCATTTTTAGGGGAAACGTGATGTGGATTTCATCACCACACACTTGTCATAGTCCTAGGGGTCTTGTGATTGTGGGCTTCACCTCCACGCACATAGACACACCCCATGTTCCTGGGGTATACAAATTCTTGAGAGTTATCATTATTGGCTAAGTGTCTACGTGTTTTAAGTGTGACGTGAAGTGAGGGATTTCACATCCCAATACCCAAGCCTTAGATAACATCCTTGCCACATGGATTTGGGCCTCACGTACCGAAAGGTATATAGAGGACTCCCTTAGCAAGCCTTGTTTATCCTAGCATAGGTAGCCTTCGCCACAATCAAGCTATAGTGCAGGGGAAGGAACCACCAAAGATTACTCGCTAGCCGATCACACATTGACATAAAGGTGGGCCAACTCAGTGAATGTCACTATCATGTGTGGTATTAAAAACAAGCTATATCTTGTGTTACACACCCACTTGACTAGCTAGATTGTGTGTTTGCATGTGTGTTGCTTGCTTACATATCATTTTGACCACACATTAATCAACCAATCAAAAATTAATCAACCACCCATCCAAACATAATCAAACCCAATCCATCCATCTAATTACCCCAATCTTATCCCCTTTCCTAATCCACCCCATCCACATTTAATCCATCCATCTTAGTCCTATCTTACCCACATCTTATCCACACCCGATTTTATTTCTAAAAATCTTATCTAAACCCCCACCTTCATCATGGCTTCCATCAAAGTCAAATCCCCCACTCATCAACCTTTACCCTCCCACTTTGATCAAAACATCCTCTTACTATCCAATCTTTACAAAACCAAATTATGACACTCACATCCTCTATTCAACAATCTCCTAACCCATCCCAAGTTGATCCCACCATCCTCACAACCATCCAAAATCTTAACCAACAAATTCTTAACCTCCAATCACATCTTAGCCAAACATCTTCTCAACCATCCTCTCTCACATTCACTTATGATAGTGAGGATCTTATTGATATCGACCAAGATGATCCCCCATCCACACATTCAATCACACTCGATCCTACATCTACATCATCCAACATCCCTAACCACCCCCTTCCTCGCATTACATCGATTTTGATCAACTCCAATCATCCCCTTCCACTAATAAAGATATTCTTTTCGAACTTTTTCAAACTTTAATCAATTATGATTCATCCACCACACCCATTTCCAAATCCAAACCTAAACCAAAAATCTACACCACAATCAAAACCTAAATCACCACCACAACCTAGTGACATTTTTTTACAATTTTCTAACCTATTATCCGAGCCTAATCCTTCATCACCACTATCCACCCCTAAATCCACCATCAACCAATCTAATCCCCAACTCCCTCCCATCAAAACATATCATAATGTACCTTATACATACCCATCCACATCTAATCAAGATCAAACCAAACCACAACTACTTATCCCCTACATCACACCTTAGTCCTAAATCCTCATCATCCCAACCTCATCCCATGGACTTTCTCCTAGATAGTCCCAAGTCCCCTCCTCTAACATCTACTTTATCTACTAAGCCTCCATCACTTATATCCAACCCCATCCAATCAAATCTTACTTCATCCAACATGGCCCCCATGCCACCTTTATCCTCTCCATCCACATCTAATAAATCTACCAATAACCAATCCAATCCCAAACCATCCAATGTGACTCCTAAGTCACCTCAATCTCCCAAATCCAATGTGGTTTCCACACCACCCCCTCTACCTCAACTCAACCAACATCACCTAAATTCAACCCATCTCCCTCATCAACATCTACTCCATCCTTTAAATCCACACAATCTACCTCCCCAAATCCAACCAATCTAACATATCCTCTTCATCCAAATCTAACACATCCTCTTCATCCACCCCTACCTTATCCACTCCATATAAAATCAATTGTGCACATTTTTCCAGCATATGATATCTTCTTCTTGTCCTTCAATCAGTGCATGATTTTTCTAGCATCATGATTTTTGTATAGAATTCTGATATGCTTTTGGTTCGTTTACCCAAATTATTTGATCTTCTTTGTTCAAAGGTTGTGCTTGGAGAATAAAGCATAAGCATTTTTGTTCCACTTCCATTGAAATAATCATATTTCCCGACCTATAACCTATGAAGGCATCATCATGGCAACCATGGTCTTCTTATGCCGATAGGATATCCTCCTAAGCTTGCTTTTGGCTAAAGAACAATGAAGTCGTAGGTTATTCTCAAGAGTCTACCACTATCACTACATCTTCAAGGACTCCTTTAGGTTTCACTGTTGATCTGTCTACAAGCTGTAAGACTGTGGTTGTTGGTCTTAGCCCTTCTAACTTCAGATCATCCATAATCTGCTTAGTCATGATGTTTATGGCTGCCCCCAAGTCAATCAGAGTGTTCTTTATTGTTGTGTCATTAATTGAAATATTTACCAATGGATTGCCTTTAGGTCTCGTATACTTGGGAATGATTGAATTTCCAAGCATTATATCAGCTAGTTGTCTAATAACTTGCACAATAGATGGATCCCTTCTCTTTATGCCTTATTTTTTTATACATAGGTCTTTAACCAACTTGTTATAAATTGGAACATCCTTGATGACTTGAATCAATGGTATTTTGACATAAATATCCTTCAAATGGTTGATAAAATCATAATCAGATTCTACTTTGAGGTCACTTCTTTTCTCAGTAGTCTCTTAAGAAATGGTGGTTCAATTGACATGTGTTTTATCCTTATTGAATTCTACTCAAGTTGTTGCGGATCAGCTTGCAAATCTTTTCTAGCTTTGTTGCGTAATGGTTTGCAACATGTTTTTACTTTGCTACGGATCGTCTATAAAGCATCCGTGATTCATCTACAATCTCCGTAATAGTGGGCATACTTGGTGGAGGAAGTGCTCTTCCTAAGCAGAGATGGATATTATCAACATCAACTAAATAGGTAGGGTATTGAGTTGGTTCAGTGGTGTAGGTTGGCTGAGAAGCTTTATTGTTGGGGTTAGGTGTTGGTTAAGTTGGTAGCTAAGTTACTTTTGGTTGAGAGCCATATTGGGGATTTGTCATCAGAGCTTGTTGCTTACATGTATAAGGAGGTTGTTGGTAGGAATGTTGGAAATTAGGATGTGGGTTGTTCCATGTTTGACCTCCTCTGCAAGGCCGATGCTATGATTAAGGGGGTTGTTATCATTTTGTCAGTATGCGAATCGAGGTTGTCATTGTTGTTGGTATTTGCCAGGTATGGAGTCTAACCTTACTGCTGATTAGCCCAAGGTGGGGGTTGTATATATGGATTATTAGAACAATTTTGAAATGCTGGCATAGGGTCTTGTGACATACCTTTGTGTCTTGGCAGACACGGTTTCTTTGAGAAACATAGAAGACTTGTCCATCCTCTATTTATATCATCCTGAATTCAGGTGAAGCCTCCTTTTCTTCCATAATGCTAGCTAATCCCCTACATCTGTAGTCAGATTTATTTCTTCTACATGCATGGAAAAACTCGTGAGTACTGCCTCTACATCTTCCCTTTTCTTCTTAGCATGTAGAGCATCTAATTGGGTGGCCATGTCATTGACAATTTCCTCGCTTCATATTCTTGAACATGCTAACAATCTTTGACTTGGATATGTCCCCAATTGTTTTAGTAGTTGATCCACCTCTTGCTCTTACATTTCTTATTCTCTTCATAGTAGCTCTTGAGTAATTCCTACAGGCTTCACAATTTTTTGTAAATGTAGCTTTTGAAATGTTTCCGCTTCTTATCGATCTAGAGCATCCATGTCCTCCTCACCGAGTCCCTTCAAAAATATTAATTTGATATATTCAAAAGGTAAGCTTGTGTTCCTTGACTTCTGAATGCAAAATGAGATATATCAAGATAGCCTTCCAATGATTGATGCAACTTAGAATTTACTGTGAAAAACCCAAGTGCGCTGGCACATCACTCAACTTGAGTTGAGCGCTCACCCAAAGCACGCAAAGGTACCAGGCCCCTCTTTAGAGTTGATTGTGTAGGATGTTAGTGTGATGATGATAATACATATTCAGATCCATAACTAATCATAAACATTTCACAATGCATAAATCAGATCTAGATCTTAAGGAATCATGAACTAAACAATAACTATAATAATGCTAACCATACAAGAACTAGATTTAGTTATGTATAACACCATTATCCAGCCAATATTCTCCATTGCATTAAACACTGTAAAACACAAAAGATTTTTACACTATAAACTATCTCCATGAGTCATGCGCGTATTAAGATTAGCAACATAACTCTACAATAATTCAAACTCTCTAAACTACACAGTTCAATACATATTTATAGAGGTGGGGACTTTCCCTTCACCTCCCATGTACTTCTCATAGTCATGCACCTTTACAATGGCATGCACAACATGCAAGTGTTCTAATAATATATTTCCTATAGTTAACTCTAAGAAGAAATCCTATTATTAGCTTAAACCATGCATGGCGCTTAACAACCACTTGTTCCCAAAATACTATTGTGTGTCGCATAAGTCTTCATCTCTATGTGTGCTCTGCACACTATCTCCAAAAATATTCCTTATCCATGAAAATGGCTAAGTCCCAAGCCAAAGTGTTCTAGCCGTTTCCTTCCCTATCTTCCCACGCCTTCAAATGCACCTTGTTCCCACACGCGTGCATCCTTTGTTTGTCTTCTCCTTAGAGCAATATTATGTCTCGCTCAACAATGATTCAGCCTTCTATTCCATTTTGTATATTTCATCACCTCCTTTACTACTCGGCCTCGCAATAGTCCTGATACTTATTGAGGAACTTCTCCTTCATTTGTGCCCAAGTGGTTACAACATTTCTTCCTAAACCCATGAACCATATCAAGGTTCTATCCTTAAGTGTAGCAGTAATATTATTTTTGTGTACCGATAGTGATAATCAAACTCAACGTGATAGTGGAAACAACATGTTTCAAGGACTTTATCAACTCGCACATACCAAAACTTCAAATTCTCAAACATTCGTTGTTCGATCTTAACATCTAGATAATCTTCTTTAAACTTGATGTACATCTCATGTTGAGTTATTTCAAGCCAATGTTTTTTATGTTAATCATAGCTATTGCGAGCTATCCTATGTTTTAAATCATTTGTCACATTTGTAGAAGGACAAGTCCTCTTAGTCCAAAAAATCGAAACTATCTTCATTATATTATCCTCAATTTTATCAAAACGTGGATTTTACACATTAGTGCCCAATTTTCTTCCATAGTAGAATTATCCAATGTCTTCCTCCTCTTTGCATACCTACTGAACGTCTTTCTAGATATACCCAATACCTTTGTAGTAGTGGTAACATGATGATTATTTTTCATATCTTCACTTACAACTGAAGTTAATAGTGCTCTACAAGAAATACTCTTATCAACAGACTTACATTTTGTACCCAAGGAACTTATTCCTTTAGACACATTCGTAAAAAAAATATTCTTCCATACGTTGTGAATTTTCCCATCCAAAATCCATACCCAACAATTCTAATGTTTCCTTCATATCAACATGATTCGGGAATATAACCAACAAATGTGCTCTAAAGAATCGTAGTCAAATTAACAAATTCGCCATATATTCTCTCCACACTTTTTTTGTTTTCTTTCTTGATAGTGGTTCTTGTTGGGAAAATTATTATTGTTTTTTGAAATCCATCTTCACCAAGTGTATGAAATTTTTCTTAGGAAGTAATTTCATAACTTCAGTTATCAAATCAACATAATCTTGTGCATCACGAGTTGTGTCCATAAACTCAATCTACAAAAAAAATAACATACATGTGATTACATCATTCATGAATGATTTAAAATATATATAAGAGCTTGTTTAGGAACATAATTGATTAATTTTATATTTGATAGATTCTTATTGTCACATACATGCATATATCATTTAGCTATTTTATTGGAATATAGAGCATCAGACAAAAGAGTGACACGTCAGGACACCATATCACATCAACATAACATCGAGGATACAATTTTTGGAGGACACTCATTAGGATACTTTAAAATATTGCATACATAGTCTAACATCCAACTTGGGACGTGATAGGATTGCTTCTTCTAGAAAAATTCCATTAGCAAATCCTATCTCCTAAGATCAACAAGGCACATGTAGCCCATACAACCGAGCTGACAAGAGTCCATAGTATTTGTATCCACCGCAAAGTGTACTTTTTTGTAAAAATGCATATAAAAATACTACTTTGGATGACATGAGAGAACAAGAAACTATATTTATACCAATTAATAGAAAAATGTTATAAAAAAATTAATCGCAACCATCAAATAGTAACATATAAATCCATTCTAGAAAAACTAAATTTTAAAATACATTTTAATGTATAAACATATAAACATTTTAACATGTTAGTGTGCATGCTACAAAAGTTGAGGAAGGATAAGAACTCGAGTGTTACATAAATTTAATTTAAAGGAAAAAGATAGATAATCATAAGAATATAACTAGGTTTAGTCCATAAGAGATCTTGAAAACCATGAAAATATAAGAGATAGATCATGTGCGATAAAGATGGAAATAAATTTCATGAAGAAGAGAAAATGAGGCAAGTGCAAAAGTGTGAAGGATCATAGGGATGAAGTAAGACCAAGAAAGTAAAGAATTTTTGGAATCCCCAAAAGTGTATATAAACTAGAGTTTATTTTAGGAGTAGAAAGTGTAGAAAGGCAATGAAAATGAAGGAAGGTATCATAATGGAAGGAAACATCCTAAGTAAAAAGAGTAGATCAAAGTGGTTTTAATATTTAATACATGCATAAAATTTATTTTTTTGGACATGTATATTTAAGTTTTTTAACTACACATACTCTTGTGTGCACGACATTTTATGGGTACCTCGTGAATATACTCAATATAGTTTTGAATATAGAAAACCATTTTAAATATGGCACAACCATTGGAATTATGTCACAAAACTAAAAATCTTAAAGCGTGCATGGTATTATAAGAGACATTTCTAGAAGCTCATACTACGAGGGAAATATCATCTTAATACGCAAGTATATATAATATACCATGAAGTCATAAGAATTACACATGAAGAACTCTTAAAATATATTATAACATTCAAGGTTATTCTATGATATGAAGGGAGAGTTCATTTAAGTATTTATATCAGGAATAGAATTGAGGATTGAAAAAGGTTAAACATATTTCTAATATGTTTATTGGGTTGACTTATGTTGCATCACATTCAACTATGTTATGGATCCTTTGGGCTCAAGTTGTTTTTCCAATATTGCAATGTGTAACCCTTAAGTTAGCATTAAACAAGTAATTTTGATGATACACCTACTAGTCATCACTATAGACATATAAATGATTACATGCGTGAATGTAAATATCGAGATGAGGTTGATTTTACTTAGTTGAAAACTATAGGCCTGCATATAAATTTGCTATGGATAAGTATGATTGATGCTATGAAATCTATGTTCACTCTTTACCAACTTATGATATCATATCGTATAATTACTTCTAGAAGTTCTTGTGAATTCCTTTTTTGATTGGTGACTAACTTTTCTAAATATGTGTTAATTACTGTGCATGAAAAAATTGGATTTGTTTACCGACATGGAGATGATCACAAGGATCCAAGTTGGTTTTTTATTTTAACACATTTACATTTGTGTTGAATGTAACTAAGAATGGAATGACTAGGGATTTATCCAAAGTTTCCACATTTAGTATTTACCACTCGATGTAGATATTATGTCTCTTTCTTCACTTGAATTTGGGTCCTCAGTAACAAGAAATTCTCAAGTCAATAAATTATTATGGATTTATTTCTATAAATAGTATTGATAATCTATTTTAAACCTTACTAGATCAAATGTAGACTCTAGGAATTTGTGTATGCTTAAGTTGATTTGTATAGAATTGATTTAGAATATGTGATGTACTTAGAATATTTCCATTCATTGATGAAGTACTTGACACAATATTTTTGAGAACATGAATTCATTAGAATATGATATCTTGGAATATAATCTAAATACATTGGTATGAATTATATGAAATTATCATTTGAATATGGTTGTTTAATTATATATTCCATTTTAATGCTTAAGGGGTTTCGTATTTGAATAACCTTATCTTTTTCATATTCTTATGTATCTTTGAGATGATCTTGGTGATCCAAGTCTCTTTCAATACTTTTATTTATGATTGATTTATACATATGTGTTGGTCATTCTTGACTATTTCCTTGATTGGAATGAAAATAACTTGTGAAATAGAAGATGTGAAGTAAAGATGAAAAAGTGGTAATGAAGAAGTAATTTAATGAGGATATACACTAAAATAGTTATCATCTTTCATGCTTTTTATGTGTTCATGACCTACTAGAGTAGGTATGTACACTATTTCATTCTTTACGAAATTATTTAATTTGAATGAATCAGAATCGAATATGAATATAAGGAATGAGTACTAGTATTCAGTCTATAAGGAGGAACAATATTGTTATATTATTTAACAATTTCAATTTTGGAGTGGAGTTAAGATTGCTAATTTCCATGCATTTTGCTTCTGAAGTTTAATAAGAATTATAGAAGTTAAGAATCAATATAAAAATATTTCAATGGGATTATGAAATGATTACATGCATGAATGTAAACATTGAGATGAGGTTGATTTTCAAGTTAGAAGAGAGATTGATGTCATAGAGAATGGAGGTGAATTTAAAGACATGAACGAGGAAGATGACTGAGCAATTTTTGAGACATCCATTGCAAAATTGGATGGGAAATAACATATTGGTATTATAGAAGCCAAAATACAACATGTAAGTGGTAAATTGATTACAAATGTAATTTAGTTTCAATATTCATTAAATATTCCATATATATATGGAAAATTTAAAGAGTGCGATATCCTAGTTTTGGTAGTTATCTATAAGTTTGTAGTGAAGGATGATTTTTCAATTTTTAATTTGGTTGAACAATGTTTGGTTGCAAGAATGGAAGAAATTATCCTTTGAAGTAGAGCTCAGATTTTAATACATAGATTGTATTAAAAATACACAATACAAACAACAGACAATACTAATCATTCTATTATATTTATAATATAATATTCTTCTATTTAGAAGGCGTACTAAAGCTAAAACTTCAGATTTACCCTAGAAAAAAATAATATTACGATCTATCAAGGGTTTCAAGTATGTATGTACCATTTTTTCATACTTCTCTCTCTCTCTCTCTCGGTCCTTCTCTCTTTTTTTTTTTGGTCCTTCTCTCTCTATCTGTGCCTTCCTACGAACTGATCTATTAACACTCTCCTCTTCTTTCTCTTCCTCACTATATTTTTGTTTGTCATTCTTTTGATTTCCCATGATTCCTCCACTTCAATAATTTTCACCTGCACACACAAATTGAGCTAGATCTGAATGTAAGAGTAAATACAATAAAAACTATACACACGCAACTCAAATTATTATATAGAAATCTCAATATAAATTAGGTTTTTTTAATTACATGCTTTTTCTAAATTTAAAATATAAAAATAACACTAATATTAGAGAAAACATTATTTTTTCTAACTTTAAAATAGGAAAAAAACAATAATATTAGAAAGAACTTTGGTTTAAAATTAGAGTTATTAAAATTTTATTTTTGCAACTCAATCTAAACTACCAAAAAAAGTTTAAATTTGGAAATTATACTTGGTGACACTCGGGTGGTGTGTTGGGGGTTCGGGGTTCGCGCGAACACCCTTGCGAGAACCCTCTATGTGGCGCCGATGTGGCACATTTTGGATCTAAATCCATTTGGAGGATAATTGTTTGCCAAAATGTGCCACATAGGTGCCACTTATTTAGGGTTAATTAATTAGTAAAATCACAAAATTTTAAAACAAAATACAGTTTTTATTAGCTTTCTAAAAATAGAATTTTCATTTTTAAAAATTTGTTTTACTATTTATTTTTTTTTTTTGCCAACATATGGTATTTTCTCGACAATAAATAATACACAATAACACAATTTGAAAAATAGCAAAATATATAAAAAAAAACTTACTATTTGTTGAAGTCTTCTTCGTAGCTATAAATAAGTCCAATTTCGATATAAATCTTAAAATTTATTGGCATAAACATAAGTAAGTTGTTTATTTGAAAATATCTTCACTAAATAATTAATTAAAAAAAAATTGACAGAACTCAATATTTGAATCTAGAACATATATCTAAAATTTCATATTAAAAAATTAAGTTTTCATTTTAAAACACCACCGCGCACGATCATTCCTCTATTATAAAATAAGAAACAACGTATGAATAAAATTACGAAAAAGGCCAGATTTTTTACTAATTTTTTTTTAAATGTACATGTATTCTACACTCTAAAGACAACATTCCGTTAGTTCATAGAATTTTATGAATGTGTACGGTTTTGTGGCGATTACCTTTGGAAAATCAATTAAACTGAAAATTCATGTTTATAAAAGTACAACAAATACAAAAAGTGGGACATCTTATTGTGCTTTGACCTTGTTATTAATACTTAATGCTACTAGTTTCAATCAAAATTTAGGGGGTAAGCCCCACGGTGGGTGCCAAAATGTAGAAGAAAAATTGTGTTAGCATGCAAAACATGAAATGACTATGAAACCAATTCAAAACAAGATCTAACACAACTAATCAACTACCTCGATAGAGCAAGATGGAAAGAGGGAGAAAGCAATATACTTGTACTTACCTACAAGTGGAATTCTCCTCCTTTGTTGATTGGATGTGCTCTTGGATTGCTTGTTGTAGGGATGTGTAGGGTAGGTGGTAGGTGAGATGTAGGAATATTAAATTCCTATAAATGTTAATGAAGAATTAAATAGGATAATATGATGAATTAATGAGATTAATGAATTAAAATGGTGAAATGGGATATAATAATGATTTAAAAGGATTAATAATGGAATGTTAGGATAAAATGATAAAGGGGGAAATATGATAAAATGGATTAAATAATAATAATTAATCTTGTGATTAATTATTATATGGATGATGATGGGCTATTTATGGGACATGTTAATTGTATTTAACCATGTTGACATTTTAGATGTCTACAATAAGTCAACTTTTGGTTATAGCTTCTCACTTAGTTCAAGTCCAATTAGTTAGTCAAGAAAGAAGCAAACTTCTATTTCTTTAACTTCTACGGAGGATTTGTTAATGTTTATGTTGTGGCTATTTGACTTTAGGGATTCTCACTGAAGTTTAGTATCTAGTTTTGATGACCAATAATTATCTTATGTGACAATCAAAACACAATCCAGATTTGTAACAATCCAATCCTCCATCAAAGGACCAAGCATATCAATATTCACATACATTTCATTCAAGACCTCATTCTTGAGTACATCATTGATCTCTGCTACATCTAGAAAATGGAGCAAATTGTTGATATATTCACCAAACCTTTCACTAAGAGAAAATATCTTCATTTGTGGGCTCTTCTTAGGGTTCAAGAAGCTTCATCATCCTCTAAGGAGGAGGAATTCTCTATGTACTTAGTACCTCATCATGCCTTATTATCGGGACCCAATTCTACTATCTACCCGAGCTACGCTTAAGGGGGTGTTAATGTAGGTTATTTCCCAATGATGTGGTTTTACCTACACGATCTAATTAGCTTTCTTGCGTTAATAATAGGTCATTAGGGAAAATGTACTTTTAAGTCATTTTCTAATTGTGAGTTGAGTTAATTACCTTTTTGGGTGACCTAATTCCTCACTATATAATTTATCTTCCTATATATTTTTTGGCTCATGTGTTTATGAATAATTTATTGATTGTTGAAGACAAGTTGCTTCCTTTTGACTCTTCTCGATTGCACAATTACACATAGGGTTTTCTTTGTGCATTCGATCTTATCTCTTCTCGAACAACATGTCTTTTGGTAAAAATTATTTATTTATACATGTTAGCTTTTCATTCCCGCTCTCGAGTAAATTTTCACCCCGATGTTGGTTCTAGTTCGGGAACCAAAATGTTGATGTTAATCCTCCCTACACAACGTATCTAGAAGTCTCATTCTTCATTTAACTTGTGATATGAACCTAAAATCCTTGATCTTATCTCGCTATGATCCTCGATTGTGGCCCACTTTTACAATTTCAAAATGTTGGTGCTTTGTATCTCAATCAATTTTGCTTGATTTTATGGGTTTGTTCTATTCAAATCAATTAAAAAGGTTGACCTTTAGCCCCCTCTCTATGTTCTTATTGTTTAAGATTTTAGTTATTGTTTGCTATTTTTTTCTCAAGGCTTAGTGAAAGGTATCTCTCACCCACTCAAAACAATAGCTCAATAATGGTCATTTGTTGATGAATCTTTCCTCACTTTTCTCGAGGAAGAAAACTTAATAAAAAAATGCCATAGAATGTTTGGATATATTTTGTCTTGCTTATGGATCTTTCATTCAATGGAAAAAGACTAAATGTTATAGTAATCTCTCTCTCCCAAACCTCCTTGGCTAGAATTCAATCGATTCAATCAGTGTGTGCAATTTTTAGTTTCTTACCATACCATTTGATTTTCGGCCCTTGTTATATGAGATTTGGTCTTATGTTGTTTAGAGGGATGAGAAGAAAATTGCATATTGATTAGCAGTTTCTCTTTTCCTCACCAGAAATTTCAAATATGCTCTAAAGTGTTGAAACCTTATTACTCCTCTTGTTGGGCACCCTCTAAGCATGCCTACAATAGATTGGAAAATATTCTAAGAGATTTCTTATGGGCGGATTTTGGAGGACACAATGGTTTCCACCGAGTGACTTGGGAAGTTTGTTGTCGGCCTAAAGGAGGGAAAGGATTACTTGGATTTTAAATGGAAAGGGATTTCTCTCAAAGTGTCAAATAGATAATTAGAATTTTAGAAGGATTTGAAGCATGGGAAATTATGTTATGCCATTACATAACTCAAGGAAATCCTGAGGGCCAACAAACCTAGAAATATGTGGGGTTTCAAAGTCTTCTTTTGTCGCCCATTCTTGTAAATATTGGTGGCACCTTTGTTGATAAAAACATTTAGAAAGCTTGGGAGCTTTGTAAACTCAACCATGTTTGGGTAGGTTATATTTTCACATTGGGGATTTCAATCAACTCGCTCACCCTAGGTGATCTCCCATTCTTGATTTCCATAATGTCCCAATTGATATGGTCTTTGGATTAAAATCCTAAGGATTTTCAAAAAGGTAATCCACGTTATTGGTGATTTATTTTGCAAAGTTTCTTGTATTTAGCTACCATGGGATTTTCTCATATTTAGGTTTCAACTCAAGCATGATGATGCAAAGTCCATTTCAAAAATTATAAACTCCATACCTGATGATTTCTGGCATAAAATTGGAATCTCCTTTGGGATCACCCGGTGGAGAGACTAGCATTGGTTGATGGCCACCCTTTTTACCAATACAAACCCCATTTTGGCTACCATCTCCTTACCTCACAACACGTTATGGATGATTCTCTAAACCACCATTGGAACATTAGATCCTAAGATGTGGTATGTTCCGGAAGGTTTGTTAACCTTTGGAGAACTCGCATTGATCCTAAAAATGACCATTTTCTTTGGTGTCTCATTTATCAGGGTCTCCCTATTGGAGAGAGGTTTAAGCACATGGAGGTTTTGAATCCTACCTACCATGCTTTCCAACAACCTGAATATGTTAAACACCTTTTTGGTTTTGCCCTCATGATCAATCTACATGGAAATGGATCTATACCCTTTAAAACCTTTCATCCTAGATTTTTCACTTGGAAAATGGTTTTGTTGGGAATTTAGGCATGCTTCCAACTAAATACAATGATTATCGCACACTTGTCGTGAGGATATTATTTTTCATATGCTTTGAAAGAAATGAATTTTGTTATTTTTAACAACACATCGATGTACAAAGACTTCTCTATGACTAATAAAGTTATTGTGATCTCTAATGTGTAACTTCATATCTAGATCCAAGCAAAGAAAGTCTTCATATAGGTGGAGCATTTGCAATCCTCGCCGCACATTCGGGTAATGCCTCAGATAGTCGGTCCGGTGCCTCCGGACTAACCATGTCGTCAATCTTATGCTCTAGGTTGTGGCCAAGGGTTTCACGGACATTGTTCTAGTAGAATGACAAAGCTTCTCTCCCCATTATCGTCACCCTCCACCCAAATCTCGACACCCTTCTCCCGCTCATAGTGAGGCCTATTTGATCGTCTTGGTGATGGTGGTGGTAGTCGTTGGCCTATGTCCTGCAAGGGAAATCCCCAGGCCGGCTTTCGTTATTTCCCTCGCCACCGAATGAAGAAGAACAAGGGCAACAACATATCAACTAATGGGAGCCCACCCCAAACATGACCCACCCTCGGCCACCAAAGTGATTGGAGGATAAACTTGACACTCTCGGCCTCTACCTTTGCCTCCGCCTCCGTCGCTGCCATGTTTACTGTAGGTGCATAATTCTATTATTTTCGTGTTATTCTCGGTGCTTTGTTTTAGCACCTTTTTAAAAATAAAAACCCACTTATTGTTTTTGTAAATCCAATTATGTTGTTGCCATGATGTGAGATGGCCTATCCTACTTGATAAGCCTTAGGTATATTCAAGGAAGTAACTTTTTCCACGCAACTTTTTTGTATGATCTAAAAATGTCAAAAAAATTAGGTTTTGGAGAAGTAATTGCCAATCTTGGCCGTACTGGTTAGATATTACCATATAAATACAATTACGTTTTTCCTTTAATGAGGTGACAGACATACGTAAGTCAATTAATTCCAAAATCCAGAACATTTTCCAGTGCATGCATCAAAATCCACTTGCAAGTTGTATTAATTTGTTTACTCCAAATGAAGCCAACAAATACGGAAATGTGAATTGTATTATTCCATCTTTATCATCGATCAAAACCGTCCTTTTCAATAATGATAAAGGCAGGCATTAAAATATCATCACACTTATTCCAAAATCCCTTGTTCATGCCATCAAAATTAGTCAATGTATTAAATATTTGATCTACTTTCAACAAACTTCCAAACTAGTCCAGAAACTTTAGAAGAAAAAAACCTCAATTATTTCATGGTTAACAGCCAACCAGACAACAGATTTTGATTACTATTCTTTTACTTTCTGTTGGCTACAACCCTGCAGTCTGTCTTAAAGGAGAATCAGCCTTAGCTGTTTCCAACATCCACGTGGACCCTCTTTCTATGGGTCTCAACCACAAGGAGAAATTAATAATAAAAACCACTTCCCAAAATCTTCTCCCTCCACACCATGACAAGACACCATTGGTCTGTATGGAATCTGCATTCTTTTCAAAATGACTTGACATAACTGATTATGGTGACGTGTCGTTATGTGGGCAGATTACAATTTGTAAAGAACCTAACTTTAATGATACCCAATACAGAGAAAATTCAGGAGAAAAGACACTATGCAGCTGATTTCAGAGGCAAAATCTGAATTCCCTGACAGGGCGGACTAAACAATTGTCTCAGCTTCACGGATGGAAACCTATTTTTATATTAACTACAACTTTTAAATGAGGTTCAATCCTGTAATGATAAATTACATAGAATTAAATGTAAGCCTAGAATAAATTTGATAAAAAGGTACTTTTCCTGATAACAACCAAACTTGAAGTCACCGCACATAAACAAATTTTCCAATAATAGTAATTTTTTTCTTCATTTTAAAACTTTTATATAGTATCAAAATGTTACTCCTTACACGCTAAATTCAAAGCTACATAAAAAGGTTGTGCCAGTAAACTATTGGCATGCAACTGTGTTTTTCTAAGTTAGAGGTCAATGGTGTGAAATTTGTCATGATTAATGTAAAGTTGAGTGTTTATCAGTTAGAGGCTAAAGGTAAGTTGTGCCACCAAGTCTCCTTCACTCTATACTAAGTTCACCAAAAAATAATATTGTTCGTGGGATGACTAGAATAAAACTCCCAATATACACCTTAATCGGTATGCCTATGACTGCATATCAATCAAAGGGTCAATGATGCCCAAGGTCTCCCTCTCTCAGCACTAAGTTTCTTGAGAAATAACCTTGTTTGAAAGATGATTAGAATAAAACTTTAAAAAAGCCCCAAAATACGTGCCACCAAGTGCTTGTCAATTAGAGGATATGTATCCTTATTAGCATGCCACTTAGTGAGTGTTAGTCAAAGGTTAATGGTTGCACCCCCAAGGTCTCCCTCACTCTCGACTAAGTTTGTCAAGAAATAACCTTGTTCGCATGATGATTAGAGTAAAAATCCCAAAAAATGCCCTAAATAGCATGTCACTAAATGTTTGATAGTTAGAAGTTGATTGTTATGCCCTTAGGGTGTACCTAACTCCAAACTAAGTTCATGGAGAAATAACCTTGGTCATAGGATGAGTAGAATAAAATTCCCAACCTACATCCTCATTAGTGTGAAGTTGAGTGTTTGTTAATTAGGAGTTGACAGTTGTGCCCTTGTGGTTTCCCTTACTCCAATATAAATTCATCAAACAATTACCTTTTGTAAGATGACAAAAGTAACACACACAACGTGCACCCTAATTAGTGAGCAACTAAATACTTCTTAATTACTAATTAATGGTTTCCCAACACCCTCACTCCTAACTAAATTCACTAACAAAAATAACCTTTATTTGTAAGATGACTACTCCAAAACTCAATGATAAAATGAAAAATCTCTTCATATTCCCCCTAATATATATGCAGATAGCTCTTTTAATTATATTCATATATATACCTTCCCTATAAAAACACCCCTACAATTAGTATTTCTTTCTCTTAGACTTGTAGAGAATTTTTAGGAAGAAAGTGTCATCTTCCTTTTACTATGATACTCTATATTTATTTTGAAGCCTCCACTAATTTATTTTGTAAAAATTGATATAATTTTGTAAAAATTGAAATAATTTTGTTCTATATATATAAGAGGTCCAAATATGACCTACCCAATGTAATCAAGAAAATAAATAATATAAGACAATCATAAATGGAGGGAGAAAAAGAGGGCTATTGAATAGCCAATTGAATCTTGTCATTCAAATGGGACATATAAATTTAGGGGTTGGCCACAAAAACCTCTTCTTATTAATGATGTTAAATGATTAGAATTAAAATATAATTAATCCGACTTCCTTTTGAAATTTTATGTTTAAAATTTAAAATAAATCTGACTGTTATTTCATTATTTAATTAAAAATAATAATTAATTATCTCTAATGTTAGAAAAATGAGGAAAATCCATTCTACGTAACCAACCTGGTTTCTTTGTTATGTTCATTGGTTTGGTGACCCTTCAGTAACTTTAAATTTTTAAGGGTGATCATTATAAATTTTCTCTAATCTCTGGTTATTTTTTCTGTTTCTGAATTCAATAACAACACAAAATGGATTTTACCATTCATTATGGATAACAAAAAAGTTGTATCGCATACTAATGTCAAATACTTTAAATCCAGTTATGTTTAGCATTGCAATGGCTGTTGATTATTATTAAAATTCTTGAATGCAACTGTCAAGAGACATGCAAATAAGGGTTTTGTGGAACATTCAAAGTTATTGCAGGCTGTCATTTCGTATACGTGGAGAATTTAATTTCAGTTTATAACATGTCTCGCTCATTCTCACGTTTTCCTTATTCCTATATATTTCAATCACATTGATTTGTCTGTAACTAATTTTCTTAGACTGCACATTGGTTCTGTTGGGCCTCAAAAAAATTCAACAAATATCCAGAAACAGAAATTTTATATGAATTAGTTTTCTCTTCTTGAGGATGGATCATGTCGAAATGATTGAACCAGTTTTCTCTTCTTGATGATGGATCATGTCGAAATGATTGAATGTGATCCAAAAAAATCACACAATTCTATTCTGAAGTTTTATCTAAATTCATAGACTGCGAAACCATAAAATCTCTGAAAAGTCAATCCCTTTAAGAACACAGAAAGTTGTTACATTGCATTTCAGAAAATGGGTGGCCAGAAAATATTGCTGCCTCCTCATTAATCCACCCTCAAAAGGTTATCCAAAGAAGAAAAATGATTACATCCCAGTATATATTAAAACTGTCATATCTAAAGATAACTCACTGCATGCTTCAATGAAATGGAAGTGGGCAAACAGAAAGTTCAACTTGCTAACATATGTGAGGTTTAGGTACAGTGAAACAGAAATCAGGAAGACTTCAGCAAGCATAAAATTCCACCAGCTCTTCCAGAGAATCAGACTGAGAGAGGAGAGGATCCTCATTTTTCAGCATCCACAGCAGATGATCAAAAAGAACCACCTCACATGCAACTCTGTATTCACCTATATAATCACAATCCTCCTCTGATCTGTCAATCAGAATTCTCAACAGCGGATGATTTAGGTTCTGAGATGATATCATATAGCGTCTCTTGGTCTTTCCAACATACACAGTTACAAAATCCTTGGGTACTGAAACTTCCTCTAAATTTTCTCTTTCAACATCATCATCAGCAGCACCATGATTAGTTCCAAATGAGGGACAGGTACTGCCCTTATGGCAGGAACCCATTCCAACCTTGGCAAACCTTTGCCATCTTTTAACAATGGCTCTGATTCTTTCCATGGCCATGGATGCAGCCATCCTTTTCACAACCCAAACCTTCACAGAATTCAACGAACTGAACTAAAGAAGGTAGATCAAGACCCAATAAAGATTGCAGAGAAGCCCCACTCTTAAAAGATTTGTAAGAATATGGAAAGACAAAGAGGCAGGGAAATGAGCCAGCCAACCAAAGGGGTCCCAGAAGCCAGCTAAGGCTGTCTTTAACCTAAATCCAGATATAAACAAACTATTTTTACATGGCCGAGAGTTAAAATCTGATCTTCAGCGGATCCTATGGAAAGTACAGCTAATGATGAACTCAACCCTTTTCTCAGGTACAAGTGTTTTTGTAAGGATAAACAACATCTCAAGGTGCATGATGATGATATGGCTGATTATCATTCATAATATATATATACGTGTGTGTGGGTTTTTTCAAACAAGAGCTCAAGTGGGCATCCACATTATTAGAAACCTCCCTGGTTTGCTTTCATAACTATGGGCAGCTTCTACAATAAAATGTTTTCTTAGACCACTATTTTTGTCCCAAGCTGTGGAGTTATAATCCATATTTTACCTGCAAGAGGCTAATAGTGTTGTTTATAGGAGCCTTTTTTAACTGTGAAAAATAAATATGACATTTTATTGATATTGATGTCTAGGCTTCAACCCAAAAAGGGCAAAAATAAAATTAAAATGAATCAATAAATGGCTAATAATAATTATATTGATAGGTGTTCTATAATGGCAGTTAGGTGTGGTGGTGGGAACAATAATATCGTGCATAAATGATCAATGCTGACTTTAAATTTGACATTAATTTGAACGTCACATTCTAATTTGAACCTTAAATTTGACGTCCATTTGATCACTACAATGTAGTTTTATCCTTAAATTTGGCATCTCATTGATCATCAATTAGAAGATTTTCTTTTTACTTTAAGAAGTCAATCGAAAAATCATAATATGTTGGCAATACGGTGGAGTTTGGAGCCTTATTTTTAACCAATTTTTTTGAAACTAACATATCGATCCAACTAGATTGATGGCATTTGTCATGAGCTAGTAAGAAACTTTTGGAGAAGGTAATGGAGTTAATCAATATATTCTATTATGACAAATTCAAAATAAAGTCTTTGAAATTGATATCTATCAACACTTTTCTAATAGATATATTTAATATATATGTGGCCCTTGTATGTGGCCTCTTGGCCTTCTCTATGACATTATATGTGACTTTTAAGTTGTATGTTTGAGATTGTATGTTGGTTGTGCTTGTTACACTTTATGCCATGATTCACATCTTGTATCCCTATACTTTTGTGTCATGCTTCATATCGTGCCATCCTTCAACATGCCATATTATCTATCAAGTTAGAAAACATATGGTTCCTCTCATGCGATATAAGAACAAACAAGCCGAGATCACGACTTGGCGTGGTAAAGGCAAGGGAGATTCCTACACCTTACGAGGGAAACCAACTTTATACGAAGTAATAGTTATTTTTCCAAGTGCAAGAGTAATTTGTGAACAAAACCCTCCTTGAGTGTTGAAACCCGCCACCCAAGGACCTATCCAATGCACCACAATTGTGTGGTTTTCACACTTAGACGACATGTTTTTTCTTTCTGTTTTCTTGAATTTTTCCTATGGATATGATCTTACCCACTACTATATTCTTGTATGACACAGACGGTGTCAAGGTGCCCAATGAAGGGTTGCCTTACACCTCACATCCTTTAAAATACATGTGGAATAATAACTCAACAAAAGAATGATCAAATGTACACAAATTTGGACAACAAAAAGTTTGTGTTCTTATTATTTAGAGAATAGCAACATCGAATGATTGTCAACAATTAACTATTTTACACAATACTCTATGTCATGTCATATCACTTTATCAAGACATACAACTTTGAGCCTTAAGCTTGCATCAACACTCTACTCATAAGTGACCTTAGAGCTCCCAACTCGACTCATTTGTCTAATTGCTTGGATGTCCTCTATGCTTTTGGAGTGATACTCTCAAGGTAATTGGTCTTTACTCGAATAGTCATTCATGTCACTGCATAAGACTCCTAATTCATTGGAATTCAAATGAAAGGATCAAAGGACCCAACAATAGAACCAAACACAACTCTAGACGGCCCTTCCCGTAATGTGTGTCTTCAAATATTCAATTATTCTAAGGTCGCATCTTGAATAGGATTGCATGAAAAATGCTACACAATAGAAAATTACGCAACAAACCAAATGTTGTGCAAAATAACCTAACACTCCACAAACTTTGTGTAATAGACTTGCACATTCAACAAAATGTAACATTGTATTCCACGCCTCATGAGGAACATGATTCCTTCATGCACGATAAAAAAAAGTACTCCAAAAATGTAAACAAAATCAAAATAACATTGAGTTTAATTGTTCAATTGTTTTTTGGTTGATACAACATTTCCTATGAGTGTTGATACTCCCATCATACACCTTGGGTAATTTTGAAAACTTGGGCTTCTTTTTCGAGGAACTCGCCTCCCATATTGTGCAAAGAAACACATCACTTTACCAAGTCACTTATTTATTATCATTTCCTTTCCACTTGACCAAATAATTTTTGTACTCCTTATTGTGTGTCTTTTGGTTCTAGTATCTATTATCCCTTCTACTTCGTCACACTCCTTTTCCGACATTTGTTTTCTCCAATATACTTCACAACCTTATGATTTAACTTCCTATTCATATTTTTTTTTACCGTATGATATGGGTACAAACTTAACAAATTAAAGATGTAAGAGATAGAAATGCCTTCAAGAAACTCAATCTCATAAGTGTTGTGTAAAATTCCTAATAATTTTGTATAGCCATATCTTTTTCCACTTAAGCTTATTATATGTTCCTTTAGGAAAATTTTCCTTTTGTAAGTATGCTAAGACCATGTCTCCAATCTAATATTCAACTTCTCTTTGCTTCTCATATGTGTGTTGTTTGTATTTTGCATTCATAGTTTGTAACTAATTACACATTTTTGGTGTACTTCTTTTATGTGTTCCAAAAATTTCCTGTTACAACACTTTTATCTTCATTGCATAGTAAACTTCTCTCAACTCGAAACTTCTCTTGGGTTGTTCCCATATATAATTTAGAATGGTGGTTTCCTTGTACTCTTGTATATTGAGTTGTTATAAGAAAATTTTGCATGTGCTAAAGCTAAATCCCAAGTTTTTGGCTTATCTCTAACCAAAAATATAAGTAAATCTCCAATGCTTGTGTTCTCAAATTCTATTTTCCCATTAGGGATGACATGTTGATTCGAATTGCAAATTTTTATCTAGCTTCTTCCACAATGATCACTAGAAATGACTAATGATTTTTGTATCCCTGTCACACACTATATTGCATGGTAACCCATGTAGTTTCACAATTTCCTTAAAGAAAAGATTTTTAATATGTGTTGCATCACTGGTCTTCCTATAAGTAATAAAATGTGCCATATTTTAAAATCCATCCACCACTAAAAAAATTTGAATCAACATTCCTCTCATGTCTTGGGTAATTCTAAAACAAAATCCATACTTATGTCTCACCAAAGTGTCTCTCAAATGGAAAATTTTTGATACAACCCTGCGTTATGAGATTATTCCTTTGGCTAGCTGAAAAACACAAATTCTTATATAAACTTAAACACATCAGCACTCATTCATGGCCAAAAGTAACTATCCCTAGTTTTTGCTAAGGTTTTATCTAAGCCAAATTTCCCTACTAATCCTTCGTAATGATTTTCTTTTACCAAGTTCTCACACATTGATCATTTTAGGATGCACAACTATCCTCCTCTAAACAACAATCCTTCCTATAATACATAATCCAACTAAGGTGTCTTGTCAACACTTTTGGGTATTTTGATTTCCTCCCATGATTATTTTAAATCATCATCTTGAAAATATAGTTGCTTTCATGGATTCAAAAGCCACAACTTTCATTCTCAACGGTTTCTACCAATAGACAACTACACCTATTAGGCTATTAAATACATCATCCACCTTGTTATATTTTATGCTCTTGTGCTTCAAAAAAATGTGTATCCTTATAAGTACTCTACCCACTTCATGTGCCTTTAGTTTAACTTTTCCTAGTTATTAATAAACTACAACACATGATGATCTATGCAAACACAAAATCCTTGGTAACAAGCAATGTCTCCAATTTTTCAAAACTTACTGCACAATCGCATAAAACTCCTAATCATAAACAATTTACTTTCTCCTCACATCATTCAAATTTTCACTTGAAAAACATAACATGTCTATCTGTAGACACAAAATCATGCACTTTACTTTTGGATATTGGACAACATGTGACCCAACTCTATATTTTCCATTATATCTTTCCAAAGATCCTGAAAAGTATTGCCCATTAGGGACATGAATGCCCATGCACTCTTGTCCCCTTCACATGCTTTTGTCCTTTTCCCTCCTTTTCTCAAATTTGAAATGCCACATTACTTGTTATCTTTTCTAAAACATTTCTTATCACTTTGGGTCGGCCTTTTTGGTTGTTAATGACAAAATTCAAACAAGGGAATCATATATATACATGACTTACTTGTTATTATGAGAGGCGGGTAATTTGGGCTATTCATTCTCATTTCTATCAATAGATAACTACACGTAATGAGTACATCATCCACCTTGTTATATTTCTTCTCTTGTGCTTCAACACAAATGTGTATCCTTATAAGTACTCTACCCACTTCATTTACCTTTAGTTTAAATTTTCCTAGTTAATAAACTACAACATGTGATATATGTACAACATAAAATCCTTAGGCAACAAGTAATGTTTCCACTTTTTCAAAACCTACATAATTACATAAAATTCCTAATCTTAAACACTATACTTTCTCCACACATAATTCAAAATTTCACTTTGAAAAACATAACATGTCTATATGTAGACACAAAATCATGCACTTTCTATTTACATCATGCCTCTAAGTATGTCATTATATGAATGATTCCTAAGCAAGAAAACTAGACATTAACAACACTTTTTTCTTTTACATTGTTTTATCCTTTCCATACTTCTATTTTACTTTTCTGGAATTGTTATCCCGTAAAATTGACGAGGGCAATTTTATGGGTAACCATACCAAATTTTGTCCTGGTCCCTCGTCAGGGGCCCCTCAGCGTTCGGAATGTTATAAAATCCCTTTCTGGGAAATCTAGTTCTCCGAACTTAGTCATTTTGGTCTTTTTTGGCTGGGCGCACCTTTTATCTATGCAACACAGACTAAATTTGTGCCCCCTTCATTTCCTTTGGCGCACCCTTTGAAGTGTTGACACATCAATTGTTGCGCCTTCCTGTGATGCACCTTTCTTGCATGCGCCAAGGCGCATGCACCTTCCTGTCAACAACAAAATTGTTGCGCCATGTTTCGGTGCGCCTTGGCGCTCGAAATCTAGTGTTGACAGTCCTTAAAATGCGCCAAAGGTGCACATAATTCCGTGTTGACATGCGTATATCCGCGCCAAAGGGCGCAAAGTTTTACGTGTCGACACACATTTTGGTGCGCCCTTTTAAAAAGTGGTTGGCGCATTTATTACACCTTTGCCTATATATAGGCGCATCCGCCCTGTCACTTTCACAATCAGAAAACACGTGATAAATTTTATTCCTCTGCACCTGTCAGCACGCCCGTCCTCCTCGTGTCGCGTTCGTGGACCCCACTTCGTCTCTCACATTCTATATATTCCGGGTAAGTGGTTCTTACTCCTCGTGTTTTGTTTTGATTGTTTGTGAGGTAGAATGCATTGGATCTGAAGCTTTAAACCCCCTCCTGCCATTCTTGCAAATCTCCCCTCCCAAACCATTTTTCATCCTCTTTCCAGATCTGCTGGCCAAGAGGGCTCTGCCTCAAAAATGGATCTAGACCTCTTTGCTGTGTTCCTCCCACTATGTCAAAATATGTCAAGAAAACCTGAAAATCATGAACTAAAGAGGCAAGAAACCTAAAAGTTGGTTCCGGGCTGCATTTCTCCTTGGTGCAATCGCCACTCTTGCTGCACAAAACACAGTCGTGCCTAAGGTGCACTGTTTCTACTTGCAACATGCACCATTCTTGTGCAATACAAAAAACTAAACGTCTTTGGCGCCGGCGCAATCATCCTTACAACAACACATAGTGCCATGCAAGCTTTCCCTACGCCGCGCCAAAGTCCCCCTTTGCACACACAATTTTGGTGCTACACGCATTAATCTTGCACCCTTCGGCACACCAAAGTTCCATGTTACACACAAAATACATGCGCCATTAGGCGCACCCTGCCCCCATGCAACACCAAGATTATTTGCGCTCAGTATAAACCGCATATAACGGCGCAGGTGCACTCCTATTTACAACAACAAATATGTCATATGCAAAATCCTTGCGCCCTGTGCCCTTTGGCGTTGATTCATTCCTTGTAACGCTCTTCTTCAGTGCACCATTCTATTAGCCCTGCAGATCCTTGCGCCCTGTGCCCTAAGGCCTTAAAATTGCTAACTCCTCATTCTGTAGTGCTTTAATGGAAGATCTGACAGCTAACATGGCTCTTCTGCATTGGACTTCACTCCTTCTTCTTGCAGATCAGCAACTAAACTCAGATCCATATATGTCTACATCAAGCAAAAAGCCAACCAAGTCAAAGGGTAAAGCTAAGCTTACAGAGGAAGAGATGAAATACAAGTATCAGAGGGTCAGAATGCCCGAGTCCCAGGTGGAATGTGACCTAGATATAAGGGATTCTGAACTTGGCCACATTGACATGGAAGATTTCTGGGCCAGAACCAGGAGAGTCACAGGAAGTCCTTGGATGGACAAGCTGGTGGGCAGTGGTCTACATTTTGCTGGGGGGATCCCCGTCAGTGTAGTAAACAATGAATTTATGATGGTGGTGGCCCGCTGTTACAATAAAGACACAAGGTGTGTCGAAAATGAAAAGGGCGAGGTCATAATCAACCTCACTGCCCGACACTTCAAAATCATGCTAGGCATTCCTCACCACCGACATTTTGTGGCTGTAAGCCAAGAGGACTGCACCAAGGCATGGGAGGATAATGAAGACAAGTGCATGCAACTGATGAACGAAGTGTACTTGAAAAATAAGAAGGTGATAACTAGATGGCCACAGGTTATTCACCGTAGCGACTTCTCCGAGGAATTGAGCGACACCATCACATTCCTAAGTAGAGTTTTTGGGCTTTCTGACACCCATTACTTTCACAAATGGATGCTCAAGTACCTTGAAACTATGAATAAGAATGTGCCTGATCAACGCTTTGAGTGGGTAGAGATCATAAGCAGCACCATATCCGAGCAGCTCCAACAACTCACCACAACGGGAGGTTCTACATGAACTCCTACGTAGTCTACGCTGTAGCCTCGAGAGAGGGATTATCCAGCACTGAGCCGATGCGGGGTTTGGCCCAAGTAAAGATATATGAATACTACCCAGAGCTGAAGCTGGAGAACAACATCCTACGCTTACCAAGATCAACGATGCTTTCTTCTATGGCATCGTCTGCCTTTTGAGGCCAAATATGACTCATGGTCGGACGACCAAGAGCATAGTCACAATAACTGAGAAGTGGGGGTGCTATTTACCCAATTCCCCACCTTCACCTATCTCAGAGCGGCCAACTTCTTGGGGGAGCCCACCAAATTACCAAGATATGCTGGCCCCAAGTTGATCCTGTTAGAGCTGTCCAGATAGCTCATAACCTACCATGAGAAGTGTTTGAAGAGAAAGAAGGGTGGAACCCCTTTCCCCCTCACAGTGGGCAGGTATACCTGCACTTCTCACACCAAGGCCCAGGAGATGTTTGCAGAGCTAGAACTGCTCAATCTAAAGCACAACTTCCTAGCAAGGCCCACCTTCGATCCAAGAAATTGCCTTCCCAAGGCAAAACTCGATCCAATCCACATTCCACAGATCGAGGACATCTATATCAACCTATATCATGAGGTCAAACTTAGAAGGAAGGATCACTCTCACCTGGCCCTGGCGGAGATTATTCAATATGGCGTGCCATTGTTCCAAAGGGTTATCAAACCACCGATCAAGAAGTTGATCAGGTGTATCTGGACACAGATGGGGACAACTGGCCGTTTGTTTGTAATTGACAAAACAAAAGCACCCCAGACCATCGAAGAGAGGGTCAAAGAAACATTGCGGCGAATAGAACACTGGTGCCGAATGAATGGCCTTATCTACCTCGAGTAGATTTCACTACGTCCCCATTGGGCAACGCCTGTCAGGCCGAAGCATATGCCAAAGGGAAAAGGAAAGGATAAAGAGGGAGAATCTAGCTCCGCTCAAGAAGCTCCTGAAAGCCCACCTTCCGCCGCACAAGAACAAGTTGTGAGTCTGGTATCCCCAGAGAAAGAAGCGGCGGAAGGTGTTCCGACGGGCACATCCACTCAGGGTGTTGCCATAGCTACAATTACCGAGGTCCCTTCTATTCCTTCTCCCTCTCCTCCTTCCCCTCCTCGTGTAACTCAAATGACCATTCCTTTGGTCGTATCTTCTCCCCCATCTTCCACTGTTCCCCCTTCCTCGTCTTCCATCTTCTCTTCTCTCGCGGAGCTATCCCCCACTATTTCTTCTCTCATCTCTCAGCTCCCTTCCTTTCCCGTGTCTACCTCCCCTGCAGTATCCCTTCCTCCCGTGAGCACTTTCTCGGCCTCCCTCTCGATGCCTCCACCAAGTGTCTCTACCCATTTCCCCTCATCCACTGCAGCTGCTCCCTCTTCCACCTCTAGTCCCGTTCCCTTAAGTCCAGCATGGATCTCCCAGCATCTGAGCTAGTAGAGAGGAAAGTCCCCATTGCACCAATGGACTTCTCTGTCATCCCAACAAAGGGGGCTAAGAAGCAAAGCCTATAACCCGCTTCTCTCAGAGTGCATCGGGAGAAAGAGTAATGGAGATCACATATCCCGATCCTTCAAAGGGTAAAAAGGATCTATCCCCGACAGATTATACAGTGACACAGTCACAATGGGAACGTCTTTTGAAAGTCTTCAAGGAGAGGCCCTATCTGCGGTAGATGCCCTTTAGCAAGAAGCTCCAAGAAGCAAAGGAAGAGAAGAGGTTATTAAAAGAGAAGAACAAACATCTTCTTCACGCCCTGCAGAAAATGGGCAGTGCACCTCCTACGACTGCCACTGAAACTCCTGAGGTCCTAAGCCAGGATAAGATAAACGAGTACGCCAAAATTGGTGAACAAGGTATGGCAGTTCACTGCTGGAGAGATCAGATCCTCAAAGACAGCAAGGAGGTAATTGTCAAGTTCACCAAATTGTATCAGAACATCAGTCGGGCGAACAAAGAGCTCCAGGCGATCGTGGGACCTATCTCCGAAGAGTTGGACCATGCTAGGTTGCAACACGAGACGTTCTAGAAAATGCTCGACTGCTCAGTTGATGATTTGGTGAAATTCAACATTTTTGATCACCCCAGGGTACCCAGTAAAATCCTTGTTGGTTGGATTACTGGGTCGATCAGATGGAGTTCGTCCTGAGAAGATTGACAAGGTCAAGGAGGAAGCCCTGGATGCGATGCACTAAATGGAGCAAATTGTCCTAAGAATGTCTCCAGGCTTGCTTACTCCTTCTTTCGCCTTGAGGAAGGCAGACGAAACTATTCGGATCTTGAAGGAGATCATCTCGCAAGGGCTAGGGCCAGAAGCCACTTTTGACACCGAATGCATCAATAACCTTCTGGCTTGCCGTGATTTTGTGGGGTTCCTGATGGAGGCAGGTAATGAATATTTCAAGCTCCCTGAAAAACTCGGAGATGAGCGGGAGACTTGTGAGGTCATAACGATCATACAAAGGGTCCTGCCCAGGATCAACTTCAGCTAATGATCAGTAAATTCATGGAATATCGAACTCAGTTCCACATCACCTCTCCCAAACAACAACAGAAGCAAGATACCCCCTTTCAGCCGTGAGACGATGATGAATAGCTTTCTTCCTTTTGTTTTCCTTTTGTAAATATCTAAGAGTATGTTAGTACAAATGATGACCTCATCCATGTTGCACCATGGGATGTTGTCATCCACCAAGTTGTCCAAAGTCAACATTGACTTTTAGATATTTTGTAGATATTTTGTAATTAGTTGTTGGTTGCTTTTTGCCTTCTCTCTTCTCCTTCTTCTATATATACTTGGATACTTGTTGTATTCAGTGTGGATACTTTTTAGATGAAAAATAGAAGTGAGAAGAAAAGACTTTGAGCTTTTTGTAATAGAAGAAAACATTAATACAAATATTAAGACTTTGTGCTGAATATGTGTGTTATGGGCATCTTAATATTTCTTATGTCAGATTTAGGCGTTTATTCTGTTGAATCTATCTCTACTTTTTTGTCATTTATTCATCAATATTACTTTGTTTTTCTATGCAAGTAGGTTTGGCTCTGTTTCTAACCACCCAAAACATAGACCCTCTGACCTTTCTGCTTTGGAATTCATTTCTTTTCTCCCTTCAAATCTATCCTATCTCCTCACTTCACTTCTTTCCCTTCTTTTCACAGTCGGAAACACCCCAACTGGGATGAGATCCCAAACCCCCGAAGGTAGAATATTGTGAGACTTGCATGATTCCTTCCGTAGAATAGCAATAAACCGGGCCTTTCTTTGACGACTCAAAGAGGGGCTATGCCCCACACACCGTTGGCTCTGCCTATCCATAGATATGCCCAAGCGATGCATTTTTGGACCAACATGAATGACCACTTTACTTTTGGACATTGGACAACATGTGACCCAACTTTGTATTTTCAATTATATCCTCTAAGCATCCGAACAATAACACCCATTAAGGATAGGAGCACCCAGCAAGTGCGACTATCCCCTTCACGTGCTTATGTCTGTTTATCAAATTTAAAATGCCACACTACATGTTATCTTTTCTAAAACATTTCTTATCACTTTGGGTCATCCTTCCTGTTAATGATGAAATTAAAACAAGGGAATCATATGTATACATGACTTGCCCATTATTTTCAAAGTAGGAGTAATTTGGGCTATTACTTTCTATTTACTACTTGGGCATGGAACAACATTCCAAGGTTGCATTTGGGATTCAATAATCACTACGTGTGAGGGTTTATTTATGAATTCCATCTCACACATTCATCTTAGGAGAAAAGTAGTTGTAGCCCACTTTCTTGGTGTGACTAGCGCTATTTTAGTATATTTTAGGATTCGATTTTATTATGCGAAAGAAACCACTAAAACTCAAAAATAACAGGGTTTAACAATACTTGTATGTATGATGACAAAAGGTGATGGATCCAAATAGGTGTAAGAAGCTCCTCTTCTAGAGAATGAGAAACCCGCACACACATAAATATCTTGACAAGAAAAATATAAGATAATTATGTGGCAAGTTACTTGGAAAACACTAATGCCAAGAACTAAAGGGATTCCTTTTATGGGTGTCAACTCACTTATACACAATTAAGCTGAAAATAATGATAAGATTACATGTAATATTAGATTATCCAAATAAAACTATGGATATATAATGTTTGATACCGATACTCAATCAACATCCTCGATGATAGGCTCAGGAGGGTTGAAAAAATTGTCCTAGAAGATATTAGCCTCATCACTATGTTTGAGGAGAATGTCTAGCTACTCCATAATTTCATTTGGGTTAGGCGTGAGGACGATGATGCATATGTTTATCTCATATTTGATGTCATATAGATCCCACATGAAGGGTTGGCGAATGATGGGAAGGTCGTAAATAGTGTTAGGCTCATTAGCTACTCTTGGAATGGTCATCTAATAGAAATAAAAGATTACAAACAACACAACATTAGACATGATTTAAAAATATTATAGAAATTTGTTAAGAAAGGGAAGTAGGGTATTTAGACAGATATCGGTATTGATCTAGTAGATCGGTGACGATCTATGTAATCGGTGTCAATCACTACATTTATGGCCACCAATTTGAATTGACGCTAAATTTTAAAGGAAATGATGATATGAGATTGTTCGATACTTAGAAGATGATTATTAGACTTGGATGAAAATGTTTACCAATTCAAAGAATGAACATACCTTTTATGGGGGTGATGGTGGCTTTAGACAACCTGATTGAGAGGATAAATTCTCCAAAGGGAGAATGATTTACTGAGAATTCCTCAACTCCTTTACGTCAACAAGAGAGTCTCTGTCCCATACTGCAAATTCCCAATGCACAAACCTTATCACCTATAAAAATTTTAGATCCTTGGGTAGTGGATTGAGCCATCTTTTCTAGGATCAATGTCGCTTTCAACTAAATCCGCACCGGTTGGCACTAATTACATAAACTACACCAATTTTTTTCATTTCAAGGAAAATGGTTGAATTTGGTTTCAACCATTTCCTTTTATGGGATTTTCGAGTTTTATGATGGTCTAGTGTTATTTTAGGCTCATGGGGAGTTTGTCGGGAGGTTAGGTTTTTTTTTTTGTGGTTACAAGTGGTTGTGAATGGTTAAATGGTGAATATAAGTTGATAAATGGGTATAATAATTGTGTGGGATTATGAAGGGAATTCTAGGGTGCATATGTGTGTGAAGGGATTAGGGTAACCTAGTTTTGGTTTCTACAAGCATAAGGGAAAATTAGCTTCAAGGGAAATGATTCAATCACACACACACGAACTAGAACTACATAAAGTCTGAAATGTAGTGCAATGCTCGGTGAAAATCACATTAGAGTGACCTTTGAGATCATTCCGACTCAAACATATGTATTATTTATTTCATATAATGTTTTCTTGAGCCTTGTGCATATAGTTAGGGTTTGTTTTGTAGGTCTAGGTACGACACTGAAACCCTATAATGAAGTGGATGTGAAAATGAGTGAAAGGAAGAAGACAAGTTTAGATTCTAAAAAGATCAGAATCAAATCATTTGATAGGATACTAGCACCCAAATGGTCATGTCCTTCTCTAGGACATTCTATTTGAAGGAGTTTCAAATTCCAATTTTATAGACGAAGCATACTCAATCTAGATTCAACATATTCAACCCAATTTCCGACCTAGAATTAGTACATATTTTAGAATACAAGCTAAGTCACTCTTATCTCCCTATTTTATACACTTGTTTGTCTCTTGTATAATAGATATTTCTTATTACTATTATGTCCATTTGATCTCAGTCCTCTGATAAGTTTTAATTCTATTAAATCATTTGGTGAACCTCGACCATTCAATGTCCATTATTGGATCTATCTTTCATGTCGATACCCATAGTGGTCACTTTAGTCTCCCACAACATATTGAGCTCCTCCCGCACTCCATAGTCATTCCAAAAGTATGTCCGGAACCACACATGATAACCCTCTCTTCAATTCATGCTATACCCCTTCCATGATATAAAAACCTCTTATAAAAAATATTCTTATAATGAAGACACTAATGTGGATCAGCACAACTCAATGCTCTCACCACTTTCTGTTCTACATTACGTGACAATCCTACTCATGTACCACATGTCCTTAATGCTTTATTAGCATCCCATCGTTCCTATGACAATGTTTCTCATGTTAGTATGGTTCGTACCTTAGATCTCTCTACTACTATCACCTCTTCTATTCCACCTTCTTCCTCCCCTACCACTATGGGGATATCCACCATTCATATGCCTATTTCCACACCCACTACTCACTTTTATTCCCCCATCATTTCCCATATCCAACCTAGCACTTCTTTAGGAACCCATGCCTTAGAGTCTTTGTATCATGATTTAAGCTTAAATTCGTCAATTACAACATGCATCTTCCTCTTCTTCTCCATCTATTTATTCTTCACTTCTTCTTCATAGTCCTCTTACACCCGAGGTTTCTTCTTATCCACTTCTATATGAATAACTAATAAATCCATAGCAGTTTACCTACTACTTAGGCCTTGTTAGAAGAAGGGAATATTTCACTCAATAACCTCAATTTACCCCTCAAAGATAATAGTCATTAACTTCTTTATGGAGTTGTAAGAAACATATAGTCACAAAATATGATAACATATATTGTGGTCAAACATAGTTTCTCTTACACTCCATTGCTCTTTGATTGAATTTTTATCTACAATGTTTCATGGCCTCTAGGGAAAAATACCTTCCGAGGGTTATCGATCTCTGTCTTGTATAGTTTTTCGTTAGTGATCCTATCTTTTCTTATAATATATTTGGTTTTTTGTTAGTCACTCAATTACACACACTTTGAATTCTAATGCTTATGGGAGGAATTTTTACTTTAGAACTTGTTGTTGATAAAATAATGAGTTTTTATTTATTAAAAAAGGAGATGACATTCTCGCATCGTTGCATTAAATTACCTTAGATTAATGTTTGGTGGTCTTTCCATTTAATTAGGCATATTTTAAGGTGAACATGTTTTTTTCATAAGTAGCTTTTTTGGATAGAGTCATTGAAGTGAACAAACTTTAGAACCAAACACAACTAGTCGGCCCTTCCCGCAGTGTGTGTATTTAAACATTCAATTGTTCGATGGTAAAGAACTTGAATAAGATTTCACAAACAATACTACAC
The DNA here is from genome assembly GCA_018340775.1 of Taxus wallichiana var. yunnanensis. Taxonomy (NCBI): domain Eukaryota; kingdom Viridiplantae; phylum Streptophyta; class Pinopsida; order Cupressales; family Taxaceae; genus Taxus; species Taxus wallichiana. The sequence goes on from CM031238.1 coordinate 828,784,954, forward strand.
ACTAGAAAATTATGCGAGAAAATTATGCAAAAAACTAGATGTTGTGCAAAAAGAAATGCACACTCCACAAACTTTGTGTAATAGAATGTAACATTGTACTCCACGTTTCACTAGAACATGATCCCTTAATGCACAATCAAAAAGTACTCCAAAAAATGTAAACAAAAAAATAACACTAAGTCTAACTGCTTCAATTATTTTTAGTTAATACAACATTTCCTATGAACCCGATACTCCTGCATCATACACCTTAGGTAATTTTGAAAACTTGAGACTATTTTCAAAGAAATTCCTCCCATATTGTGCAACAAACATATCACTTTACAAAGTAACTTATTTAGTATTCTTTCCTTCCACTTGATAAAATAATTTTTGTACTCCTTATTGTGTCTTCCCCGATTCTAGTATCTATTATCCCTTCTACTTCATCAAGCTCGCTTTTCGACATTTGTTTTCTCCAATCTACTTCACAATATTATGATTTAACTTCCTATTCATCTTTTTTTTTGTATGGTATGGATAATAATCAAACATCAATATGTAAGAGATAGTAATGCCTTCAAAAACTCAATCTCATAAGCGTTATGTGTAAACTTCCCGATAATTTTTATAGCCACATCTTCTTCCGCTTAAGCTTATTGTATGTTCCTTTAGCAAATGTTTCCTTTTGTAAGTATGCAAAGACCATGTCCCCAATCTAATATTCAAGTTATCTTTGTTTCTCATATTTGTGTTGTTTGTATTATGCATTCATATTTTGTAACTAATTATACATTTGTTTACATACTTATTTTATGTGTTTCACAAAATCTCCTACTACAACACTTTTATCTTCATTACACAAGAGGTCTCTCAACTCTACAACTCCTCTTTGGGTTGTTCCCATATAAAATTTGGAATGGTGGTTTCCTTGTACTCTTATATACTGAGTTGTTATAAGAAAATTTTGCATGTTCTAAAGCTAAATCCCAAGTTTTGGATTATCTCTAACCAAAAATATAAGTAAATCTCCAATTATTATGTTCACAAAAAAAATTCCCATCGTGGGATGGTATGTTGATCAATTACAACTTTGTATCTCTATCACACATTGTATTGCATGGTAACTCATGAAGTTTCACAATTTCCTTAAAGAAAATAATTTCAATATTTGTTGCATCATCGGTCTTCCTATAAGCAATAAAATGTGCCATCTTTGAAAATCTATCCACCACTACAAAAATGGAATCAACACTCCTCTTTTCCTAGGTAATTATAAAACAAAATCCATATTTATGTCTCCCCAAGGTGTCTCTAGAATGGAAAAGTTTGATATAACCCCGCATTATAATATTCTTAGTTGGCTAAATCTGAAAAACATGACATTCTTATATGAAATTAAACACATCGACACTCATTCATTATGAGGATCCTTCAACACAAATTTACAAACTACATAAAATAAAAGACAAATTAAATAAACTTTGGAAAATAGCTTCAATAAATTTTATATTGCATCTCACTTCGGGGGGGAAACCTCCTTTGGGAAATCTCAATACAATAATATTTTTGGATACATTCCATGGCCTATTAAGTCCTTAATATAATATTTCTATTATAGAAATTACTACTACCCATGCATGTGGGATAATACTTAATAGCTTATGTGAGTACTTATAAAGCATATGTGTCTCATACATCTAATTCATTACTAATGCAAGGAGAAAGGTAAGATGAAGGGTCTTAACATTACCTCCCCCTTAAAAAATACTCAAATATGTAATTGTGGGAACTATTGTTGAATCTGGAGAAGGGTATCCCAAGTTGCATCTTCGAGTTGTGTGTCATACCACTGGATCAAGCCCTCGGTGATAGAGCAGGTTACAAAGTTGGTGGAAGCGTAGGTATTGAGAATTATGGCAGGATCAAGAATAATGGATACTTCAATACTAAGCTCCGGTAGTACCATTTGTGTCATAATGTGTTGGCCCAAAAATTTCTTCAAACAAGAGACATGAAAGACAGGATGAACTCACGAGTGGTGGAAGCTCAAGCAGATACAACAACATCGATCCTTTGAGAATTTTGTAGGGTCCATAAAACTTAGGGGAAAGATTTTGATTCCCTTTGAGTTTCAAGAATTCTATTTTTATGGTTCTAAGCACAAAAAAAACATATCCTGTGGATGAAAGTTGTACTTCGAGTGGTGTTGATCTACTTGTTTCATATGGTTTTCCACCATATGGATATTGTCCCAAAGAGTGCATAGAATTTTGTCCCATTAGGTGAGGGTAGTGTTGACGGCTTTAATTACAGAATCGTTAGGACTGTAAGAGAGGAGAGGTGGCGATGGTTAGCCATATACTACTTTGTAAGAAGTCATTTTGGTGGAGGTGTGATATGAGGTGTTATACCACCATTTAGTAAGACGTAGCCACTTGACCCACTATTGTTGGTTCTCAGAGGTAAAATATCAAAGGAAAGTTTCCAAACATTTGTTAACAATTTCAATTTGACCATATGTTTCGGGTGATATCTTGAACTCATCCTCAATTGGATACCTATCCTACAGAATAATTTTGTCCATAAATGGCCGGTGAAAACGATATCATGGTTTGATACAATGGAGGTTGTGATACTGTGGAGGCCAAATATTTGGTCAATGAATAGTTAGGCAATGGTTGATGCCATATATGGGTGGGATAAAGAACAAAAATGGGCATACTTAGAGAGGTGGTCCACTAAAACCAGGATTACTGACTTTCCCCTAGATTTAGGAATCCCTACAATGAATTTCAAGGAAATATCAGTCTAGATATGGATTGGAATGGGAAATGATTATGTAATAAAACGGGTTACCACTATTTCACCCTTGTTGTGTTGACATGTATCACATTACGCCACAAATTTTTTGATGTTTTCCTTCATTATGTGCCAAAATAAATTCCTACAGAGCCGGTCATGGGTTTTCAAAAAAATTGAGTGATCGACAAACGGAGAAACATGGAGTTCGAGAATAATTACATGGAAAATTTTATCTTTAGATGGTAAAACTAAGTGCCCTTTATACCAAAATAGGTGTCATCCCAAGAGTAGTGTGGGGATGAGGTAGGTATTGTCACTTTGAAATGCACCCTTTAGAGAATGGTGTGACGACTCTCCTTTCAATTGAAAAAGTGAAACACTCCTGATCAGAGGGAACCAACCCTCTCGAAAGACTCAATCCAACATACACGCGATTTTGACACGCCTAGTGGGATAGATTAAAGAATTTGTCAATAATTTGATGTTATTTTTGACAAACATCAATGTTTCACACATCTTCAACCAACATCTAGCTACTCCATTGGTTTAAGTGCATCTTAGTATAAGATCAACAAATATTCCATGCCAAAGGTTATAACTAGATCATCTACAAAAGGTATTCCTTTTGATTTCATTAAATTACCTTTGAATTCAGCTAAAAGGAGCATATTTTCAAGTTCCAAGCCATATCTCAAATCTCCTCCCACTCCAAAAAATCCAATATTATTTCCCAAGGTTTCCATAACTAGTTCCATTCTGAATATGGCCCTTCCAAGAAATCAGGTTTTTGTTCCCTTCAATGTTGGTAGCCCATTGTTACTAGTCCAACATAATGACATTCCAGCTAATGCCTTTAAGAGCATTCCATTTTTTATTAGTGAGAATCATATTACACCTATAGAACATGTAAAGGATGTTGCCAATATATGCTCTATTTATCACATAACTTAGGATGATGTTGTAGTCATATTATTAACAACTTATTTCAAGGGAAAACATTGCAGTGGTACAAAGGACTTGTACTAAATTCTATTACTACTTGGGATCAACTAGGAGAAGTATTTTGCAAGCAATTTGAGGATAAATTAGATATTTCTTTCATTGGTTCAACAATTGACTACTATCAATATAACACTATAAGAGTTTATGACCGATTTCAATTACATGTTCCAAAGGACTTGGGATAGAATTCTCGCAAGTGGTGAGGCCTATTCCTCAAAATTATTTCTTGTATTATCTAAGGGATTTGAATTCTGATATTTTAATGATGATATAATCAATGGGTGGAGAGACACTCCCTGATGTTTATGATATAGTAGTTAAAGCTAAAAATAGTCTTATACAAGCAAGGAAGATATCTCCAAGGCCTCTTATGCCCATATTTTCAGATATTTTCCTCCCACTTCTTAACAAGTGTCTCACATATAGCTCCAATTCCAGCATCTAATTCTCAGCCTTTGATCCAAACTAGTGTAATCCCAGTCCAAGCAAGTGATTTGCAAGAGATAAAATGAATTTTAAAATATTATGGGAATGAGATAGTTTCTCTCAAAAGGAAACAAAGTTAGAGTTTCAGACCTTACTATCCTCCCAATCAACATAATAGACCCCTTTCCAACCAAATTCACAAGGCTCAAATCAGTTTGCTAATCCAAAGCCTATTCAAACAATTAATCCCAATGTTTCTAGCACATCCAAAGAAATTGTTCCAGTCTAAAATAATATGATCCAAGATTATGAGTGGTGTTATCCATGTAATCAACCTCATAATCGAATTCATTCTTTTATGGTATTCAATCAAAACTTATGGTGCAAAACAATTTCTATGTATCAAGGTCCAACAATTAAGACTCCACTACAACAGGAAGTTTCAAAAGAATTATTTCCAAGTGATAATGCATTCCTTAATTAGAAGCGAGGATGGTTTTTATGGGATAAATCAACTTGAGAATCATAACTCTACATCATTGGTTGTCAACACTAGGTCTAAGAAACGAGCATTAGAAGTGGAGTAGCCTACTGGTAAGAGCAGTTCTCAATCTTCTCCATTTTTGCAAGCTGAATTTTCCATCTCAAATCAGCAAAGGAAATGGCCTAAAAAGTCTCCAAATCAGCAAGAGGTTCCACCATTACTTGCTCCTCCAACACAAGAAGGTGTTATTGTTAACAAGTTATAGTAGAAGTTCAATGCCCCATCTTTTAGAATCCTTGAGTATATGAATCAAACTAAAGTTAGTATGTCAATATGGGATACATTGTCACTTCCTGGACAAAAGGACCTTTTGCAAGAATCTTTGTCAAATCTCAATCTTTCTAGCCAACCATCTAAAGAACCATCTAGGATTGTGCTCATAAATACACCTGATCTAAAGGAAGATCAAGTAAATAAGAGTATCAAGTCACGTCCTTTCTATGTTTCATTGATCATAGGTCAGAATCTAGTTCAAAACTACATGATTCATTCTAGAGCCTCTATCTCAATTATGCCCTGAAAGTTGTTTACAAAGTTGCTTTAAATTATGATCCTCCTTAAAAGGGAGTAATTCAACTTGATGGAACACCAAGAACCATTATTGCAATCATTAGAAATATGAGCTTAACTCTTGCATGCATGCCCCACTTTCTCCATTCCTCAAGATGTTTTCATTATTGATCTTCCTAATTTTGACCCTTTTTTTAGGTTTTCTCCGCTAAGTTTAGCTAGGGGTTTGGAGATAGATAGGAGGTTTAACAAAGATTTGGGTTGTTATATGTGCCTGCCAAAGTTAGGTAGATCCACTAATTTTCAAACAATGTAAAATAGTGTATTTGGGGTGGGGGTCAAACCAATGACCTAGCCTCCCCAAAGTTTTACTTCTAACCACAACAACGCTCAATGCGCGTAGGATATGAATTGAAAAAATTTATATTTGAATTAAAAACAATGTGACTAACCATTTTTTAACCAATGGCATGGCCAAATGGAGGAGTGAGCACGTGGAAACGTTTAGGGTGGGTTAGCTCACAAAAATATGGATTTTCTTTTTTATTCTCCTTATTTGTTTTTTCCTTTGTCTTGTATTGTTTGTTATTGTCACTTTATTGTGGTTAATCTCCCCACCATTCATTTTTTCTTGTGTGCAGTGTCATAGGGGGATATGGGCTTCACCGAATTTGTTTGGAGGATGGCTTGAGATTTTGTTTGTTTTGAAGAGCATGTACAGCTAGAACAACTCCTAACCCGCTCGATGCGAGTAAATGGACAAGGGTTTCACCTCAACTTGGTCAAGGAAGTTAACTGCTCGCTTAACACCCAAATTTGGATCAAATATTGGCTCATTGATGGAACTTGTATGCTTCTATGGGGTTGAGGATTGGCTCGTAGGCTCAATCCAAATCAATAAGCAACTTGTTTTGCCTTTGGCACTGATTGATTCAAGTTTCCACACCTTAGATATCTATAAGAAAGGTTCATCAAGTAATTCTCGACCTCAACACCAACAATCTCACAATGGACATTCTAACTAAAATCAAGGGTAGAAGAAGGGGAACTGGAAAAGAAAACCCCATCAACAAGGAAATATAGCTAAAAGAAGAACATTCGGATAATGAAGACTTCTTGTACATTGCTCGATCAAGTGAACCTTCTACGCATCTAGTGATGTCTGGTATGTTGATTCAGATCCACTAACACATGACCGGCCATAGAGACTGGTTTACTTCAAAGAGGGACACGCCTTCAAAAAACCATGTTTCGTTAGGTGATGATTCTTCATACACAGTACATGGTATTGGGAACATTTCTCTTCCTCTTGGTTCATGCAATTGTAGATTATCAGATGTACTATATGTCCCTAGGTTGACTAAGAATTTGTTTTCAGTCATTCAAATCCTAGATCACAATTTGAAAATTGACTTTGATAGTCATTCCAACAAGAAAATATGTTTAATTTGAGACAAATCACGAGGCTCTAAAATTTTTGCAAAAGCTTCTAATGTGGGATGTATGTTCCAACTTGATTTTGTCAGTAGAGATGATCATGCACTTGTGGATAAGAACTCTACCTCTGTAAAATTATGGCATTGGAGAATTGGTCACATCAGTTTCAAGAATATCAAACACTTTTCCAAAGATAACATGGTAAAAGGATTGTCATCTCTCAAGAAGGATACAAATAAGTTTCCTCACTACCTAGTAGGAAAACAACACAGAGCTTCATTCCTAAAAATTACTTATTGAGCTCATGGTAAGCTTGATCTAGTTCATGTTGATCTTTGTAGAGCAATGCAACCTAGTCATTATGGATTCGAATACTTCATGCTATGTGTTGATGATTATTCATAAAAATCATGTGGATATAGTATCTTTGTAAGAAAAGTGAAGCTTTTGAAAACTTCAAAAATTTCAAAGTAGTTGTTGAGAACAAAAGTGGTCATCACATCGAACTCTTTGCTCATATCAAGGGGGAATTCACCAATAATGATTTCAAATCCTACCTATAAGCTCATGGATTCGTCAACAAATGCCTCCTCCACACACACCATAACAAAATGGTGTTGTTGAGAGAATAAACCACACTATCATGGAAATGATGTGTTGTATGATCGATGATTCTAGATTAACAAGGAAATTTTGGGCGGAAAATAAAGAAGCTATTTATTTGTTTAACAGAGTGCCTACAGTTGCTCTTGATGGAGTAACACCATATGAAGCATGGTCGAAGCAGAAACCATCTATTGCACACCTTAGAGTATTTGGGTACAAAGCAAGCATGTATATACCCAAGTAGAACAGAAAGAAGTTATATATGCAATCACAAAAACTCATCTTCATTGGCTACAAGTGAAGAGACTCTTGGGTACAGATTGATGGATCTAAAGACCAGAAATCTACACTAGCAGATATTTTGAGTTCTTTGAGAAGAAGGAAGTAGATTCTCCTCCTCCGAGACTACCCGATGTAGATTTTTCACCGTTATAAAACCGTAAGTTGATGTTCCCGCAAATGATGAAAGTGACAATGGGGATGATGGTGATGATCATATAGAACCACGACCCACGAGAGCAGTTTAGTGTATTCCCAACTGGTATACTAATATGTTACGAGATGCAAAATTGGATGGTCCTCTGATACATCCACCACTAGACCAAGGACTCGTAGTAAAGCACGAGAAGAAGTAAACTCTACTTTGATGAGTAGAGTTATTGAATCTGATGAGACCTCTACTATCCAGAAGCCCTATAGTCAAAATCTTGAAAAGATGTCATGGATGTTGAATATCAATCAAGAATGAAAGACAACACCGATACAATGACTTGTCAATCTTCCATTAGGGAAGAAACCCATTGGTTGCATAGATGGATATTCAAGACAAATTACAAAGTAGATGGGACCGTAGACAAGTATAAAGTGATACTAGTAGCAAAGGGGTACACACAAAAGGAAGGCATTGACTATGAGGAGACATTTTCTCCCACAACTAAGATCAAAATGATCAGGATGATCTTTTCTCTAACGCTCAATTTGGTTGGAAATTCCATCAGATGGACGTAAAAAGTGCCTTTCTAGAATGGATATTTACAAGAAGAAGTATACATGACTCAACCTGAGGGATATGTTGTACCGGTCAAGAAACAAAGGTATGCAAACTCAGGAAATATTTTTATGTCCTTAAACAAGCACCCCGAGCTTAGTACATCAAAATTGATGAGCATCTCGTACAATATGGATTTGTCAAAAATTCATACGATCCCAATCTCTACCTCAAAAAAAAAGGAGGGGAGATTTTGATTGTTGTTGTCTATGTTGATGATCTAGTCATCACCGGCGCTTGCTGAAGATGATTGATGCAACAAAGAAATATCTTAAACGATTGTTTCACATGACAAATCTCGGGTTGATGTACTACCTCTTCGATTGGAATTATGTCGAAAGAGAATCACATATTTGTTTCTCAATTAAATTATACCAAGAAAACACTCGAGAAGTTCGTGATGATGGATTACACACCAATTACTACACCTATGGAGAATAGACTGCAGTTATCTTGTTTAGATCCATCGCCTATGATAAATGCAACTCTCTATCGAAAGTTGATTGGGAGTCTAATTTACCTCACATACACTAGACCAGATATCAACTTTGTAGTGAGCTATTTTTCCAAGTTCATGCAAGAACCCCGAGTTTATCATTGGAAGTTAGCAAGGTGAATCTTGAGATAGCTCAAGGGAACATTAGATCTTGGTCTAGAATACAAGAAGAATGACAACTTCTTCTTGTCTGGATATTTGGATTCAGATCATGCAGGAAACATTGATGACAGGAAATTCTATTTCAGGGTTTGTATTATTTTGGGATCTAGACCGATATCATGGGGAAACATGAAACAACACTTTATTTATTGCTCTTCCACAAAAGCGAGTATCATTCTGTAGGTGAAGTTTTCTCAGTGAAGCAATGTGGCTATGTCGCATACTTTAAGGACTTGTAATACCATAGATAGACTCGACCACCTTGTATGTTGACAATGAAGGTATTCTCAAACTTGTTCACAATCCATTTTTTCATGAAAGAACAAAGCACATTGAGGTACATGTACATTTCATACGTGAGCATGTCTTGAAACACAATATACAACTTCGCTTTATCCAATAACCGAACAACGAGTAGATATTTTCACAAAGTCACTTACATGTGACAAATTTAATTTGTTTAAAGAGATCCTCTCCTCATCCCTTGATAAAATGCAAAATTATGGGGAAATGTTAGGGTAAATAGTAATTATGCATTGTATTAGGTAATTATTATTATTATTTATTTATTGTTAAATGGTTTTTAAACCATATTTGTCATTTTATTCATGTAGGAATATATGTTATATAGTTGAAATAGATATATTTGTTTGTATTAATTTGTGCTTCCCGGATATACTTTTGGAAGCTTATGTAAATAGGTTTATTGTTGCACATGTGCAACATACTTTGTGTTTGTATTCAAATTGTTCAATTTTGATAAGAATTGCAACACATTCATTGTAATGTTGATTTCCCCGAACATTAATAAAATAAGTGAGGCTTCCGCCCATGTTCGCTACTTTCACTTTCTAGAGATTTCACAAATTTAAAATTGAGGTTATTTATCGTCATACTAATCTCATATGTTATTCGTAATAACAAAATATGACACCAAAGTTACCATAAGATCTGAATACCACCTTAAGCCTTATGTCCCTAGTGTCATTAACTCAAATTACATGATCATAGATGAAGAAGACTAGTCGATGACCATCAACCAACCATAATTCTAGACGAAACTCCCGATTTATTACTATATGAATGGGCTTCTCAGAAATATTCTATTGATCCATACCACCATATTGAAGAAGTTGAGCTTGGAACATATTGTTTGCATGAAGAAAATGTTATGGTTCCTAACCTTGTCAAAACATATCATCAAGAAGAAGGTTTGTGGGAATTATACTTTGATGGATCAAGAAGAAAAATGGAGCAGTGGAGGAATCATGCTGATTTCCCCAACAAAGACAAAGTATTTTTCAGCTTTGAGATTTCAGTTTTCTTGCACAAACAATACAACAAAGTATGAAGCTCTTGTGCATGGTCTTTAGTGGGCAAGGAAGAAATGAGTAAAGAACTCGTGCAAGTTTTCGGTCTCTATTGAGTTGGTGGTTAATCAAATTACGTAATAAGCTTCCACTAAGAACAACTTGTTGAGATCTTACAAAAACATGGTATGGGATTTAATTGAAGACTTTGATGCTTTTAATATTCAAAGATCTACTCTAGAGTGAAAAACAAACATGCATATAGGTCGTTGTCATTGGTGATCAAGTTGACATTCCATATCAAACAAAGAAGGACATAGATCGTAAATCTATAAAAATAATGGTAATGCCTTCTATTCTAGATAACAACATTAATTGAAGGTGTTTGAATCATATTAGTAAATTATTAATTTCTTACAAGATGAAGATAAGTTTTCAGCTAGAAATCGGGAAAGGTTACAACAACAAAGATGATAATCAAATTATTCAAATTGAAATATAAAAATTCTCAAGGATTGATTACTCTCGAGTCTATATTCAACACAGCATTATTAGGTCAAAACTAAAAATCCAATATGATGATCAAATAAGAGTATTATGAAGCAATCAACATCGAAATGACGAAGTGCTCAAAGTGGGAAATGTATGTAATGATGATGAAAACTTGATTTTGTTCAACTTGCTCAAGAATTTAATGATGTTTTTGCATGGAATTATGATGATTTAAATTTTTTTAATCCAAATCTAGCTCAACACACCATAGAATTGGATCAAAAATCCAAGCTAGTTAGACAAAATCAAAGACCATTCAATCCCAAAATTGAACCATTGATGAAACAAGAGTTGGACAAGTTAATCAAGGCTAACATCATTTTTCTTGTCAAATACTCATCGTGGGTCACCAATTTGGTTCTTGTAAGGAAAAGAGTGGAGAAATACAGTTGTGTGTAGATTTTAGAGATCTAAATAGAGATTTTTTAAAGATCATTATCCTCCGCCATCCAAGGAGTAGATTTTACGTAAATTAAGTGGTTCATAATGTTTCTCATTACTGATGGCTAATCAAGCTACAATCATATTTTTAGTACAAGAGTTAGATCAATTGAAGACAAAATTCACTAAAAATCGAGGCACTTATGCATATAAGAAAATGAATTTTGACCTGTCCAAATGCAGGAGCTACTTTTCAACATGTGATGGACTTGGCATTTCAAGGATTAAGCAATGCTTGTGTTCTTGTTTACTGATGATATAATTGTTTTTTCAAAACATGTTGCATGAGATCACATCATACGTGTTTCACTTAATCTAAAGAAGTGTGTATTCTCAGTCATGAGGGTAAGTTACTTGGTCACATTGTTTCCAAGAAGGGTCTCACAATTGATCCTGAACGAGTAAGTGCAATTCTGTCATTATCTTTGTCAAATCATAAGAAGGGATTACAAAGTTTTTTTGGGTAGGATTAATTTTATCATAAGATTCATTCAAAGTTTTACAAATATTGTTAAGCCACTAACCCTAACTCTCAAGAAGAATATGGTTTTCAGTTGGAAAAGAGATGGAAAGAAATTATTTGAAGCAATCAAACATGCCATCTCACAAGATTCAACTCTCACTAATCCAAATTTTAGAAAATATTTCATTCTTTATGCTTTTGGGTCCAATTACTACAATCTCAACTATGTTGGTGCAATAGAATGATGAGGGAATGGAGCAACCAATTTCCTTTTTTAGTCAAGGGCTACAAGAATATGAGGTGAATTATTCCTTTGTTGAGAAAAAATTTCTTTCAATAATTAAAAGCCTTAAGAAATTCAAACATCTTATTTCTAATAACAAGATTCATTTAATGGTTTCTCATCCAAGTGTTAAAGAATTTATTTTGAGAAAATATTTGAATGAGAAAAGGGCAGGATGGATCACAAAGGTAATGGAATATGATGTTGATATTAAAGTCACTAAGCTGGTCAAAGGAAGAGGAATGTGTGAGTAGTTAGCTTCAAAATTTCATGATGATAAAGATCAAGTTTTAGTCATTCAAGATGGCCCAAATCTAGCAATTCCTACATTTCCTCAAAGTTAGACCCAAGAGATGATCCATTTTATTAAGACTAGAATAATGCTCACAAGGGTTAGACAAAGCAAAAAGGAGGTATTTTAGATTACATTCCATTCCTTATGTTCTTGTTGATAATATACTTTTCAGAAAATATGTGAATGGAGTTCTTTTAAGATGCATTGACTCAGATCAAATTGAGCATGTTTTAGAGGAATTTCATGATGGTTCATTTGGTGGCCATTTTTCACCAAGAGCTACAGCCTTGAAGATCATGAGAGTTGGTTATTACTGGCCAAGCTTATTCAAAGATGATCATACATGGGTAAGAAAGTGTGAAAAGTGTGCAATTTTTGTAGAAAAACAAAAGATAACAACTCTCCTTCTTCAACCCATTCAGGTAAATCATCCTTTCATGCAATGGGGATTAGATTTTATTGACATAATTAATCCACCTTCTAGTGTAGGTCATAAATGGATTCTCATAGCTACAGACTACTTCACAAGATGGACAAAAGTAGTGGCTTTAAAGGAAGAAAATGAGACATCAATTTTAGATTTTTATGAAGGTCTTGTCATAAGGTTTGGTGTTCCAGCAACAATAATCTTAGATAATACATTGGATTTCCTTGGAGAAAGAACCAGTGCATGGGTAGTCAAGCTTGAATTCATCTATCAACCTCTTCCAATTATTATCCTTAAGGGAATGGCTTGGTTGAATCAACAAACAAAAATCTTCTCTGAATCATCAAACATACTATATCAAAAACTAGAGATCATGGCATACAAAACTGAAATCAGCTTTATGGGATGATAGAATTACTCCTAAAAGGTCAATTAGCAATTCTTTTTCATGTTTTTCTATGGCAGAGAAGCAAGGTTACCAATCTCTACTTTGAATTTCCAGCTCTGGAACTCATTAAACAAATGGAGATGATGGAGGTAGATTCAATGGAAATAAGATTTGCAGAGTTGGAAGAAACAAGGAACAAGACAAAGACAATAATGGAACTTCATCAAGCACAAGTCAAGAGTTATTTTGATAAGAAATCATCTGCTAGAACATTCAGAGAGGGAGACATTGTGCTTAAATGGGATGAAGATAGAACAAAACCTGGAAGACACACAAAGTTTGATGCTTTTTGAGTGGACCATACCATATTATAGGTCAGTAAGAAACACAATGCTTTCTAGATCTCTAAGCTAAATGGTGATGAACTTCCCATCCCAGTTAATGAGATGTATCTCAAACCCTATTACTAGGACGTTCTTCCTTTGTAGTAGATTGTTGTGTTTATTTTCTAATAAGTGCTTCATGCACATTGTTGTTTTTAGTTTCTTTTCTTGTGTGCCTCGTGCACTTTACTTGTGTGTTTTCTAATATGTTCTTATAGGCACATGTTTTTTTCTTTTGTTAAAAGGTAATTTTAATGTCCTTACATTTCCAAGCGTATTGTAATACTTATTGCTTGAATCCATACCTAATGGATGCATCAAGGAACTAAATCATCATGCGCTAGCATTAAGTTGACCCCACCGAATCACAAGAATTGTTGACATTTCTTGCACATATGCAAGAAGCCAACTTGAATTTTTTTTTCTCAGATTGACACAACTTTTGAAAGATTTGTAGGTTGTAATGGAAGAATGAGTTCATGGGAATGACTTACGGATGGATTTTACGAGCTAAGGGCTATAATTGTAAAGATCCTATTGGAAACATCGAGAATAGAAGCATATTTTGACAGAAAGACGGGTTTTATTTTGAATAAAACAGACTTAGTCATTTTTTACAAGTTTGGGACGTCTAGATGGTTGTCAAATTCTACTACCCAAAATCACTGGCCATTAGCATTTTAAAAATCTGTGAGCAAACAAGTTTAAATTCATTGGTGGGTTTTATATAAGACGACAGATGTTCAAATGGTGTCAAATTTCACATTGCAAATAGGGGCTATGTGGTGGTAAATCTTCGCTTAGGCAAGGACACGTGACATCATTCGGGCTCCTCATTATTTTTAAACTCCACCGGATATAAGCCTATATAATGAGCCAGGTTTATAAAGGTTTCAGGTTAGGCGTGATCAACATGGTCAAAGGCTAGGTAGCAACATCTTATGGAGCGAACAATTTTACTTCAACGCTGACAACCAAGATACGTGGAAGATTCATATTTGCTTGCATTTCGTAGTCCTGATAGGGTCTTTTAAATAATAATACACCGTAGATTTCATGGGACATTTTGATTGGCTCGTGTTTCGTAGATTTCATTCAAGAGCTAATTTGCAAAGGGTGTGGAGTTGTTTTATTATTCAAAGTTTCGCAGCTGTTAGGAGAGCTAATTTTTGAATGCGTGGAGCCTTTCTATTGGTTTGGTTTTCAAAACCTAATCAAATTTCTAATTAATAGATTCATGGAGTTGTTTAATTGGCTCATCTTTCACAAAATATAGTCGGGTCGACACCGAAGATTTGTGGTCAAGGTCAATTAAGGTTTCGAGCGCCTTAGGCAAGACTGAGCGTGCGCCCCTCCCACCTGGGACCAACGACCCACCTATATGTGAATGTTTTTAAAACAATTATAGACTTAGTATAACTCTTGACACATTTTATTAAAGTTATAAAGTTTTTTTCTTTCCTTTGCCATAACAAAACTATCAATGACATCATCATAATTTATTTTTGTAGTGATGTCATTTCAATTGTCAAAATAGAAAGGCTATTTAATCTAGTTTCACCCATTGTTGACCTTAAATTGATTTTTACTCTTGTTAGAGTGGAAAATGCTCTCTCGTAATCAGAATTTCCAACAGGAATGCAAAGAAACATTCGTATTGCAACATCTAGATTTGGGAACGTGGTGTCTAGTCCACTTTTTCTTAAATATTTTGACATTGATGATATACTTGTCAAGTTTTCACGCCTTGTTAATGCCTAGAAATGGATGCATTCAATATCAAGGAGGTTTCCAAGTCTCGTGTTATATGTTTTTACTAAAGAATTAGAGCATTTCAATATAATCTCTTTATCAAGATCTTTTAAATTGTTCAAAAATCCAAACCTATCATTTAACACACTTTATGCTTCATTTCTTCTTGATAATTCCTTATTAAGTTCTCTATAATAACGTAAAATGCCTCCACCCTCATATGATCCCTTCATGTTTCGGAATTTTGACATCTCTCGTTTCATCGAGTGAACTTTCTTTTTCTTTTTCTTTTATTATCAATTTTTACTCTTCTTTTCCACTAATGATCTTAGCATGTTGCTCATATGTATCAAAATTCTCTCTAATATTTTGAATATAATCTATCAATGAATTATACTGAGTCACAACCATGGTTAATTCAATGTCTACCTTTTGTAGATATTTTCTAGTTGCATCCATTCTTTCAAGAATACTATGCCAAATACAACACATCACACAAGTTTCTAACTTGTCTAGTTTTTCGTGAATACACTTTGCTTCATGTCACATGGTAGTTGTTTGATTTTTGTCTTGTGCTATATTTAGGAAAACATCTTGAATTTTACTATATCCCAAGAAAAGTGCTTTAATTGCATCAGCTCTAGTGACCATCTTGTTTCAGAAAGAGATTTTACAACGAGACAAATTCCATCCAAAAAAATTAATAAAATTTCCCACCGATAAGTTGAGGCACTTAGAAAAGTGTAAATAAGTTGAAGTACTGAAAAAAAATCTATAGTTGTTGTACAACATTCTGCAGCTAAAGATCCAACAAGATTTAAGGAATGCCCTGAACAAGGTACAAACTCAACCATATAGTTGTGATTTTTAATCCTATTTTGTAGACATGTGTATTTTCTAGACATGTTACTTGCATTATCATATGCTTGCCCTGACAATCTTTGATATTAATGTCATAGTCATCTAGTGATGTAAGTACAGTGTGCTTCTAATCACATGATTTGTGTCAAATCAAGGAATGTATTTTAAAAATTGTTCAACTAGAAAACCTTCTTGAGAAACATACCTTACCACAAATGCTAACTGGTTAGTGTGAGATACATCAGGTGTTGAGTCAACAATAATTGAAAAATATTTTGCGTTGTGGAGTTCTTCAACTATTTTGTTTATAACTTTTTATGCGATAAGGTCAATAAATTCATTATATGTTGTCGTGAGATAAATAATATGGAACTCCTTTTCCTCGCATTTCTATATTGTGAAATGTGATTTGCCAAAATGGGTCAAACTCTACAATAAGTTCTAAACACCCTAAAAAAATTATGTTTCTAGAAGATCCTAATAAATTGTCACCACCATGAAAGGAAATACCTCTAGTCGCAAGGAATTTCACAATTGCAACAATACGTTTTAAAACATTCCTCCAATACTCTACTTCATTTTGGTATTGACTTGCAAGTGTAGAATCAACTCTTCCCAAAACATTACTTCGAGTGATGAAATTAAGAATTGAAGTCCTGTGATCAGGGGAATCCTCATGCTCTCTTAAACTAGCCGATGCATTTTTCCAATCATTAAATCCAATTTTGGAAAATGTGGTTGATTTTGCTTGAAAAAGGCGACAAGGAATGCAATAAACAACTCCTTTTGACTCTGAGTAAAGCAACCATTCTCTTAATTTTCGTTCATTGTTTAAAAGTTTCCGTTGAAACAAATATTTAGAAACATATCTAAAACAATCTGAGTATTGGTGTTTTGAATTTGAAAAATCAACATTCATATCTTGTTTTGGTGTATTTAAAATTATATATTCTATTGTATCGTTGTCTATTACCCATTTTGCAGGATCAGGATCAACAATGAAATGTTCATTAATGATGGGTTGAACAATAGTATTTTCATTGTTCTCCTCTTGTTGTGTGTTCTCCTTCTCTTGTGTGTTTTCATCTCCTATTGACTTTGATTGTGTATTTTTGTCACTAACCGAAGAATAATTCTCATTTTCATTTGATGCACTTAAAAATATATTTATTTTAGGTATCTTTTTCAAAAGGGTTTTTCCTCCTCAATTTTTGTTTAGCTTTTTTCAAAATTGAGAACCACTTAATTTTTTAGGTTTTATCCATTTGAACTAACAGTTATTAAGTTACAATAACTACCCGAATACTTGTTGATAATGATGCTATAAATTATAATCAATACTATTCCAAAAGTGAAATAATATAAATACAATCAATAACAATTACATAATAAGAATAATTAAAAATTTAAATCAAAATGTAATAATATAATTGATGCAATTGAGAATAAAATTAATGCAACATCAAATGTAAGATGCTAGAGCAGTTAGGGTTTGATCACTTAGCTTTATGTTCTTCCAGACTTCCCCCAAGATGAATTTGAAACTGTAGTCTCGACTCTCACAGCTCACAGTGCCAACAACCAAAAATGCAACACAGTTCTATGAAAAATCCAAACGCAACACCTGCACAGTTCATATGAACTGATAATTATTTGACAGGACATAGGAGAATTAGGTAGAAGAACTGTGTAGATACAATCATACACGATCATCGATGACTGCAGTCTACACAACACATATATCTAGACTACATCTAAGACTAAGCATCAATAAATACTCATAAAGTCAGATATGAGAAATGCTTATGACACAAACAAGGTATGAGATTCTTTTTGGGACTAGTGCTTGCATAACTTTTTCTTCTTGAAGGATTTTTATTCTACTTCTAAATTCCTAGATCACATAGAATACTCAAAATAGCTTTTCCTCCTCAAAGGAGTCTGAGATAGGGAGATTCACTCTCTCTCTCCACCTGTTCATTTTGGTAGCTGAGAAGTAGGGGCATTACTTGCACGACTTCACATATATTTCAAGGCAGGGGAAATCTAGTGTGAACTAGGTAGCAATAGATATATCATATAAGTTTATAACATATCAATTGATTAAGCACAAGAGGCAATGCCTAATCCAATTTGGAAATCCTTGTAAGAATCTAAGAGCCTCCTTGTGAGACTGCAGTCTGCACTGTGAGATTTGCAGTCAATCAGAGCTAATGGTCTATAAATTTCCTTAAATAGAGAGAGGGCTGAATAAAATATTTCATAGATGTCTGGTCTTCTTTAGATGATAATTTCAGTAGGAAAAGATGAGACACTAACTTTCCTAAAATTTTGGTAGTGTAAGATAGAGAGGTTGATGTTAAGGAAGGTTGTGTACAGTGTGATATACGGTCATAGTCTAGGTCAAAGTAAAATTTAAGATAATCTTACAATCTATAGGTTGGTGATGCCTTGGACCAACAAACCTGGACATTAATAGTGGACACGAGGGGGCATTCAAGCTTTGGAAAAGAAGAATGATTACATATTATAGAAAAATGAAGATGGGATCTGCCTTGGAGAAAATAACAGATCTATCAGTACATTAACTCTTTTTTTCAAAGACTGATTGTATCACGCCCAGATTACAAATGTTTGAAAACAAGCATTAAATGAGATCTATAGAATTTCAAACTACATATCTTATTTGAATTTTGGATATTAGCCTTTTTTGGGATAACAGGAGAAACCTTATAACTCCATTAATCAATCAAAGTTTGAAAATATCCTGATCTCTATCATATTACTATTTAGTTGAAAAGTCTTAGATGCATACAATGATACAACTGGTTCAAAAATATCAAATTAAAACACAAATCAATCCACATATGACACCAAAAATAAAAAACCCTAATCAATTTTAAAGATATATTACTATCCATGTACCTGTGTTCTCTACGTAACTTCTGCCCATAAACTTGATTTTCTACTACTCAAACGCAGGATAATACAGATGAGCAGTCAAAATTCACTTCGCACCTTTGTTGGACCTCTCTGTCTAGTTGAAAAAACTGTAAAATTAAAATTAAGAGTCAGAATGTAATGTCTAAACTAAAATTTAAATAACCTTGGTCATGAGATTTGGAAATGAAAATTAAAAAGCACAAATACAACTCGCAAGTCGCAACAACAAGGTTATTCAGAAACCAGAAGTTCTGAATCCTGATAGAAGCTCAAGCCATCTTTGCATGAGTGCTTTGTCAGCCGCTTAGTGCTCATTGTCAATCGATACAGTCTATCTCTCGTGAGTTGTGACATGGTGACTGCCTATAAATTTATAAATTTATAATTTGTAACAGTAAACATAAAACAGTGTTGTCACCTATTGCCTGTCAACACTCAACAGTCAGCTCAAGCTGAGTGATCACATTCACTGAATCACTATTGTCTATAACTATTCATGAATTTGAAACTGCGCAACACTTGTAGTCTGTAGTGGGCACTGGGATTTGGGAACAGTGAACTGGGTGTTATAGTTTTACATTAATATCAATTCAAATTGTTTTTTTAATTTTAAACAATAGCCGATTGACTTGGACTTCCTAGTCGACTCCGCCACTTGGATTTTTTTTTAAATGTGGCGCCTCCTCATGCGCCCTAGTAACCGCCTAGGTTGCCTAGGGCAAGACACGCCCCTGTTTATGGTGCTTTTCTATTGTTCAAAAGTTCACAGCGGTCAATCAAGAAAAAGGTGGAGGTACGTGGTATTATATTATTGGTTCAAGGTTCATAAACTAACAAGTCAAATAAATCAAAATACTAAAAAGATAAAAGCGTGTGGAGTACTTTAATTGGTTCATACTTCATAGTTAAAGATTCATTCAAATTTAAATCGTAAAAGTTAAAGCATATGTGGCATATTTTTATTTATGAGATAATCATAGGAGGACACATGGCAACAGGTTAGGAGATAGACACGTGAAAAGCTCACCTCGAGCCAATTAAAAGTTGAAATGTGTCAAGTTCATGTGCATTACGACAGGATAAAACTTCAAAAGGCCATAACTTTTGATCTACAGCTCCAAATTTTACAAAATTGGTCTCGTTGGAAATCTCTCACCAAGCCCTACAATTTAGAGTCATTTATTTTAGGGATTGTAGAATTTTATAGGAAAATACATTTGCAACAAAAGAAAAATATGTGAAAGAAGATAAAAATAGATAAAGAATGCAAAGTAGCTTGTTTTTCATCTAGAAGATTTTAAAGTAGATTAAAGCATGAAAAATGAAGGAAAATATATTTTGAGCCATGTAGAGATTAGTTTTGGGAAAATATATTTTAAAAAAGTAGAAATAATGCATTCTTTCACACAAAAGGAGTTACTTTTGAAGCAAGAAAACAATTGCATTGTTTTATTCTATTTTTAAGTCAGACTTGCATGTCTAGGATTTTCTTATCATTCTTTTCTCTCTCGATTTCTATAAAATCTTCAAAAAACATTGTAAATTCATTATACTTATTCATTCATATTTTTAGAGCAATTCAGTCTTTCTAAGTGAGAAAGAAAGGGTCATGAGTGACTATTTGTGCTTATTCCACCTCTTGAGCAATAAAGGAGTTGTGTTTTACCTTCTACAATCTATATTTTATGCATAATTTTTTTAAACTAATTTTATTTTGTGATACTTGTCTATCCTTGTTTTATCAGTTTAATATCTCATGCCTTTATGCAGTCTTGTGTCAATTTAGAGGTCATAGATTGTGTTTGACAGGTTGTTTGCAGGATCTTGTTGTGGAGAAACCTATTCCCCCTTCTCGATAAGTGACAATCAATTCCATAACCCTTTTTTGAATCAATTTCAAATTGACTCAATTACTTGTAGTTTGTGTATGGTGTGTGTGGCTTCCTTGCTTCATCTATGTGATCCAAATAAGTTTGAAGTTCTCAAAAATTCTGATGTATCATGACCCTTTTTTTAGTTTTTTTATCTCTTTCCTATTATTATCCCCTTTTGAGTCAAATTGGTAGGATAGAGTTAGCCTTAGGAGATAGAATTAGTTTAGGTGTTACACTAGGGGAACCAACCCTCTTTGGAGACTCACTCCAACATACAGGTCACCCACAGCCTAATAGTGTTTCCATTTTTTCAATTAAAAGGATATTCAACATACCATTCTCCAAAGGGTGCATTTCAAAGTGACAACAGGAGGATCAGATGCCAATTGTTGGATGAGGTGTCATAGGTTAGATATTTTTTCCAATCTCGTAGAGTTGTGGAAGTCATTTAGGTATGGGATCGAGATCGCATATAGGGAGACTTGATCGTCGAAAGTGCAAGAGAGAGCATCGACAACCACATTGTATTTTTATTTCTTATAGATGATATCATAGTCATATCCCATAAGCTTAGAGACCTACTTTTGTAGAGCATGAGATGATACACGTTGTTCAAGGAAGTACTTCAAATTATGGTGATATGTCTTGATGCCATTTTGTTGTGGGGAATACAGAGTGGTTAATTCACGCTAAATTCCACATAACACACAAAACTCATTAAATTTTTTACTAATATATTCACCTCCATTATATGTTCTAATTCTTTTAATTTCAAAATTAGAGGCATTCTTAACTATGGATTTAAACTCTTAATTTTTTTACAAGACGTTAATTTTTTTCTTAATATAATATGACGAGGTCATTCTAGAGAAACTATCGACAAAAATTACATCATACAAACCTACACCGAGAGAGGGTACTTCAAGTGGACCTCTAACATCATTGTGAATTAATTCCAAAATTGAGAGGAATTAAGATCGTGATGTTTGTGAAATGGTTCATCTCGTTATTACCACGTAAGAAACTTTCACAAGTTTCATGATCATATTTCATCTTAGGAAGACCTACAACTAGGTTTAGATGAGACATTTCATACATTCTCCTAAAATTTACATGTCCTAGTATTTCATGCCAAAGTTGAAGATCATTTTTAGAAGAATAAAAAACATACTTCATAAATAAATCCATCAAAGATGTATAAGCCATTTTTCTAAATACCAGAAGCAATAACATCACTAAATTCATTTTTCACATACCATTTATTTTGCAATATGTAGACACCTATAATTTGGTCATTGATCTTATTACTAAGATCATGCTAACTATCCTATTCTCATGATAATTTACTACACTACGCTAGTGAATTACCCTTTCTAACCTCTTCTAAACCTCCTAAACCATGTTAATCCCTCTCTAACTGGATTCTATAAGCTTGTTTTCCTTTAACTAACCTTTTTAGGTTAATTAACTCTCCTATTTATTTTCTAAGAAGGATTTGACTTTCTAAACAAATATGTCACCTTTCTAAATAGGCACTTAGCTTCCTAAAATCTTGTTCACACCTAGCATGTTTTTCTAAAAAGCAACTTTTTCAACCTTTTTAGTCCCACATGCATCCAAAACATTATTTTCTCAAATCCATAAACTTTAAATAGAAGGGTACCCCTCCCACCTTTGGCTAAGAACTCTCTCTCTCTCTCTCTCTCTCTCTCAATTCTTATTTAAGTCAATCTTAGGTATTTTAGATTTATTTCATAGTTTATTTGAGTTATTTACTTGTTATTTTCTAAATCCTTTCAAAGATTTAGGTAAATGGGAGAAGCCATTAATGGTGAGCTTCCATTCTTAAGCTTTTGAAACATCAATAAACACAAAACTGATTACTAGAGCTTTAATAGGTTCACTTATAAATAGATTTCATGGAGTAGAGAACTAATATAGTCATGTTTAGAGGTTGATTGTTTGTTTCAAACTTTATAATATGCATGCAAATAGGTAGCTCTTGCTTATCTCTAATCTAATGGTCATTTGAGTTGTTTGTTCTAAAGCTTTTGGGGTTTTCTTTTGAGTTCTTACCCCATTTTATAAGATTTTGCAAACTTTTCATTACACACATTTGGCACGCCTAGTGGGACAAACCCCATAGTCCTTTTGAAATCATTTCTAAGATTTGTATGTCCATGTTTAATCATTGTAGAGATTTCTAGGGTTAAAAGGCTTGTATTTTAATAGATTTCATGTTTTAAACAAGCTAAATCTCCCTTTTGGTTAAACATTTAATGGGTCCAAGTTAGAAATAGATTTCCATGATCAACAACTAACTTGTTTTCTTCTAAAAATTTCATTTCCATGAGTTTTCAAGTTTTTTGCAGGGGTACATGTAGGTGTACTAGATCAGCGTGTCTTTGTCGAAATGGACGCGCACCATCTAGTTGTATTTTACACTATCAAAGTCATTTACAAAGGGTCATGTACCTATTGAACTATCGGTGTTTCCATTGATCACATGTGTATCTCAGATTCTCTAGATGCGCATGTTTATTTTTACATACCGTGTTGATTCCTCTTTTATCTTGCAGGCATATCCATCGGGAAGGAGGCGTCTCTATTGAAACCCTAACGTACCTATATTTCTACTCACGTAGGTGTTGGACTCATCAGTCATAAATTGTTTCCATGCGTACTCGTCGTGCCCTGGGGCATGTATCCATCGGCTGGACACACATGCATCGGCCTCAGGGTTGCAGTGTCCGAGTTAAAAATTGAAAGTTCTTTTCGAGTCAGAAAATCAAAAAATTAGGTTTTTCTAATTGTTTGTAGGTTCTAACAGGTGAGTAGTGGTGTTATTTTTTATTTTGTTTCACTAATTTAGTTAAAGTGTTTCATTTTCTTAGTTAATAGAGGTTTTCAAAGTGTGTATGCTCTTCCCTCGCACCTTCTAGGTGATCTTGGGAACTAAAAACACTTCCAAAACCTTCTTATTGCTTTCAAAAACACTTACTTTATGCTTCCTAATGGATTGATCTTTCAAAATTGGTTAAAACAAACTCAAACATTTTCAAAACACTTAAAAGTATTTTCCATAAACTTGTTTTAGTTGAGTTTTTGCGTTGTGTATGCTCTTCCTTCACACCTTTTGGTGATCTTAGGAATCAAAAGCAACACACAAACTCTCTTTTTGATATCATGATATTTTGTGGAAATTACTAACCATTTACATATAGGACCAAAAAATGCTTGTCGAAGAAAGGAGTTGCAAAACATGAAACCTCTACTACGTGTTTTCATGCAAGTTGCCAAACGGTGTGCTAATTAAAACCACATTAAGTTAAGAAAGATAAAAAATACACCACTTCACATCACATCAGACATTGTAGGTTTTAGAAAAGGGTACGTCCCTATCCGCTCAACTAGAACATAACCCCTTTGGCATAATGCCTTAAGCTACAACAATGGGGGTGGCTCTAGGAACCCTAAAGTAATCCACTGCTGAGTAACCTCATGGATGAAATAGGAATTATTCCACTTACCTACTTGACTAATTTTTACATTGTGAGTTAGAGTAAAAGTCAGTATGTATTCGACCGTACGTACCCAAAATTGTAAGGTACTGTACTACCAGAACAACGTGACAAGTTCCCCAATGATGATACAGGTCTCCTCGCAAGGTGTTCGGGATCCGGAAAAGCCCTCAGAGTATGCATTAACATCCCGCATGCCCCGCTTAGCCCCCGCGTCCTTTGTTTTCCCCTCTTTCCCTCTTTTCTTGGCCTTTTGATCTTCAGTGACAAAACCGCCGCCCCGCGCTTTCGGATCGGCGGTCCTTTACGCGCTTTCCGTAAAGCGCTTGATGTGACTCATGTAAAAGATCAACGTTTCACCGCCTTTCCTTGCCGACTTGGGCATGCATTTATGTTTTTGGTCCCCTGAATAGTGTTTGGCCATTGTTTATGGTTTTAGAGTTCGTTTGGTTTTGATCTTTGGGTAAATGAAAGCTATAAATAAGTGGCTTCTTGCTCAAGCAAATGGCCTCAAGTTTGCCTCAATAGCTCTTTGCAATAGATTTAGCTTTCATTTTGCTTAGAGTTCTTAGTTTAGTTCATTATATGCCTAGTTAGCATTGTTTTGCAGTTGGTAAGCCACATATCCATCTTGTGCAAGTGTCATTATCACTGTGTCTGCCCCTCATTCACTTTCAAGCTCTCATTTTCATAGTTCAGTCTTTTGTTCCATTTAGAGCCATAGTTTTAATTCTTTGCATGCTTATTTAGCATTGTCCAAATTGCTGGTAAGCCACATATCCAGCTTGTGCAAACAGTGTTGTTGTTTTATCCATTCCATTGGAGTAGAATAGCTTAGGAAGCCATTAAAGTTGCAGGTTTTGCTCTTCAAACAGGGTAGTTTCAGGTTCTGGTCGCTTTATGTTGCATGACTCGCAATAAAATCCCGCTAGGAATTGCATAAGCCAAGCTCTGTACTCTTGCGCTATCCCTCTCCTACTCACATTTTCAGTCTGCATTCTGAGCCGTCCTGTCCCAATATCTATTTCGTCGATGCCGGCATTACACGCTTTGCAGCTGGGATCCATGTGAACACGGAAGAACAAGGAGATCACACTTTGAGGGGACAAGATCACACACACCATCGATTCGCCACTGCTCATGGGAATCCAGTTTTTAACTTTCAAATTTCTAGTTAGAATCATATCAAATAAAGTAGTTAATTGCTTCATTTCAGTAATTTCTATTCTCGATATTGCCAGGGAAGCTATGAGGGTTGATAGTTTCTGAGAAACTATGATTCACTCCTCACTTCTGAGGTAGGATCGAGAATCTTGCAAGTAGATTAGGAAAGTTATTGCATTATTTAGAATAAATCTACAAATTACACAGACAAATAACTACACTCGGTTATTTTGTTTGTTTTAAATTGTTATTTAGTTGTTATTTCTAGATATATTTAAATAGCTGCTTTTCTTCTCATAAAGTTAAATGCAAAAATAGAAGTTATATATGTTTTAGTTTTATTCCACGTAGTTAGAATTTGCTTTATTACAGTTAGATTTACATTTCACTTTGTATGACAATCACGGGACCTTGGGAGCCCAGGGAATACATATTTGAGCCAATCGTGCCTCAACCAAACCTCGTCACAAAGAATAGATAGTCGACATAGACCAAAATCTCGTAATACAAGTCTTCCAAACAACAACAAATTTACAATTGATCGGTTCTCGGTTCTCGGTTGAGAGGGTTAAATATGAAGACGACCAAGCATACACGTTTTGGTCAAATCAACCGAATTACGACATTACCCTAGACAAAACATTCACATGAATGTAGAAGGGTTCGAAGAGAACAAACCTTTGGTTCGATCCTTTGCCACACACAAAGGTGGGAGACACTCTCACGTATATAGATACTAGTCTAAGGATCCAGGTTACACGAACGCCCTCGTGAGATATTCTCGAGAAAATCATGCAATTGTTGGTCCTAAACATAGAAAAGCGAGAAAGCATACGATTATTGGATACTAGGGATTAGGACTTGATTTCGTACATGACCATAACAGACCGCAACAACCAAGAGTCTACGGTTGCGATCCACAAGTCCCACACCCTAACGAATCCACAAATCAATCGGGATATAAACATTGGCCTACGCACACTAGTATTCCAATCCACTCCACTTCCACCCATCATCATCGAACAATTGTCCTTACTAGATACATCGCTAACGAAGCTAGATAATTCTCGACTAGGCCGAGAAATCGTCCGTAGAGTCAATTTTTTCTACCATCCACCATATGACCTTGTGCTGGGACGCATACGAAACTATCCCGGTCATTTTCCACGTATTCCACAACCCATAGATCGAATCACGCCGCAGCTCGATATTGATTGGAGCCTTCGAGCGGTCATCCTGGCGATCGATCTATCACACTACCATCCAAGTTAGAAGGGCTTTCTTTGCCTTAGATTCGTAAATTCCATTAGTGCGTGTCAAGACATTAGACTCGCCTAACTAGTTTTTCTGCATCCCATGCATATTCCATCCCCACCAGCTGTCTCGCGCACGACTCGGGGAGGTCGGGTGCACGCGGAAGAGTTACTGTAGATTCCCACGCTCACTTGTCGCTTTTCCGGCGTACAAAATTGGTGAACCCGACATGAACCAAACAAAATTAGTGAAGCTGACGTAAACTTCCTACTTTCTCATTCAGAGTCATAGTATCACGTGTTCTTTCACAAATCACCTTCGCTCCTTCCCATTATCCTCGGGTATTCATATACCCCCGAATATGTCGGGATTCGATGCATATGGCACTCTTGGCTCTCGAGGCATACTATGCCCAACATAACAGATAATCATCACCCTCACTCTCGGTATGGGGTAAAACCATTCAACTAATCGATTGTTAAGCACAAACTCCAAGACCGATATAGCTCGTCCTTTCAAACAGGGGGAGTTAGATCAACCCCATCAAACACAACAAACAGAGCCTTGAGTGCTCGAACAATATGACGTTTACTGAGAATCTGGTTCGTCTCCTCGATGCTACTTAGACCACAAGTTAGTAGGCAATCATATCCGTACCGGTCTTAGATGATGAATAATCGAATACGTTATCCTAGGAGTGAACAACACTCCACAGGGTATGTACCCCTCCATGGGAGGTTTACAAACACAACACGAGGTCTCTTTTAAGAAAATACCTCTATGCCACTTTGCATATAGGAAATACTCTTGGGGAAACTTGGCAGGATAGCTTGATCAATTCATAGCAGGATATCATATGCCTATACAACACTGTGGTATACAACAAATGCCGCTAAGCAAAAGCACCATGACTTCACCAAATGAAGTCATTTCAACATTAGTAGAAAAGTGAGAGGGTTAGAACTTGCTCAAGCGAGCCAAAATTCTCGGTTCATGCAAGCGGAAGTTCCAATCCTCCATACCACCCTGGCAAGTAGATCTCCTCACAGGAGTAGGCACATTAGGCATGCCTCCTCAGTATCCACAACAAATGCTAACAAGGCCCATCATCTCTAACACCATTCCTTCCGGTCTAGTATCAAACAATCCATTACTAGACAATATCCCGTCATACTTAAACATGTACTCCAAATCACCACAAGGAGATATGGTCTCCTCTCCTGGCCCTTTTGCTCAAACGCAGGGACTTCCCTATGCCCCTACCAATGCATACGCTGCGCCATATCAACAACCCATCCCACCATCACTCCCTCAGCAACCACCATCAATGGTCGAAACCTATGCGATAGGGACTTATTCAGAATATCTGAAAGAGCCCTTAGACTTCACCATACGAAGCATCATGCTTCCAAGACCCCTTCCCGATTTACCCAAGTACAAAGGTGAGGGAGATCCAAATGCGCATATCAAAGCCTACGCTACAGCCATACGTGAATTACTCCCTTGGGATGGGGTTGTTGCTAAAATATTCCCCAAAACCTTGGAAGGCATTGCTCTCGACTGGTATTATAGAATACCTGAAGCCTCCATCCATTCATTTAAACAACTTGTATTAGAGTTCATTAAGGCGTTCGACATGAACAAATTGTTGAGAACATGAATCAGGGAATTCTTGCACATCAAACAAGAACACAACGAATCTGTCGCCCATTTCATCCGGAGGTGGCGTACGCTTCTTTATTCTTCAAAGAAGTGCTCCAAACATGGATCGAGATGGAACTATGCGATTTATTCCTTTATTCTCTCAACAGAGAGGTGAAGGAAGAAGTCTAGAAGTTCCCACTAAGAACTTATGATGAAGTACTTGAGAGCGCTCTTCGAATAGATCAAGCAGCGATAGATAGTGGTCGTAAGACATATGGAACAAACGGGAGGTTAATCACCCCCAATCAGAACACTACAAATTATCCCACTACCACAAACATCAATCAAGGACCCAAAATCCTTAACAAAAATTGGGTGTAACAACGGATGGAGTAACCGACCAGCCCAAGAAGGTAAATGTTGTCAATACTCCATCACAAACAAACAACCAACGAAACAACAACTTTACCCCGACAATCAATACAATGGATTTTAACCATCCACAACAACAACAACAACAACGGTGAAATCCTATACAAGGGCCAGACAAAACTCATTTGGTTATCAAAACCAAAGCCAAAAACAACAAATGCAAAATTTTAATCCTAATAGGCAACAGTTTGATCAGAATTTTAGGCCACAATATACACCAAACCAACAAAACAGGAATTACAATCCCAATTCTTATTGTGGTTTCCACAAAATTCAGGGTCATGATACTAGAACGTGTCGTGACTACAATAAATTCATGCAACGTTTACCAGAAGAACAAAGACAGTTCTTCACAGATTTGTTTTTGGCAGATCCCATGTCATCACCACCAAACACGCTAGCAGGGGCAGTTTCCCCTCAGAATGCTCCCCTCAAGATCTTTAATGATCCACTCCCAAATCATGATAATAATAGACTAAATCCAACTGGGACGAACAAGGGTGCAATACCAGGAAACAATGATCACGAAGCCTCGACTTCACTAAATCCATCAGTTGCGCCACAGTTGGGAAGTCAACCGAGACCCAAGATAGTCAGTTTGGTAGAGCTAGACGCTGAGCTACCTATCGAAGCTATAACAAGAACATGAGAGTATTTCTCTCAACCAAGCCCAAGTCATCTGCCAGAAACAGATAAGAGTCAGCAGATAGTAGAAAAACCCATCGGTGCCTATGATTTAATTAGTGACCTAACAAAGACCTTCTCGCACATTTCATTTTTAGATTTACTAAAGAACTCTCCTCCTCACAGAGCTGCTCTTTTAGAAGCATTAGGTCTAGGTCATCTAATTAACATCACTCCACCTCCTGAAACACAAGTAAATCACGTAGATTTTGATATCCACCCTCCGGGGCAGCCGGACAAGGATGTCAAATTCATATTCGAAATAAGTAAAATGCCCACAGATGCCGAGGTCACACGCCGAGGTGATCCACCTTACACTTACAAGTATGGATTTATAATAACTATGTAAAACGCAGGCGATGGTTGTGATGGGGCGCGAGCTTAACATAGTTCCCTTCTCTTTCCTCCAAAACTAGGATTTGGGAAACAAACCGCTCCACCACTCGAAATATGTTGAGAGGCTATGATAACCTTAAAGCCACTTCGATAGGAACCATAATATTGCCAAATCACCTTAGGACCCAAAACAATCCCCGATTGAGTTTTATATTATAGATCGGAAACTAATTATAATATGATACTCGTGACCATGGATACACCGAATGAAGGCAATCCCTTCTACGTTATTCCAAGAAGTAAGATTCTTGCATCTAGGAAAGGTATTTGTAGCCAAAGGCGATCCAAAACCTTTCGATTTGCACCTAGCTGATTTAAAGAAAAGACCAGGTGTGCATTCAGAATTTGAACTTCCAACAAACCAACTTAATAAACCCACTGACCCAAAACCAGAGGAAAATTTGGTACCTACGACGGATCTTGAAGCTATCAGCATAGCCAAAACAACCCCAACCCCCAAAGATAAAGCTAAAGAAACGGTATCATTAGGGACTACTGCAAAAATCGTTGAGTTAATAGAACAAGATTCACCAATGTTCTTACCATTTGATTCAGTAGGCATAGGATATTCCCTAGGTGTTGGTTCCCTTCCAGCAGAGGACCTCTGTATGGTAGAAGTAGAGTGCGCAAACACAGCAGATGCCCCAACATCTATACTCCCGACTAAGTATTGGACTCTCCATTTCGACGGAGCTAAATGTCGTTATGGAGCGGGGGCAGGTATAATTCTTACTTTGCCCGAGGAGAAAGTCCTCCCATTCGCCTTTAAGTTAAACTTTGAATGCACAAACAACGGCGCTGAGTACGAAGCCCTCCTCCTTGGCCTCACCTTAGCCAAAAGAATTGGTGTTGATAACATCAAAGTCTTAGGAGACTCACAATTAGTGGCAAACCAAGTTTCTGAGGTATACGAAACCAAAGCCGAACACTTGCAGCTTTACAAAAATGTTGTATTAAATTTAAGCAAGGCATTTAACTTCATATCCATTGAAGCAATCCCGAGAGAAAATCTTCTCGCCGATTCAATAGCAACTTCAGCATCACGTTTTACTCCAAGCAATGAGTTAGAAGATACCCAGTTCACGGTGTCCATTCGTGATGAACCATTGATAAAAATAATGACAAATCCTCTTTCAAGCGAAAGTGAATCTACCGTCCTGGACCGTATTGATAGTGATGCGGCTACTTTGGATTACTTAAACACCTATGCAGCACTACATCTCTCCTATCACATGCTAGATTTATCCTTAATTCCACATTCGTCTTCCTACTTCGGAAATCCCGTGATGGATCTTCCCTCACAAATGGAACCTAGCATATACGCAGTAGAAAATGGGGATGATTTGGATTTACCTCCAGCACCACCTGAATTCGAAGAGGGTAACACCTCTTTGATCGAAGAAACAATCAATGTCAACATCGGGACAGATGACGAACCAAAAATCTTGAAATTGGGATCATCCTTAACCCCAGAAGAAGTGGAAATACATACACGGATCCTCAAAGAACATCAGAAGGCATTTGCATTTAATTATAAGGAGATGACAGGAGTCGCACCCCACATTGTGGTGCACAACCTCGTCACTAAATCAGATGCAAAGCCAATTAAACAAAAATCAAGACCCATGAAGCCCAAAGTAGCTCTCATGGTAAAGGAGGAGGTAATAAAACTCCTTTAGGTAGGATTCATCAAGCCAGTCGACTATTCCCAATGGGTATCTAACATCGTTCCTGTTCTCAAGAAGAATGGAAAGATACGCATCTACATAGATTTTCGAGACATCAACAAAGCATGTCCTAAGGATGACTTCCGTTTCCATCTATTGATGTCATTGTTGATGCAACAAATTTGGTTTGAGCTTTTGTCCCTCATGGATGGATTCTCGGGATATAATCAAATCAGAATATCTGAGCAAGATCAAGCTAAAACTACGTTTATAACTCCTTGGGGAACCTATTGCTATGTTGTTATGCCATTCGGTCTCAAAAATGCTGGTGCTACATACCAGCGGGCTATGACATATATATTTCACGATCTAATTCATAAAATCGTGGAGTCCTACGTAGATGACTTGTTGGCTAAGGCCAAGAAGCGTTGTGACCATCCGGAAGTACTCTGCGTCATTCTTTCACGCCTAATAGAATACGGAGTCACGCTAAATCCAGAGAAATGCGTCTTTGGTGTAACGGGAGGGAAGCTCCTAGGTTATATCATATCGTCACGAGGGATAGATGTTGACCCAACCAAAATTTGGGCTATCCTCGAAATGGTTCCACCTTCGGATGAATCTGGAATTAGGTCATTTCTCGGAAAGTTAGGTGCAATCCGAAGATTCATCCCAGACTTGAGCTTCGCCATTCATCCAATCAACAATTTACTCAAGAAAGACTATAGCATTGATTGACCGAAGATCGTAATGAAGCCTTTGATGCGCTTAAGCGTTTCCTATTATCACCACCTACGCTAATGACACCTAAGCTAGATCACCCTAATTCTATATTCACGAGCTACCGATGTCTCGGCTGGCCTATATGTTAGCTCAAGAAGACGATAACAAGAGAGAACGCATGATTTATTTCATCATCCCGAACGCTCGCTTCGACTATGAAACATGCTATACACAAGCAGAACGAGAATGTCTCGCCATAGTCTTTTGCACCAAACGCCTAAGACATTATATGCTAAACCAGAAACAAGGGTCATGGTAAAAATAGACCATTTACTGAACTTTCCTCCCACAAGGGTCATTGTCTAAAAAGGGTTGGACGTTTTATAACCTTAATGGGAGAATTCGAATTAACATTTGTAAATCAGAAGTCGGTTAAAGGACAAATCATCGCAAATTGGTTAGCTGACAACCCATTAGACGGAGGCGATTTGGTAGATTTAGACTTTCAAGATGAGTGCATATACTACATCATTGAAACCCGCCCTCTATCTCTGAGTGTCCTTGGTACACTGATATCATTAATTATATCATAGACCATACGTACCTAGAAGGAGTTACACCGCAACAAAGAAGGTGGTTACGCATTATCGTAGCTAAATACGTCATTATAGAGCAGGGTGTCTATCGAAAAGCATTCGATGGAATGCTCCTAAGGTGTGTCGACATAGAAGAATCCAAGAAGATTCTCCATGAATCTCATAGCGGAATATGTGGAGGCCACTTCGGTGGCCACGCCACTGCTCAAAAAATACATCGAATGGGCTATTTCCGGCCCACTCTAGAACATGACATGATAGAGTTTGACGCAGTTATGTCATAAGTGCCAAGAATTCTCCCATGAGATTCATATGCCAGCACAAGCTCTACAACCAATCGCTACTCCATGGCCCTTTTCTACATGGGGTCTTGACTTAATAGGGAAATTCTCTCCCTCATCCACAGACGGCCATAATTTTATAATCACGCCACCGAATATTTTACCAAATGGGTGGAGGCCATGCCTCTTACTACTGTACTGGTTCTCTGTGATCGCCAAGTTCATTTTGAACCAAATCATTTCTGCAGTACGGTATCCATAAATCATTATCTCTCGATAATGGAACTTCTTTAAGAATGAAGAGGTTCAAGCGAACTATGCAATAAATTTAAGATAAGCCATCATACGGCTTCCTTGTATTACCCTGCCAACGGACAAAGCAAAGCGACAAACAAGACACCTCAAAGCCATTATCCTTAAAACGGTAAAGAAAACAAACGAGATTGACATTTAAAGTTATATCCGGCCTTGTGGGCCCACCGAGCCTCAATAAGAACACCAACGGGAGCAACTCCTTTCTTGCTTTGGTATTTGGGCGTAAGCGAGTTCTCCCGCTTGAGGTCGAAATACCCAATCTCCGCATTTCACTACAAGGGATTCTCGGATGAAGACGCTACAGAGAAATCACGTCTTTCCCAACTAGAAAGCCTAGATGAAACTAGGTTAGATGTCGAATAACATGCAAGGCATAGAGCTTATGCTTTGACCGAATGTGCCGGCAAGATAACAAGAAGGTCTATGAACGCGACATATACGAAGGTGATCTAGTTCTAAGGCTAGATAGCGGATCGACAAGAAGACCGCGAAGGAAGGAAATTCCGCCCAAATGGTTGGGCCCATACCAAGTCATGAAGGACTACGGAAATGGTGCTTACCTCTTATGTACGCTAGAAGGTGAGGAATTTGGTGAAACAGTCAATTCCCTGCACCTCAAGCGGTTCTACGCATAAGCAACTAGCACTACTTGCATAATTATCTACATTGCATTTTCATATAGATTAAGATCATTTTGTCCACTTGTTTCTTACATTAATTGTGATCAAGGAATCTATTCTCAAAGCAATTCACTACAAACTCATGATGTTTTTGGCATAAAGCTCTTTAATCATACCTCTCCATCTTCATACATCATCGAATCATCTCGGAATCTTTTATCAAATAAAGTCAAACATGACAAAGTCTTAACGGTAACCATACCAAGATCTGCAAGTTTATTCTCACTTTGATTTCTTCTTAGGATAGGTGTCTTGCCTATGGTCTGTTCTAGAAGCTTCATGGTGTCACATCTATCCCATATATGCATCTCTTTGGAAATGAGCACATACTGACATTTTAATCAAGAAAACAAGTCAACAAGTGATTAAATAGAAAATTTTAAATTTACACATTTCCTTGCCCCACCAACCTTCGGTGATGAGCTTGCGTCTCTTACTAGTGACGTAGGGTTGGGAAAGGATGGAAATGCCCTTACTCACCTATGCCTTGCCCACGGTGATAAACCCACGCTTCTTACTAGTAGCGCGGGGCAAAGTGTAGGGGATCCTCTTGACAAAGCAAACGTTAAAGCATCATAAACAAAAATTCAAACTTTGAGTCAAAAACAAATGAATCGATGTTCAAAATTCCAAAAATTAAAATCCTAAAACCCGTGATCTTGTCTACTATGTGGCCATCTACGGGTCTAAGTCCTGGATAAACCGCAAAACAAGTGCATTCTAAACTATGAAGTCATTCGGGTAGAGTAAGCAGTAGCTTCCAATTTGGTCCCGCCCAAAGCTTTGTCTGTCTTTCATCACTATCGTTTCACCACATTTCATAACTTGCGCCCTTCTTGACTCTCGGTGATGAGCCCTCGCATCTTACTAGTTGCGTGGAGTTAGGAATGGGGAAAATTAATCTGTTCATCGTACTGGTTATATTCATCACTCTGCAAAACAAACATGAGGTATCCAAATTGCTCACAGAAGCTAAGATTCAAAATCACAATATATCTACATTATCATGTATCAGCATCATGAAACACAAAAAGAAAGCAAACATTTGCATCATCTGTTCTCCATTGCATACATTCTAAAAAGCATATAAACATACATCATAGTATACACAAGGAAACTGGAAATAGAAAGGAAAACATGAGTGCCAAGCTTTTGATCCAAAACGAATGCGTATATATAAATAATCAATGTTTATATACAATGCCATCATGCACTAGGCATGGTCAAAATGCTCAAAGAGCCCGTGATATACAAAAGAATATATAAATACAACATGCGAGAGCCAAGTGGCCTCTCAATCCCTATGCGACCCCTCCGAAGGTGCACGCCCACGCCTAGGACTCCGGCTACGCCGGCGCTCTGAATGTACGGAGGGCTCGGGGTCTCGAGGAGCAGCCTGCGGTCTCACCACGAGAATGGCTCCTCATAAGGCGCTTAGCCATCCTATAGCCCGCTAACTCAGTGCGGAGGGTCGACACCATCCTGGCCACATGCCAAACGGAGTGAAGACATCGGTATGTCTACCGGCACGAGGGCTCGAGGGCTCCGGCATCTGGGGACTGGAATTAGTACATAACGCCCGTGCGGGTCCTATCCATGGGGATCATCGCTAAAAATACAAGGAATCGGTACATACCCCGTGGATCAAATCCCGCCACTCGTCAACAGCCTTTTGCAAATGGTTTTAAAACCGCTTTAAAGGCGTATGTGAAGCAAAAAAATGACCATTTAACCTAAAAATGGAGCCTACCCAGTAGGCGCCCCCCCTAGATGGACCTCTTAACACTAGCATTTTCAAAAATGACCCCCCCATTACAACAAATTTAGCATTTCAAATTTAAGGGGGGAAAAACACAAAATTAAAGAAAACCAACCTGTGATCTAGCGGGCGGTGTTCCGCACGTGGAGGCATGATCACGATCTCGCATGGGATGTTTGACTCTACTCACGCAAGAAACCGTCACCGTGGGTCCCAGAGCTCAAAAACAATCAAATCAACTCAGCAAAATGAATAGGAAAATGGACCCACTTTCATATATATAATACACTGCTGATTCGCTTTTAAAAGAATTTTTCGCAGTTTGGAGCGCCGATGGAGGTAAGTTCCTATCCCCGCATGAATGGTAATGCTCTCATTCCCTATTATTTTAGCGTTTATTTTCCAAATTATTGTATCTATCCTGACTTGAGTTCTCTTTTCATTTTGCAGGTAAGGAAGGGAATTTTGGATGGCGTCATTTCAACACACGACGTGTAAGGTATAACTCCTAAACTTCCCATTTCGGGACTCGCCACATACTCGGACCCACCGCTTTATGCCTCTTCATGGCTAAAACGCTTCTCCGAGGGGGCAATATCTACGTACTCCAAAATTGTAAGGTATACTTGTACTACTGCAACAACGTGACAAGTTCCCCATGATGATACAGTCTCTCCTCGCATGCTGTTTGGGATCCGGAAAAGCCCTCGAGTATGCGTTAACATCCCGCATGCCCCGCTTTAGCCCCGCGTCCTTTGTTTTCCCCTCTTTCCCTCTTTTCTTGGCCTTTTGATCTTCATGGCAAACCGCCGCCTGCCCGCAGGGCGGCGGTCCTTTACGCGTTTTCCAGAAAGCATTTTGACGCGACTCACGTAAAAGATCAACGTTTCACCAGCTTTCCTTGCCGACTTGGGCATGCATTTATGTTTTTGGTCCCCTGGAATAGTGTTTGGCCATTGTTTATGGTTTTTAGAGTTCAGTTTGGTTTTGATCTTTGGGTGAATGAAAGCTATAAATAAGTGGCTTGTGCTCAAGCAAATGGCCCGAAGTTTGCCTCTCTCCTCAATAGCTCTTTCGCAATAGATTTAGCTTTCATTTTGCTTAGAGTTCTTAGTTTAGTTCATTATATGCCTAGTTAGCATTGTTTTGCAGTTGGTAAGCCACATATCCATCTTGTGCAAATGTTGTCATTACGGTCTGCCCCTCATTCACTTTCAAGCTCTCATTTTCATAGTTCAGTCTTTTGTTCTATTTAGAGCCATAGTTTTAATTCTTTGCATGCTTATTTAGCATTGTCCAGCTGTTGGTAAGCCACATATCCAGCTTGTGCAAACAGTGTTGTTGTTTTATCCATTCCATTGAGTAGAATAGCTTAGGAAGCCATTAAAGTTGCAGGTTTTGCTCTTCAAACAGGATAGTTTCAGGTTCTGGTCGCTTTATGTTGCATGACTCAATAAAATCCCGCTAGGAATTGCATAAGCCAAGCTCTGTACTCTTGCACTATCCCTCTCCTACTCACATTTTCAGTCTGCATTCTGAGCCGTCCTTGTCCCAATAT
The DNA here is from genome assembly GCA_018340775.1 of Taxus wallichiana var. yunnanensis. Taxonomy (NCBI): domain Eukaryota; kingdom Viridiplantae; phylum Streptophyta; class Pinopsida; order Cupressales; family Taxaceae; genus Taxus; species Taxus wallichiana. The sequence goes on from CM031238.1 coordinate 828,822,615, forward strand.
CTATTTCTGTCGATGCTGGCATTACACGCTTTTCTGGATCCATGTGAACACGAAAGAACGAGGAGATCACACTGAGGGGACAAGATCACACACACCATCGATTCGCCACAGCTCGCTGGGAATCCGTGTTTTAACTTTCAAATTTCTAGTTAGAATCATATCAAATAAAGTAGTTAATTGCTTCATTTCAGTTAATTTCTATTCTCGATATTGCCAGGGAAGTTGTGAGGATTGATAGTTTCTGAGAAACTATGATTCACTCCTCACTTCTGAGGTAGGATCGAGAATCTTGCAAGTAGATTAGGAAAGTTATTGCATTATTTAGAATAAATCTACAAATTACACAGGCAAATAACTACACTCGGTTATTTTGTTTGTTTTAAATTGTTATTCAGTTGTTATTTCTAGATATATTTAAATAGCTGCTTTTCTTCTCATAAAGTTAAATGCAAAAATAGAAGTTATATATGTTTTAGTTTTATTCCACGTAGTTAGAATTTGCTTTATTACAGTTAGATTTACATTTCACTTTGTATGACAATCACGGGACCTCAGGAGCCCAGGGAATACATATTTGAGCCAATCGTGCCTCAACCAAACCTCGTCACAGCAATAGTCGACATAGACCAAAATCTCAGAATACAAGTCTTCCAAACAACAACAGATTTACAATTGATCAGTTCTCAGTTGAGAGGGTTAAATATAGAAGACGACCAAGCATACACGTTTTGGTCAAATCAACCGAATTACAGATTACCCTAGACAAACATTCACATGACTGTAGAAGGGTTCGAAAGAGAACAAACCTTTGTTGTGATCCTTTGCCACACAAAATAAGCGCAGAGACACTCTCACGAGATATAGATACTAGTCTAAGGATCCAGGTTGCACGAATGCCTGTGAGATATTCTGAGAAAATCATGCAGTTGTTGGTCCTAAACATAGAAGCTGAGAAAGCATACGATTATTGGATACTAGGGATTAGGACTTGATTTCGTACATGACCATAACAGGACCGCAACAACCAAGAGTCTACAGTTGCGATCCACAAGTCCCACAGCCTAACGAATCCACAAATCAATCGTATATAAACATTGGCCTACGCACACTAGTATTCCAATCCACTCCACTTCCACCCATCATCATCGAACAATTGTCCTTACTAGATACATCGGCTAACGAAGCTAGAGAATTCTGGACTAGGCCAGAGAATCGTCCGTAGAGTCAATTGTTTCCACCATCCACCATATGACCTTGTCTGGGACGTACATGAAACTATCCCAGGTCATTTTCCACGTATGCCACAACCCATAGATCGAATCACGCCAGAGATCGATATTGATTGGAGCCTTTGAGCAGTCATCCTTGCTGATCGATCTATCACACCAGTCCAAGTTAGAAGGGCTTTCTTTGCCTTAGATTCGTAAATTCCATTAGTGCGTGTCGAAGACATTAGACTCGCCTAACTAGTTTGTCTCGCATCCCACGATATTCCATCCCCACCAAATGTCTCGCACGACCTTGGGAGGTCGGGTACGCGAAGAGTTACTCCGTAGATTCCCACGCTTGCTTGTCGCTTTTCCCATCATACAAATGCGACCCCGGTGAGAATACACAGAATGCATTTATTTCTCATCGTATTTTAAGGTGGTAAAGTAAAGATGAGATACTCCTTGGGAAACCTTGGTAAATCGATCTCACATTTAGACAAACTGTTGACACCTAGTTGAGTGATCTTTTTAGGAAATCCATTTTGTCTTGGAGCCCACTTTACTAGTCCATTGTCACATCTTGTCGAACCATCATGAAGTGATGACTTACTTGGAGTCTAAACCTTGTTTTTTGAACAAGGAAAATAGTCCACTTGAGTTAGATCTAAGTGTCTTTCATCACGAAATTAAATGATGTATCACTTAGCTTGGTTTCTTTCTCACCTTCGGATGAGGTGAAACTCGCCCAAGTGGTGCTTAGTTTATTTTCATCTTTTGATCTATACCTTGCATTCTTGTTTCCCATTTGGGACGAGAAGAAGGCATACCTTGTAATTCTTATCATAGGCATTATTCACCACTTTTTTGTTCTGTTTACGCCCATCCATGTTTGCGGATGGGTTGTTAAACGTCTAAAGTGTGTAAGTACATTTTCACGTCTTTGATAGTCCTTTGATCTTGATTTCAAGATCGTCTTCATTGCTACGATTTTGGTTCATCATTATTTCTCCTTAATTTGTTATTTTTGCTCGCATTTTAGCTATAAAATTACGGTACTTACATCTTTTTTTTTTTTTGAGAAATGGGTATAAGTCCCTTTATTGTATCGTTATGCTACTCACATGAATAATAAACTTCTTGTTATACTTATACCTAGTTTTGGTTCCAACATCATCTAAGTCTTTTGAGAGTGTTAACACTGCTTTGTTTATATTATGATAACATCATCTTGATACTAACACCTTGCTTGCTAGGTTAACATGTTAAGATAGTGTTGTTACGCTATCCACATTCACAACTTCCATTTTCAAAAAACTTAGATTTTATCGGCATTATCACTTTGGTACTTAGGCCTTGTTAGTATTCTAACTCTACCTATGTGTTGATAGGGTATTGTTACCATCTATCTTGAGCCCTTCGTTGAAATCATAGTTTAGGGTATAGTCTTGTTAAACATCAGTTTGAGTGATTATTTGGTTTGCTAGAGTGTTCATATGATTGTTCTTTGAACGATAATAATTGCATAACATTGCATTTAGAACACACTAGGATATTTTAGACTTCAGAAAACTTATACGACATATGCCTAGGTTTCATATAATTTTGAATACATTTAGACAAAACCTAGTATAACTTCGACTAGTAATGCCAAGAATCACGAAAATGGCATCTAAACCAAATGAGCATGACTTAGAAGAAAATCCTTTTGCATCCTTCCCATTCAGTGGTAATAACTTAGCACCTCTATTTTCGTAAGTCAAAGACACAGAACCTTTAGTCGATAATAGTAGAGAAGAATCTGATTCTTTTGAAGAACAACATAAGTTAGATTTACTTTGATTCGACAAGCTCCTTTATTATAACAAAGATCAAGTACTCACAATATTTCTCGTTAGGATCTAAGGTTCCACAGAATGCGAAGTGGAGGCTAAAATAATTAATCGTAAAATAGAAGAGTGACTATCCCTCTTAGACATGGATAACCCCTTTGACATAGGGTATACTTCCACTTCCAGAAAACATAACAAAAACACTAAGAAGACCCATCAAAACCAATTGCGATTCGCAAAGACCTTATTCTAAGACTTCACCTAGAGTAAAAGTTGAGCATGAGTGCAAAGGCTCACCGGCTCCTAAGTTTGACAAGGAAGATGATATCTTAGTGGAAGAAGAGATCCTCCAAAAATAGATATTGAAACTCATTCAAAAGTTAGCAAACTTAGGCTCTTCGAGTAGGAATGTGCATAAATATAAACTCAAGATGAAATCTAGTGAGTTTCACTTTGATCCATATGATGATGCAAATTTTAAAGTTGCTAAGGTAAATAGACCGGTATCACCTACAAAGGAACAACTCATTCAACATGAGTTACAATCAATGAAGAACACACTTACTACACTATAAGAAAGTAACATAGGACATAGTAGGAAGTACTTATATGAAGAACTATGTCCTTACCCCTTTGATAAGGACATGTTGCGACAACCGTTTCCAAAACATTTCACCATTCCTAAGTTTGACAAATATAAGAAAGAAAGGTGATCCTTGTGATCACATCAAATACTTCTACATGGCTTGTTAAGAGGTCGCATATAGTGATAATTTCTTAATATGATTATTCCTCGTAGCCTAGGAGCACTGACATTAGAATGGTTTTTTAGTATACCCAAGGGATCCATTACGACATGGCCCGCACTAGCTAAAATTTTTGTGCGACATTACTCCTTCAATATGGAGAATGATATCACCATGAACAACCTTTGCAATGCAAAATAGAAACCTAATGAGACCTTTGTGGGCTTCTTACAGTGATGGCGTGGATTGACAAGCCATTTCCTTTACCCCTGCTAGAAAAAAATCTAGTAAGCATATTCATTCCTAACTTAAACCCAAAAATAGCCTTTCATTTACAAATGCACTGTGGATCTAACTTCAAAGAAGTTATAGAGAAGGGTAGTCAAATAAAAAAGGATCTCATTGCAAAGGGTACACTTAAACTGGTCATCAAGGACAAACATGAAACAAAACCCTTAGATAAACCAAAGTTCTTCAAAAAGAACAAACATGTCGTTGGCAATGACATTACGGATTCCAAAAGAGTCCAAACTGTACAAATTGGTATGCTTCTAAAGCTTTCACAAGGACCTCACCCAAAGGAACCCACCAAATGTACGTTTACACCGCTAACTGAATCATTATCCGTCATATTTAAACAGTTAGATGTAGTGAACATGGTGTAGTACCCAACCGTGATAGTACCATATCCAGAGGATGCTCCAAAACCGGGTTGGTTCAAAGAGCATGAGTATTGTGATTTCCATCATGTCAAAGGACACAAAACTGATAGGTTCTTGAGACTACAACATTATATACAAGACCTCATTGAAGAGGGGAAAATCATTGTAGATTCCCCTTTGACTCAGGACAAGGTCCTAATGAGAAAATGGGTATCTTCAAAGAGCCCTTTCCTAACCATGTAGATAAGAAGAACAAGAAGCCGATCATAGACAAACTTCTAATGACTATAGGATTGTTGCTTATGTCTATCCAACTAATGATAGTCCCTTTGATTCCCTTATAGGTTATATCCGTTCATCTGATGAACAGGTTAATACTATTAGGATCTTAGAAAAAAGTTGTGTTATAGGAACACAATGCGCTAGCTTGATCATATTGGATCCCCACTGCTTCTCGGGAAGGTCATTACAATTTAATAGAACAATTAGAGAAGACACTCACTAGGATATCAATTTTAGATCTCTTCAAAATCTCTACTGCTCACAAAAACATATTATATAAAACATTGTAGAGTTCAGGAGTCTCCACAGATGTAGATCCCGCGCACCTTCAAGTGATGATTGCACACCTTGATTCCAATGATCATATCACTTTTGATCGCACTACAATCCCATGTAATGATTTAGAGAACAACCTACCCTTATACCTAGAAGTAGTTGTTACTCGTCATAAGATCAAGAGAGTGCTTGTGGATGGTGGATCTGGTTTAAATATTTGCACTTTGAATCTAGTTAAGCAGTTGGGCCATTCAGAAACAAATATAGGGGCTAAAACTATTACAATCACAACATATGATAATGAGGAGCATGAGTCAGTAGGTACTATAGTAGTTCCTATGGAAGTAGGGCTAACATGTCACGATACAACTTTCCATGTCCTCAACTTGGATCTTCCCTATAACATGCTCTTGGGATGCTCATGGATCCATGCCATGCAGGCCATTCCCTCCAACTTCCATCAGTGTATCAAGATGTGCCATGGAGGAAAAATAATCACCATTCAGGGTGATCCAGAACCATTCACACATTGTAGAGCATTACAGTTTTTCTCGTGTGGCTTATGAATGTCCTTCTGTGGATATTGTTGTTCCCTTACAAACATAAGCTATAAAGGAACGTGTGGATCTAGACACACTCACTCCTTGTAATTAGAACTTTTTGTCATTGGTCAACCCTTTCTCATCATGGGAGGAAACATTGGCAAAATATGGCCCAAGTGAGCGGTTTACTCTTCAATGGGGCCTTACTAATATCGACCTTTCGATCACCCAGACGCGGTGAAAACCTTACTTTCAATTCAAAAGCACTGAAATAGATGTCCTAAACCCTTTGATAGATTCATCCCTAGTGGTCTCTTGTCTGAGGAAAATATGTTAGAAGATCCCACTAGAAGAGTACTGAAGGTACCATGGCATCATGCCATCAAGCCCCACAGTATATCAAAGGCCACCGCATGATGTATGTCATGGGTTACAATGGGTTTGGATGTGGTATCAATGCACAAGGACGGTTAGAACCCATCCCCATTCCTCATTTCAAAACCAACAAACATGGTATTTGAATTGGACCTCATGACGATCCATCTATTGAGATCGATGTTATCTCTTATAAACGTGAGGATGACTTATCTCATTCCTGATAGTGATGCGCTTTCCCAATATAGCCTCTACGAGGATCTTGCCTCCACAAACCTATTCCCTGATTCAGTTATCTTTACCTTATCCAGATCAAATTCCCGATCCAATTATCAAGTAACCCTTATATATCCAGAACTTGTAGATTAGGACCAATAATTTCATTTGCCACTCAATTTATTTGAAAATGACGAGGTATTCAAATAATTCATGGGACTCGGGAATTCTATTCCGATTGGGGATCACAAGAAAGGGTTTTCTATCAAACTAGACACATCTAAAAATTCAAATATCCCCTTCTAGGAATGATGCTACATCTCATTAGAATAAAATTGTCTATAGAAACCCTAAAAACAATGTGAATAGTAGCCTTGAAAAGTTATCTTTTACGATAACACCGAAAACAATAGAAAATATATCAAAAACTATCCCACAAAAACAAAGTTTTAGTTTTCTTGGTTTATTTATCTTAATTTTTTTCTTTAGTTGTCGGTTTGTCAAATGTAGATTGCATCTTATTTCCTTGTTGTATGTGTTACATCAGATTCATTTGCTTAGGTTAAGTTTTACGTAGTTGTTGCATGTAGTTCATTTTATCGTGTATACTTGTATTATTTTTATTCATTTTGTTTCCATTGCATTATATGAGATGTTTACAAGATTGAGTTCAAATTCTTACTTCAATTGAGTGTTTGTTTATTTCATTCATTGGATTCACTTTGCATGCTTGTGATTATTTGTAGTATGTTAGTTTGTATTAGATTGTGTTTGTAAATTAATTGTACAAAATTGTCGTCATCATCAAATATACTACATCTATCATCTATCATTTCTCATCACGTCTAAACACCATCAAAATACATCATATATACAAAAATGCTAAGTTTTACATCATGCATGTATACTAAGCTAATCATCACATATCATATCATCAATGGGGGCAAGAGGGGTTATGCATGATCACAAATCTATCCCCCCGCACCAATATCATCTAATATCATCCTAATGCTAACATCTACCAAAGTATCTCATGTCCAAAACATATGATATTATCTCAAGATATATGATCAATATAAAAACGTGTGGTACATCATTAATGTCTATCATGATACATACATATAAAATGAAAATCATACATCTATAAACATGAATCATCATCATAATAAGGCATATAAAAACATGACAATATACACCATCGGATGTACATACATACATGTATAAATATATGTCTCAAAATAAATATACATCATTGATACAACATATGCCATCAAAATGGCATGAGTCAAAACTAATCCTTCATGATGAGGCATAATAAAAATGATACACCAATACATATATCGATCAAAATCAACCTTCATAAGAGGCGTGTATACATACATATGTCAAGATGCAAAGAGATATTCAACTATGAATCTCACCTCTCTAGGGATGTTTGGTTTGTGGCATGGAGGAAAAACGGTAGCTTATGTGATGGGTCGGCCCTAGGTGTACCCCTTTATTGTCTAGCTAGCTCTCGTGATCGATCTAACTCGATCATCCCGAACTTCGTGATCTAGAGCATGTCCTGCTCACATCTAGTTGATCAAAGGGTGCAACCCATTGCCCTAATGGAACTGCTCGGTAGTAGGTGGCCTTGTAATATGAGGCCTCACCACTAGCTCTCATAATATCCTAAATCATCTTTGTATCCCCAAACATTGTGGCTACTTGTACAAAAATCTCGCTCCCCTGTCACTCTACCAATATCAGCCTGAGCCTATCTCGGAGCAAATGGCGGCCTATCGATCTCTATCCATTGTAATAGTCCTGGACCTGGGCCCATGCCTGATCTCTTTGAATCTTATGCCTCAACCTCGGTCCCATTGAGAAGTGACACCCTATGCATATATTTGTGCCTGATGAAGGAGACTCAATATCTAAGCATCCTCCACTGCTAGCTACCTAATCTATTATTTTCATGCTCCTCCATCCCCAACCCGAGTGGCATGGGCTCGCGCCTAGTCTCTCTTTGTTATCATGCCATGTATGTAGGCTCGCATGATCTCGCTCATACGCTACTCAGAATTACATGGCCATGGCCTATTGTAACTCTTATTAGAGTGCAACTAATTTTCTATCATCTCCACCGAGGGCAAGGAGGATGACCCTATGGAACCACCGGATGCACCTTCAGTAATGGAATATGTACCCCCACCGGAATGCTTTGGGCCGGAGGTAATCAGATGTGAGGAGCTCCGTGGCACTTATCTATATCTAGGCCTCGACCCCCTATCTCGTGCGGATGTTGTAGTGGGGGACCTTTTCCCCACCCCCATCATAATGTGCATCATTTAAAGGATCATCGTCCTCATCGTCATCGTCTCTGTCATCCCCATCACCCTTATCACCACCGCTAGGAGGCCCGACTAGAGTGCCATCAAGTATACTACGACTCGATCGATCTAAGGATCGGTTATACCCAGTAAAGCTCACCGCCATCCCGCGGCGTGGTATATCCTGGAACCCCAAATAACTCTAAAATACACTGATCAATATCGCTAGTTACTCGTGTACTCGAATAAACTCACCCTAGATGGGGACTTGCATAATACACCATACATCCTCTAATGTAAATTTAATGTCTCCAAAGGGGAAGTCGGAAGCTTGAATCTCACTATGCCACCGCTTGGTTATGGCTATCGGAGGCCATGGTCTAGTGTGATCCATGGCATATCAGCCACATAGGCTAGCCTCGTAGCATATAAAAGGATATCCAATATCCTCCTATCATCCACATCGAATTGCACCTCTATTGTAGCCAGGTGACCATATCTCTCTCTGGTGTGAAGGATAGGTAGTATCCTCTGCGCACAATGATGTAGCCTAGAATCTACTTTGAAAAACCTAGGTGCGCTAAAGACATCACTCACCTGAGTTGAGAGCTCACATGAAGCGCGCAAAGGTACCAAGCCCTCTTTAGAGTTGCTTGTGCAGGATGTTAGTGTGATGATGATAATACATATTCATATCCATAACTAATCATAAAAATTTCATAGTGCATAAACCAGATCTAGATCTTAGGGAATCATGAACTAAACAATAACTATAATAAGGCTAACCATACAAGAACTAGATTCAATTATGTCTAACACCATTATCCAACCAATATACTCCATTGCATTAAACATTGTAAACACAGACTTACACTATAAAGTATCTCCATGAGTCATGTGCACATTAAGTTCAACAACATAACTCTACAATAAATCACACACACTAAACTACATAGTTCAATACATATTTATAGAGGTGGGGACTTGCCCTTCACCACCCATGCACTTCTCAAAATAGGTCACATACTAATAATAGCCATGCACCTTTACAATGGCATGCACAACATGCAAGTGTTCTAATAATAGATGTCCTATAGTTAACTCTAAGAAGAAATCCTATTATTATCTTAAACCATGCATGGCGTTTAACATCTGCTTGTTCCCAAAATACTATTGCATGTTGCGCAGGTCTTCATCTATATGTATGCTCCGCACACTATCTCCACAAATATCCCTTATCCATAAAAAAAATGAATTCTTGAGCCAAAGTGTTCTGGCACACGTTTCCTTCCCTATCTTCCCGTGCCTTCAAATGTGCCTTATTCCCGCATGTGTATCCTGTGTGTGTCTTATCCTTCGAGTAAAATTCTATTTTCTCAACACACAACAAATGATACACATGTTAGGGTTACATTTCTATCTACTTCTATCTACTTTTATATCTATATTCTTCTTTTATTATTCTAAAGGTACTAATTTTCACTTTATTCTACGACATTCTAGTCTATATTCATCTATACTTAGCTTATTTTTGCAAAAAAATTGGTTAGCTATTTTCTCATGGCACATGTGCACCTCCTTCGACGCTTGCGTGCCTATTTCAATGCCTACGTGCTCAACACGTATGCACCCCTTTTCGATGCCTACATTCCCATACCGATGCGTAAGCTCCCACCCTTCTACACCTAACTTCCCATATCAACATAGGATGCATACACGCCCAATCCAATGCTTATACCTCCTAGTCGACGCACACACGTGCGCATCTATATTTTTCCCCCTTGATGCATGCACATCCCCTTTGACAGATATGCATATGCGTACCCACCTTTTGGCAATGTGCACGCTTATGCGTACATGTTTTCGACGCATGCACACATGCACATACATCAATTTCACCCTAAACTAACCTAAAACACGTTAAAAACCGAACTAAATACAAAAATTACCAAGAAGGGATAGAGCACTCACATAGGGTTTTTCTATTGTATCCCAAGATACGCCGGATGCGGTCTGCTCCTCTCCTCCTCCTCCTTGGAAGCCTCGCCATCCCACTCCAATACTCTCGCACTCGCATAAGTAAAAATTTGCAAGAGCTCTGCTATAAATGAACTGGTTGTGATTGATTTACCCCTCGGGTGGGTATATTAGGTGCCGCGTGATGCCCCTGGGGCATGTTTTCTCCGTCGTGATCACTCTAACACTTCTTATCTTCCCTAAAATGATTATTTTTACTAAATACATATTTTTTTATTAATTTTCCGCTATGTTGGAGCACTATTTGCCACCTAGCATTTATCTCTTCACCCTGGGGAATTTTTATTGTATTTCCAGGAACTATTTATCATTCTTTTTTCTTCTTTTTTTTATCTATCGCCATGATTATTTTTAAAATAATTATTTTTTTCCCGTTGTTCTTCTCATTGGGAATTTTTATTGCTCCCCCGACGCCCATTCTCCTCACTCTAGAGAATTTTTTTGCATGCTTCTAGGAGATATTCCATTTCTTAAATTCTTCCTGACTCGGTGAAAAGTTAAAAAAATATACAATCATTCAAAAAACAAAAAAATTGGAAAATTTCGAAAATTGACAAAATTGGTACCAAGCTTAAAAAAACCTGAAATTTGTGTCTCTCACACGGAATTCATTTCATATCTTGTTTACATTTCCATGCATCTTGGGACAATGACTCGCAGATCGTCTGGATCTCCAAATCATTTACAAAATCTATGTTGCTTACTTCGTCGATACTCCAGGGCATGAGTTGCCTGGTATTGTTTCGTTGTGCACACTGCTTTTTCATTGGACCGACATGTCCTCCATCCTTTCCCTTGCATATATAAATTTCTTGGGGCATCATTACCAAACCCTTTTCATTTATCAAAACATTTGGGATTGTAGCTTGATAATAAACTATTTATGCAACTATCTTAAACATTGTTGGTTTGAGTGTGTGTGATTGTACTTATTTCTGTTAGGTGAGTTTGTTTGCTTCTCGTATTAAATTGCATTCATGTATGTTGAATGGAGTTAGTTGTTTTCAAGTAATGGATGGTTCTTTTTATCTTGGCTTTTCATGTCATTTTACGTTGTTGCCATATGCTCATATTTTAATAATCGGACTCAATGATGAAGATGGCTAGCAATATGATGAATATAATTATTTATATAACACTTGCGCCTAAATAACACTTTGCCTGGATAACTTAAAATCCCTTTTCTTGTGATTTATCTTCTATCTCCCCTTTCTTCACACTATTCTTTCTTCATATCTTTTTGATTGTCGATCAAGTTCCTTCATCACCCCATTGACACTTGAGGGGGCATCCTTCTTCCTACTAATTTTTCTTCTACCCCTTCAAAATTTAGTTGTTTTTATTTGTCTACTTTCTTTGAAGTGACGTCACATACATCACCTCAAAGAGGGGCAAATGTAGACACCTATAATTTTGTCTACATGATCTTATTACTAAGATCATACTAACTATCCTAGTCTCATGTTAATTTACTACACTACGCTAGTGAATTACCATTTCTAACCTCTTCTAAACCCCCTAAACCATGTTAATCCCTCTCTAATCGGCCTCTATAAGTTTTTTTCCCTTTAATTAACCTTGTTTAGGTTAATTAACTCTCCTTTGACTTTGCAAGAAGGATTTGAATTTCTTAACAAATATCTCGCCTTTCTAAAGAGCCACTTAGCTTCCTAAAATCTTGTTCACACCTTCTAGTATGTTTTTCTAAAAATCAGCTTTTGAATAGTTTATTTGAGTTATTTACTTGTTATTTGCTAAATCCTTTCAAAGCTTTAGGTAAATAGAGAAGCCATTAATGGTGAGCTTCCATTATTAAGCTTTTGAAATATCAATAAACACAAAACTTATTACTAGAGCTTTAATAGGTTCACTTATAGATAGCTTTCATGGAGTAGAGAACTAATATAGTCATGTTTAGAGGTTGATTATTTGTTTCAAACTTTATAATATGCATATAAATAGGTAGCTCTTGCTTATCTCTAATTTGATGGTCATTTGAGTTGTTTGTTCTAAAGCATTAGGGGTTTCTTTTGAGTACTTACCCATTTTATAAGCTTTTGAAAACTTTTTATTACACACAATAAAACAAATTTACAATTTTATTTAGTTAAGGTTGGGCAAGATAAAAGGTTCCTTTGCTATATAGGGTTGAATTTTTTTAATTATTCTGGTATCAAGTTTTACATTCCCACAACTTTCAGATTGAATGATAGAATTGTCTCCTAGATATATGTTTTCTTGACATTCTACAACATCTACAAGGATGGTAGGTAAGCAGATCAAGTGTCTGGAGGCACCACTATCTAGGATCCATTCGTTATCATTTGACGTTGAAAGTGTAGTGTAAAGAGATATTGTTTTGTCAGCATTATTTGCTTGGTTTTGATCTGGATTCTGGTTTTGAGTCTTCTTTTGATTGTTAAATTTCTTATTTCTAGCATTTTTGAAAAACTTGTTTGTTTTCACATGACAATTTGATTCCTTATGACCAAATTTACCACATTTATTACATGTTCCATTAAACTTCACTTTAAAATTTTGACTATTCATGTTAGGGTTATAAATTTTGATTTGAATTGTTATTTTTCTTATTTTGAAATGTTTTTCAATTATGTGAGAACAATGTTTAAGAGGAATTCTCTTTTGAATTGAAATTATCCATTTCTCATTCTTCCTGAATTAGGAGACAGACAGGTATCAAGGTCAAGTAAGTTAGACTCATTTTGATATTTTGAGTTTAGAATTGAGATATAGTTCCTAAATTTCTCATGTATGTTGATTTGAATTATGAAGTACAATAGTTTGTCTTGGAACAGTTGCCATCACAACCATCTAACTAGGATTTGATGTTCTTAATTTTGGCCAAATAGTTAATGACTTTTTCATCTCCCTTCATGGGAGTTGTGAAAAGTTCCATGATAAGTTTTATGATTTTTGAGAGGCGAATACCTTCTTGCATCATTTTTGTTCTTTCCAGGGGTTAAAAGGAGATTCCATGTGTCCTATGTCTAGTAAGAACTCATCTTTTATACTTTGCAATAGGATTGACATGGCTTCCTAGGATTTTTGGGAGAAGGTACTTAGGTTTTCAATGTATTCTTGTTTTTGGTGGGTCTTTTATCCACACCTTTGACAAGATACCATTGTTTTTTCCATGAAAATGGATTTCACCTAATCCGCTTAATGCTATAGTTATTTTCATTAAGTAGGTGTGATTTATCCATTGAAAAATTGGTCGTTCCAGCCATTTTCAACGATAAATACTAACTACGACAACAACAATACATGATAAATTAACTAAAAAAATAAATGTCAAAAAGTACCTTATCTCACTATTAGAAAAAATATATCTAATTTTCTTGGAAAAATTAAACTTAATTTTACTCAAAATAAAACCTTAATTTTTAAATAAAAATAATTAATCAAGAAAAATTAACGCCTTTTTCCCAAAAAACTTTATAAAAAACTAGAATTATAATAATATACTTTTTTAAATTACTTGAGGGAAAAATTAAACTATTTTTTAAACCAATATTCTTTTATTTAGCAAAATAATCTCTATAATAAAAAATGAGAGGGGTTAGGAGTTAGAATCCACACCTTTACACCCTTTATTAGATTTCAAGAACTTGTCTAACCAATAGAGTTTTTCACTCTATGATTTAATGTTTTAATTCTTTTAAATTTATCTTTTAATTTTTATAGAAAATATTTTACAAAATAAAACAATGAAAAAGTTTTATTTTTAACTTGAATATACACGAAGATTTTTAAATCAAATGATCCCTAAGTTTAAAACATTTAGGGTTCCAAGTTTATAGAATAAATTAAAACCTTTGTTCTTAATTATTTGGGTAAATAAATGGAAATGGGGGCCAAAATGGGGTCAAAAGGGATAGTTTTCTGAAATCGTGAAACCTTAATTTCATCGAATAATTCGGAATGCATATGCTCAAAATTTGACAAAGTGAAAAGAATAAGTCTTTGTAGAGCTCGGAATCTAGTTTCTAAACTACTATTTTTTTAAATGTTGAGGTTAAGAGGGTCAAATGTGGTGCACACACAAAGCATGTCTATTTTTGTATCAAAAAGATAAGAACCTATTGTGTGTGTGCCCGCCTCCAACTTTTTGAGTTCTATAAATTATTTTTCAAATCCCTTATGCAGTAAAGTTATTTAAGACCATGTACGAGGTCCCACTAATTTTTCATAATTTTCGGATGAATATATGATTTTTATTAATTTTCAAACCGCATGTATCCTCGAAATGAAATATTTGTGTGTGTACCCCATAACTTAGGTAACCTTATGTTTCATGCCCTTTTACATCATTTTAAGAAGCCAAAGAATGGAAAATAGTGTGAATGATGATTCTAGGTTGATGGTGCATTAAAATGTACTTGTACTAGGTTGAAATAGGTGTTATAAGGTGGGTCAGAGGTTGAAACAAGGAGGTAAGTATTAAAACCCTAAAAAAGCTACCTAAACCCTAAAGAGACCTAATAAGAGACCTAGTCAAAAGGAAAAGTTGGAGATGGGAGTTTTGCATTGTGAGTAGGAAGTTCGAATTTACCATGAAGTTAGTACTCCATTAAGGGTGTTAGAAAATATAATCACTTTGTCATGGAAGTTTGTATATTGTTCCGTGCTATAAGCTTTATATGCTTGAAGGGATAGAAAATAGGCCTAATTGGAAACGTAGAATGGGAATATGAATGAATGGGCTTAGGAGTGAACCTTAAAACTTTGAAATAAGTGGCGAAAAGGGTATCCAAAATCTTACCATCAAGGCTAAGTATTTTATACTCTAAGCTTTAGATATCTAAAAGGTGAATGAGCTAAGATGGTGGTTTGTAACTTCCGATTAGACTAAAATGTAATACCCTATCCTAATCTAATACAAGTTTTCACTAAATAAATGAGTAATAAAATAATTGAAATACACCCAAGCAACTAAGAAATAAAAATATGAAACCCTAATGTGCAAAGAGGGTTGGAAGAGCCTTATTTTATTCATCGAGGTTGTTGATCATGTCGCAGAGGATACCTGGATGAATAGGAAGGGGAAACCGTCACACAAGATCTTGAAAACATGTAGATCCGAGAGCTATCTAGATGGACTGGGGCACCTGAAAAAGGAATTAGGGCACCTGGGGTGCCCTAGTTTGTAGTTTGGGTGCCCTGTCTACAAGTGGAGAGGTCCAGAAGCCAACTTTATAGTGTCGTCAGATGATACAAAGCCTTCATTGCTTATGGCGTGTATGTCCCACCTAGTTCACTAATATCGCCATAAACCTTTAATGAAGAATCACTTGTAAAATAATAGATTAAACATCAAACCCTAAAAAATAAAGATGCAAATGAAGGGGTCAGATTGTCCTCAGATGCCACAATAGTGGTCTTACTGCTAAGCATCGCACTACATCTCAAACATAATGTAGTTCTCTATGTGTGTGTGTGCAGAATTGTGCCCTATGTGCTCTTATGCATGTTGCACTTTGTGAGTAGCGAGAAATAGCTAGATGTAGAATGTAAATAATGTGTGCATGGAATAGAATAAACTCCCCTCCTATGAAGTGTGATGCAGAATAACCAGCCTTTTTCCCTTGTGATGGAGCTAGATGGATGTAAATGGAGCAATAGAATCCTTGATGGATGCAACCTTAGGTGGTGATAGTTAGTGCTTAGTGCTTGGTCCTTTATTATGATCACATAACTTTATATTTATATGATTGCTTCGCTTGAATTTTGTAATTAACCCCGGAAAGGCTGACTACTAAAAATATAACTTGGTCAAACGGCTAAAAAGGACCCAAAAAGTGAGAGTAAAGTGTAAAGAGGATAGGGGCACCCAGAGGGGATGAGGGCACCTGGCGATGGCATCCTGGTTGGGTGCTCCAGTCATAAAAGTTTAAAATGAAGTATTAAAAGATAGATTGGACCAATAAAGGTGTAAGACTGAAAATAATAATAGAAAGAAATGAAAGATAGTCAAGGACATGGGTTAATCAATACTTTTCTTGCTTAGAAACCATATGAATAGTAGTATGTGATCGAGACTAGATAATTACCCAAAGTGCATGATTTTGTGCTTACATTTTCCCCGCTTTATGTTGGTGAGAAGAATGTTTGGTAACATAAAGTAGATAGAGATACATACCTCGATATCTTCTAGAGTGTTTTAGAAAAAGTTTTAAGGGACTAGACAAAGCGTAGCGTGATAAAAAGATGGAGCATGGAGACCGAAGATACAAAAGTGTAAAAAGGTGATTAGAGTGAACCTAGGGTAAAATCGTGTGTGTGAGTGCCAATATGTGTGATGTGTCTATATGTCGGTGTCAATGTGTGTGATGTTGATTGCTTATTTCCCATACGGATGGACTCAGAAAGGAGAAGACAATCAAGTAGTCAAATACACTTACGTGTGTGTGTGTGTGTAAAATGTGTGTAAAAACACATATATGTATGTTAAAAGTATGCAATGAAAGTATGAAAAAGAAAAAGAAACATGTGCACCTAATATGTGATGAGAAAAAGGGTGTAGAATGGATCTTGTCAATGAATTGTGAGTTTTTTGGGAAATCTCACGCCACTGGCCAAAGAAGTGTAGGGAGGAAAGGATGATTTATCCTCCAACCTATAACCACTTCCCAAAATCAAGAGATCTCTATACTGTCTTTTTTGGCTGATCTAATTTTGTAGTTGAAGTAGTGTAGAGAGGAAGGTCTCGATTTATCATCTAACATCTAACTACTCCCGTAATGCTAAGGACAATATCCCCTATAAAATTCGTTGTGTATAGAGTTCTCAGATGTTGAACCCCCTCACCGTGTAGCCAAGGACCCAAGTCTAATTATGAGCCCCGAACTCATGCTAAAATATACACCGCACTTATGTGTGTGTATACTCGGTACTATGTGTAGACCTCTCGTATGGTTGACTAATTCACCCAAATGATGTCCCCCTCTTTGGGGGTGCGTGCGACATCATCAGAGGAGGATGCGGCCCAAAAGAGGACTAGCCATGAAAACAATATGCCCTGTAAGGGTGGAGGGATGTGCTTGGTAGATATGAAAGCATATTCAAACAAGTGGTTGGGAGGTAAGTGTTAGTATAAGCAAAGATGAACATGTATGTATAAGACAAAGTGTAAGCTAGAAAAAAAATGTGTAAGCTAAAACATGCAACAAAATAATGTATACTGCAAAAAGTGGGGTACAAACATGGGACACCACTACCACTCACAAAGTGTCGCAAGACAATCAAGGCCGAAGTGGCCACAAGAAAACAAAGTGAAAAATACAGGAAAATCCCAAAATAATGGTATACAATAACAAGCAAGAAACAAACAATGTAATGCATAAACCATGGTGGCGAGTAATCCCGCAAAACAAATGTCACACATGAAGCACCCATTAGCATGTTAGAAAGATAAAAAGTATGTTAATGTGTGTATAATCTAATAAAGTAGTGTGTTATGAAACAAAATGAAACAATAGCACATGTAGTGTATGAAAGTGGATTTCCCTAGGATCCGTTGTGGGATTGGTACTAGGTATTGTGCCAAGCATCCATGTTGCATGTAATGGATTTATAGAGCCTACGATCACAACTAGAAATCAAGTGAACGATCATGTGTGGATGATAAATATAATGGCATATAAGATATATATCTAGCATGTGTAATAATATGAACATGTACAAGCAAATGCAAGAGTAAATATAACCAAGATATGCAGATGTTGTGGATGGATGGAATGGAATGCATAATGAATGATAGAGCAACATGTACCCTAAGTGAATGGGGTTGTATGCAATGAGGTTAATTTTTTTATTCCCCCTCAACAGTCAAGAATGAACTGTAAATGAGAGTACGTCATCAGGAAATGGTCAAACTATGTGTTGTGTGCAGGTGTGATGAATGTATAGTGGTGATATGCAACATAGAGAGGAGGTGCGAGATCGCGTGATGATATATCCTAAAGTATATATCATGACAAGATGATCAAAGGATTGATGATTTATCCTAAATCATATATAAGTAAAGGATGGTAAAGGAAGAGTTAATGTATCCTACGATGTATATCACTACAAGATGAGTAGGAGTGGTGATTTATCCTAAAGCGTATACCACTATAAGATGTTATAGGAATTGATTATGTAGTCTATGGCATATATCACTAAGATGGGAATGCCGCATGAGAAAAAGGATTGAATTGTTGAGTGTGGGAAAGTCATGTGGTCCTTTTGTGATGTATACCATCAACAGCTTCGATGTGATGCCGAGACTAGAGTACATCATCCGTGTAGTGAGTGCAACACGTGTAAGTAGGTGAAGAAGATGTGTAATATGTGTAGTAGATGCGGTGATTAGAGATCATCATTTGATGTGTAATGTGTAGTGTCTATTGTGTAGTGTGTGAGGTTCATGTGTATAGGATGCCCTCAATAGTCAAGTGTGAACCAAAGCACAAGAGTGTGTCATTGGTAATGTCGATGCTAACATGTGTGTAGTAGAAGATGTGTGTCATCAATGGGGGGAATAATAGTAATGCCCCTCAAGGGTATAATGGTGAGCAAACTATCCAATAAAAGTAAAGGATGGTAATCCTCTACTCAATGATTGTGGTGATGAAAGCATGTGATCATGCTCTAAGAGTGGTGGTATGTGAGAGAGATGTTGTGCAAGTGAATGAAGTTGATATGCATGTGATGAATGAGTATATGATGGGTGTGTCGGCACAACAAAATGTGTAGGTGATGGAGATCTATGCGAAGAAAAGCACGAGGTGATGGACACCTACATGGAATAAATTGAGGTGGAGGTTTATGCCAAGATTTTGTAATTGTCCTAGGAATGGGCCTATGTTGATGTGTTAGACTAACAGAGTGATGAGGCCATGTAAAATGTGCACGCGTAGGTGAGTTAGGAGTAGATTGTGCTTTAGGTTGTATGGGTCGTGACGTGCTTAGAGAAGCAGATGATACATTATTCATTGCACAAGGAAGGTGTGACCATGGAGTAGGAGGAACACCATCGATAGAAATGACTTGATTATCATGAATTAAATTTAGACGCAAATGATTCATGGAGATTATAGACTTAGACCTATGAATCCAATTGAGGCCTAGAAGCATGTCACAACCATCAATTCTTGTCCGACAAGGAAAGGTACAAGCATAGTGAGAGGACCAACCATAACATGGAGTTTAACAATGCCATATGAATTGTTCATTAGATATGAAATTTGTAATAGTGGATAGCCAATAACAATGAGAAGTGGAATAGAACATGCATTGATGGGTTAAGATGGATCAACCTTAGTATTATTGATAGAGATAGATCTGATAGAGGCACTAATATGTAAGTGATTAGAAGTGAAAGTCACATGATAATTGTGGTCAGAGAAAGAAACAATCGTATAGAAGTGTCAGTATGCTGCAATTAGAAATTCAAGATCCTCAGATGCAGGGAGGAGGCACTAAGTGGTATGTATGATTAGCTAAAGATTCAACTAGTTTCTTATCATGTTATGGAATTAGTTTATTAAATGGTTTGAGCTTATGGTTTTTGTTGACTGGTGTAGAGTCTATAGGCTCTAGAAACTCAAGGTTGTTGTTATCGATAAGATCTTGGATGGTGGTGCGGAGCTTAAGACACATATTTATAGAGTGTCCCACACATTGGTGATATTCGTAGCGAAATTTATCATTGAATCTCTTCCTTTTGTTCATGATGGGTCTAATTCAAGTGGTGGAGGAATTGCAATAAGATTACTCTCGAGAAGCTATTGTAATATGAAATGCGGGGGAAATAGGGAATTTGGTGAATGTACATTGAGGTGGTTGTGACCGAAATTTTTAGTGTAGTAGATACATCGTTAACATGTAATTTTTGTGTTAATTAGTTTAGTTGTGGATGGTTTGAATGTTGACTTGATTTGAAAATGTGTAGAAGATTATGCTTTCTCTTGAAATTTAAGCTTGACTATGGATAAGAGTTCGGTTTCACAGAGCTTAAGAGTGTGGTAGAGTTGATTGAATGAAGGAGAGGTCTCAAGGAAAACACTTTCTTGGAGTGGTGATAATAGACTCTGGATGAATAAATCCTAAGTTTAGAGTTGGTAGCACATTTGGCATCTTAGCTAAGTTGTTTTTGTATCTCAAAACGTAATTTTCTAAGTGTTCATTAGATCCTTGTTTAAGTTGTGCTAGTTGGGCATAAGAGATCTTAGAGTCGATGTTGATGGAGAAGTGAGTGAGAAAGGCATCAGCTAGATGTGTGAAAGAGACTACCGAATGGAAAGGTAGGTCATAAAACCAATGCATCGCATAATCATGGAGACTAGAAGGAAAATTTTATCCAAGAGGATATGATCATCTAAAAAATTTAGACAAGCCAAGTGGAATGCTTGGAGATGTTCTTGTGGGTCACCATTCTCATTAAAAATGGGAATCTTAGGGGTGAAAAATTAGGAGGAAGCGATATGTGGAGATAGCTGGTATGAATGGAGTATGTAGCAATAAAGTGGAGTCTAAAGAAGGAGGTGCATGAGAGTTAGCTTGTTAGAATCAAGAATTTGTGCTTGAAGGTCTTGATAGAGGGAGGCTAAGTCTTGAGTGCCAATGGAGGAAACCTATCATGTGTGAGAGACAAGAGGTGGTGTGAAGTGATTGGTGGGAGTAGTAATAGAAACGGGGATGGTAGAAATGGGTGGTAGAGTAAAAGTAGGTGGTTGAGTAGTAATGGAAGTGGAGATGGCCGTAGAAGCAGTAAGCTCCGCCAAATTTGTAGCTTCCTCAAGAAGTATGTAAGAGCAAGTCTAGATCTTGGGGATGCTCAACGATATGATCATTAAGGGCTTTAAGATGTTCCTCAATAAATTCACCATAAGAGTGAGCCATGGTAAGATGAGGATAATAGCCCTAAATAGAAGGTGGATTCAAAGGATGGGTTCACCAAAATGATTAAACTAAAATGTAATATCCTAGCCTAATCTAATGAAAGTTTGCAGTAAACAAATGAGTAATAAATAACTGAAATACACCGAAGTAAATAAGTAATAAAAATATGAAACCCTAATGTACAAAGAGGGTTGGAAGAGCCTTAGATAATTTTTTGATGTCATTAGACTATGTTCCAGAGGACACCGAATGAACAGAAGGGGAAACATCTCATAGAGCCTCGATAAAATGCAGATCTAAGCTATCTGGCTAGACTGGGGTGCCTAGAAATTATATTAGGGAACTTGGGGTGCCATAGTCTATATTCTAGGTTCCCTAGTCTATGCAGAGAGGTCCTAAGCCAACTTTACAGTGTCATCGATGATACAAAGCCTTTGTTGCTTTTCGCATGTATGTCACACCTAGTTTATTGATATCACCAGAAACATACAATGAAGAATCGCAGAAAACCTCGACAAAGCATCAAACCCTAAAAATAAAGATGCAAATAAAGGGGTCATATTTTCCTCAAATGCCACAATGGTGGCCTTACAGATGAGCATTGCACTACATCCACAACCCAATGTAGTTATGTGTGTGTTTGTGGAATTGTGCCCTAGGTGCTCTTGTGCATGTCACACTTTGTGAGTAGCGAGTAATAGCTAGATGTAGAATGTAAATAATGTGTGCATGGAATATAATAGACTCCCCTCCTATGAAGTATGATGCAGAATAACCAACCTTTGTCCCTTGTGATGGATTTAGATGGATGCAAATGGATAAATAGAAGCCTTAATGGATTCAACCTTAGGTGGTGATAGTTAGTGTTTAGTGATTTTTCCTTTATTATGATCACATAACTTTATATTTATATGATTCATTCACTTGAGTTTCATAATTAACCCCGAAAATGTCTGCTACCAAAAATATAAGTTGCTCAAATAGCTAAAAAGGACCCAAAAAGTGAGAGTAAAGTGTAAAGAAGACAGGGGCACTGAGACTGGCATCTTGGTCCGGGCACTCCAGTCTAGAAAAGGTAAAATTGAAGTATGAAAAGACAGACTAGGCCAATAAAGGTGCAAGACTAAAAGTAATAATAGAAAGCAATGAAAGATGGCCAAAGACATGGGTTAATCAATACTTTTCTTACTTAGGAACCATATGAATAGTAGTATGTGATCGAGACTAGATAATTACCCAAATTGCATGATTTTGTGTCTACAAGTTCTTAGAGCGTTAGATCATGTTTTTAGATGAATTTGAGCATGTTAAAGGTCTTTTTGGCCTTTGGTTCAATTTTTTGAAGTCATTTTGACGTATGCAAGCAAGATTAGGCTTCTTGAGATAATGTACAAATCTGCATGGATTTGATAATTTTCTCTTAAGAATCACATTTGTCAAGTTAATTTTTTTTTCCAACCTTCTTTGCATCATTTTGGTATCAGATTAGGATTTTTATGTTGGCTAAGAAGTTAAAATATTTCTCTTTGGAGGTAAAATTGGTTTTTTTGTTAGTCAACTTTTGTATATGTGTGTATGTTTAGAAGTTTGGATGAGTTGATTTAAAGTTATTTGGGCTAAAAATTTTCCGTCTTGTAAGAAGTGTGTGTAATGAAAATTTTCTCCTTGAGAATAAGTAAGAAAGAGAAACGTTAAAAGAAACCCAAGAGAAGAGAAGGGAAAAAGAAGAAACAAGAGTCAAGAGACTAGGTGTGAAAAAGAACCTAGGTGAGGATGAGGCAAGGTGAGAAAGACTTGTTAGAGGAAAATGGAAGAAGATGAAGTGAATATAGTGAACGAATTTCTTAAGTTCTTAAGCCATGAGAATAAAGAGAAAGTGAAGAGAGAAAAAAAGATAAAAGAAGAGAGGATGAGAGAGTTAGAAAAGAAGATAAAGTTGTGGATATAATAATAAATAAGAGAAATGAGAAAGCATTTGGAGCAATTGGTGATGTTGATAGAAAGAATGAAGGAAAGAAAAAATCAAGGAATTGAAATAGTATTTTAATAGTTTTGATTTAGTATGGTGTTAGATGTCGATCTGGATTATTGTTGAATCTGATTATATATAATGCATGGTGATTATTAGAGACACTCATATGTGGATGATGATATACTATTGACATGGATGTTTAATGGAAGTTATTCGGACAGTGATTTTTGGAGATTATGAGTAAACCTAGAAAAGGAAATTATTTGATGATGATATAATTGTTGAATAAATTTACAAATGATATAGTTGTTACTTTGATGTTGCTGATACATATTGTGAGTGATTTTGTTAAATTTCCTTGATGTTGTTGTGATTCACATACTTAGATGATTTTGTGATTATTTTATATATTCATTTTGGACGTTCTGATATGGCCATGAGGCCGAAGGAGGTATTTGTATTTTGCAGGTTAAATATATCACAACAAAACATCGGGGATCGAGACCAACCAAAATGGAATTCTAGGTGAATTCAACATGGTCACCATGGCAACGTGTTTTGTGTGTGTTGTTTTGTTAGGGATTTCCATGGGGGAATCACCTTTAAATGTGACCATGGGTTTGTATATTTTATTAATGTGGTTACTTTTTATTATTGTTGTATGTGTTTTATTAGTGATGTGTTTCCTTTCTTTATTTAATTATGTTGTGGAAAATTAATGTGAGAAAACATATGGTTAAAAGATAAATAAATCAAATTGGGATATGGGAAAATAATTATAGAAGTTGTTGTCTTTGTAATAAATTTGTAAGTGATGTGTAAGTTGTGTAAGAGCTTGTGTAAGTCTGATTTTGGAGTATGAAACACTCCACCTCCATGGAAATTCGAATTTGTCCTTGGGGGCTGTTTTTGGAGGCTTGTGGGACAAGTAAAACTTGTCCCATACCTCTCAATTTAATTTACCAACTATGCCTATGGTTGGAGGACTGATTTTAGACATTTTTAATGTATTTTATTAATCATGTTGCATTGTTTTGATTGCACTCTCTTACATTTTATTTAATTTTCAGTCCTTTGGGGTGTGGGCTTTTTGGAGTGTGCAAGTAGATTGTCATATTTTGACCCACCTCTTTATTGTGCATTGGAGTTTGGAATTTGACTTTAGTGTTGGAATTGAGGATGTGTGATGTGGCATCCTACATGGATCCACATCATCCCCTTCTCTTCTCTTTTCTATATAATGAAAACTCTTGGCTTGTTTTTGGGGTTGAAGCATTTTGTATGTAAGCTTGGGGCACATTTTTTTCTTGTGTTTGGAGCTCTTACCTTGGAGCAGCTTGGGTGAAGTTTTTGCTTGGTTGTTGAACCTTTTTGCATTCTTCCTTGGGGCACATTTTCTTGTTGGAGCTCTTGTTTTTGGAGGAAGTTTTGGAGAAAGCTTTGCATGCTTGTGAGTTGTTGTTTTGGACTGTATTTTTGACATTCAAAGCTTGTTGTGTGGAGAAAATCCTTCCATGGGGAGGTAGGAGTTTATTCCTTCTTTTATTGTTGTCATTTCTTTCTTGTGTTGTTGTGAATGGTGAATGTTTTGCATGTTTTATGGGTTGTTTGGGTAGACTGCCATAGGAATGGTGTAGGAGAAGGCTATGGGGAATCCATGTGGGGGGCATAAGGGAATGCCATTGGCATCAAAAATTTTGTGGAGGGAGTTTTGGGTTTGGGATCCACCATGGAAAATAAATAGCTTGCATTTCTTACTCTTGGGGGCATAAGGGATAAACTTTGGGGGGCATAAGGAGGGGTTGGGAGATATAAGGTTTATGGGGTATGATATGTTATATTGGTGGTATGATTATAGGTGGATGCCCAATTCCCAATTGGGAGGCATAAGTAGCTTCCCCCATAGTCCTTGCTCCTTTGGCTTGCAAGATCAAGCTTGAGTTCTATTTTGAAATGATTTTAAATGCAGTTGTGAACTATTGTTTTGTGTTGAATTGTGTTTTTTTTAAAAGGAAATGTGTATGTGAAAGAATGTTGTGTGTGGGAGCCATTTTTTTGCCATGGTTGAATTGCACCTTCTATTGTATCTTGGTTGGGGCTCGGGGGCCAATGATGAAGGAAGGCTTCTCCTTTCATTGGATATCTTGGTTGGGTGGAGAGCGTTGCCTTTCCCCTTCTTTTGTTGTGATCAAATTGGAAGAAAATGGAAGTTGCATGCTTGCTGTTTTTGCACAAGAGAAATGTACAGTTTGACAATCCCTTGTGGAAACCCATTCCTTTGTAATCCTTTCCCACATGATGTGGATGAAATTGTAATAGTTATGTTATGGAGAAATGATGTTGTAATTGATTATGAAGTTATATATTTGAAATGTGAAAGACACTTGCATTCTGTTCTATACATTGAGAAAGAAAGAGAATTTTGTTATTGTTTTCCAACATTGAAAGATGTAAGTTGTATAATTGAAGTCAATAGAGGATTGAAAATTCATCTCTCATTGCATTGTTGTTATTGTATTGGAACATCAAACTATGATGAAATTGGAGTATCAAATTGTGATTGGAATCCTTGTTGTTTGGAAAATGGAAAAAGGATAAACACTTAAGTCTACCATGGATTGAATTCAATGTTTCTTTGTATGGAAAAATGAGATAATTAAATCTCTGGTTGAAAGGAAGAAATGGCAATTAAATCCCTCAAGAAATTGACCTCTGCCTTAAATTTAAAATTGGCAATAATTCATTTAAAATGCACAGTTCGGACCTGCACTTGATAATCCACTAGAAAATGATATAATATAGCATGCTAAGACATCAAGGAACTCAATCCAACAAAGGAAACACTTAGGGAAACAATTAAAACATTGCAGAATTGAGCTCAATCTCTTCCTCAACCATTTTCTATCTTTTGTTGAGCAATTCAATTTTGAATCAATTGAACAAATCAACTTCTCTAAAACACTTTAAACCCTCCCTAGATCAATTCTCCATGTCTTTTGGCATGTTGAGTGATGGAGGAGATCTAATTTAGTCAAATTGAAAAGTTGAAAATTGCCAGTTTGCCAATTAAAAGCCTGCAGAGATCATTTTTGTAAAATTGACCCTTTAAAACTTATCAAAAAGTAAAATTTATGCTTCTTGTGCAAAGAGGGCATCGAGATATTTCCAAAAAGTTCCTCATTTTTCCCAAAACCAAGCTTTCTAGCTCAAGTTATGGCACTTTGAAGTTTTTGTGCCTTGGCGGGAAAATTTGGGAAAATTTTCCCTAGGGCCCAACCCAAAAATTTCCCGTCGAATTGCCTTAGAAAATATTTTGAAAATTTTGACTTGGGAAAATTTTCATCTTTTCCTCCACTGCCCATAGCCAATCAGAGGCTTTGCCACGTGTCCTCCAGGGGCTGAGGTGGAGGCGCGATTTTTTTCTTCACCCTTAAACCTTTTGAAAAATTTTGGAAAATTTTCACTTTTACCTCCGCCGGCCCAGCCAACCAGAGGGCCACGTGTCCCCTTGTGGCTATGGCGGGGGGCATTTCCTTTTGGACTTAAATTTTTAAAAAAAATTTTTGGGAAAAATTCCCATTTTGACCCCGCCGGCCCGCGGCCAATGAAAGCGTGCCACGTGGCACTCTGGGGGTGGCGGCGGGTAGGGCGGAAGACCCTTGACTTTTGTTTTTTTTTTTTTTTTGGCCTTTGGGGAAAAATTCTCAATTTTCTCCATGGCCCACTTCTCTACCTTCCTCTCACTCTATCCCTTAGCGGGCATGTGGACCCGTGCACTTCTTTCTCCCTTTTTCCCCTTCGTGGCGCAAAGTGCACTAAATCCACCCGCCGCCCGCCCTTCCCTTCCCTTCTCCCTTCTCCGCTCGGCGCCAGGACTCGACACGTGTCCCCTAGGGACCCACGGGGGCATGGAGTGTTTTGTGCCTTTGAGCCATGCATTGGGAAAATTTCCCAATGCCACCCCCGACCCACCAACCCACCCTAGGCGCATTCCCCTCCTCTTGCCACGTGTCCCTCTAGGGAAAATTTTCCCTAGAAACTCCGCCCACTCATAACTTGAGTTCTGTAAGGAGTTAGAAGGACTTCTTTATATCACTGGAAAGGTGAGAAAATTTCCTATCCATTGGGAATGGTTTAGGAAAATTTTGGGAGCATTATGTAGGAGAAAAATCTAGTTGAAGCTCTAAGCTTGTTTGAGAGCAGGCATGGGGGTAAGATTACTCCTTGAACCTAACTAAAACATGTAACCCTAAAATTTGAACCTTGTAAACTTGTTATAAGTTAATAAAGGAAACTTGTGTTTTGGTAAATAGGATTTGTTCCAACCTATTAGTGAAAACTGATGTCTTACAACTTAGTTGTAGACACTTCAAATCAAAAAAAAAAAAATTATCCCATAATTTTCTAGCTAACCCTAGGTTGTTTCTTTGGTCTCAAGTGGTTGTTTAAATGGGCACTACAATTTGGTATCAGAGCAGTGGTTCAAAATCTTGGACCATTGGGCACACTAGAAAACCTGAGACATGAACTGTAAACCTAGCACACTCATAAATCTAGAAAACAACCTTGTTGAAAATTGAAGAAGAAATAAGTATGAAGAAATATTACATTACTCTGTTCATTTGAACTGCCAAAATTAAAATCATAATAAAAATGACAAGTTGTTTGAGTTGTTGTGCTTGCTTAGTAACATTTTTTCTAAACTTGGGGTAACTAAGAATGTTGGATTAAATTGATTTTTGGTGAACTTCTAGTATAATGGAAAAACTTGGTTCCCTTTTGAAAACGTGTTGTTTTACAAGTCCCAAAACGTGATTTAATTGTATGATACATTAAGCCCTTTGTTGAGACCCTTACTTATGGGAGTTGTTAGAATGATGAGTTGTATGATGTGATCCTTGTGGTTGGATAGTAGTGGTTGTGTTCTGGGTTGGGAAGAGCTAATTAGAAGTTGTTTAGAGCTTCCTTCCTTGAGTGGTTAAGAAAGAGGGTCTGGTTGTCAGTTTTCCATGTTGTTACCCATATGAGAGGGTGGACACTAAGTCTGGGTGTCATCTAGGACCCAATCCTGTGTATGTGTTCTTGGAACTAACCTCGAGGTAGAGTACCCCTATTGGCGGCCATGAAGGGCTGCGAGTGAATGTGGTGTTTACTTTTGTGTTTTACATTCGTAATCTTGTGTATTTTATCAAGGACCAACATCTTATTTTATGATTGGATTGAAGAAGCTCTGAGGATATTTTATTTATTTATAATTTTTGCAAGAATTTTCAAACTTTGCAATGTGGCTACTTAGCCACTTTTATTGATTGCCGATATTTCTTGGACTTCATTTGATTGATGACTCGAGCTCATGATGTTGTTGGCTACTTGGCTAAACGTTACGTGGTTTCCTTCTTGCATGTTGTTGAGCTGGTTCTATGCTTCATGTATGGTGACAATTGTCATATGGGGGTACACCCTGGGTGTCTCGAATGTCCTTTTAGATGCTTAAAATTCATGCCTTGGTTATGGATGCACGGAACCTTGAGTGTGTCTAAGGTCTTAGAGTGACCCTTTTTGTTGCTTGACCTTGCTAGAAAGAAAGTTTGATGTGTAGTGTGTTCTAGAGGGCAGTCTGACAGTGGTAGTGGTGATTCTATTTCAATCTGGTAAGGGCTTGACACTCATCGAGTAGAAGTGTTTAATTATGGGCTTTAGATTTTGTTAGGATCGGATTGCCTTTGGTTGACTGTAAATGCTACTGGAAAAGTGTTTGTTTTGATAGTGACTTTTCATCGATGGCATGTTAAATTGTATCTTGGGTTCCTGGTTGCATCATAGAAAGTTTTGACTCATGGAATGTATGCATCTTGGTAATTATGGATAGATTTAAGCCTTTCAGGTAGTGTGTTTATTTAAGTGTACTTGTTTTTCTCTCTTGACTTATAAATAAGTTTACCCTTACCTTAAATTTCCTTTACTATGAATAACATTCTATGACCTATTAATCCTTGGGTTACTTGGAAACACTTATGGATGCTTTGGGTCTTTTGGATCTTTCTCTTAGAAATGTTAGTTTGGTAAATTATTTGGTTGCCCCATTGCATTGGATGCCTTTTAGTGTGGATGTGGTTCCTTGGAGTAAAGCTGCATTGTCATCTGGTTGCTTGGCTGGTGTTATCTTGTGGGGACATGAGTATTGATTGGAAAACCTTCTTTTGGTTATTAGGGAGTAAAATGTTACCATCCTAAACCACAAAAAAAAATTTTTGTTAAACCTTAATAGATTCGTAAAAGTAAGATTATACCTCTTTAATGAGCCTTTCTTGAAAATTTCTTGTGAGACTTGTGGAGACCCACTATGAATGTTTGATGATGCTTGAAATTATTTGGTGAATTTTTGAAATCTTGGTGTGATTCATGTTGGTTCATTGTTTCCTAAGTTCTTACAAAAAATTAATAATGTGTTTTCTATGTTGAATGTCTCTTGTTCCTTTAGAATCAAAATGTGGTGTGTTGATTTGTATCTCCTTCCCATGAAAGTAATTTTGTGATGTGTTTGAACCATCATTCTCATTAAAATTTGATTGATAAGATGACTCAACCAAAACACCATAAAACTATAATTAAGGAGATTTGACCTTGGAACTTAACTGGAGCATAGAAAAAGGGAAGTGATCCTTGTTATACCCTTGGTAGATTAATAGAAGAAATAAAAACCATGTAGAAGAATAGAAGGGAAATCTTGTCCATCCACCTTCCTTGCAAGTAAACTAAATGCTCTCTACCTATACAGAATGGTGAGACATCATGCCCACCTTAGTGGTGCTCCTTATAACGTAAACTGATGATGTCATAATAGAAGGAAGTTTGTAACTAAGGAAGTATGAAAGGAATGTTCTTATCAAGCAAAGCTATAACTTTTGACTTAATAAGTTGATTTATAAAATGGGTAAAATTTATGTGTATTGAGTGTAATACATAGTGGAACCTGTAGTTCTATCACCTACCTGAAATTGTGAAACACCCGGTGGATAGTAATGTGTTCTAGTTGCTTATTACTCCTTGTCCATAGATGTATGTGTTGTTCTTGTGGGAGATTTGGGTCATCACACCCTTATCATCCTGTAGCTCGATGGATGTGAGTTGTGGTCCTTTTGGATTGAGACCTATCTATTGTTTGAGAAGCAACCTCCTTGCGTGTTATCTTGTCCTTGGAGACCTAAGTATTGTAATTTTAAGGCAACATATGTTAAGGATATAAAATAACTTTGGGAAGTCTTCTTTTCTTCATATTTTCTTGGGTCACCTTGTTGTTGTAGCCCTTTTTCCCATTAAGATGGAAAGTGCAAGATGATGTTATTCACCCTTGGATTTGATTGGACCCCATGTTACTTGCTCTTCTCCCTAGCAACCTTGAATGGTCCTTGGTGTTTCTTGTGCTCTCTTTATGGTTATTCCGAGCTTGAGTAGGAAATAAGATAAATAGTCCCCATTGTGATATAAGGTATGGTACTTGTATTGTTATGTTAGTTGCTAAGGGAGATATAAATATATGTACATGTTTTCTTTGGCTAGATGGATGACTTCTCTAGTTTGGTTGTTTGGTGTTCTCGATTCGTAAAAAAAAAAAAAAAAATCAGACTATAGGAAAACCTTGTGGTCTTGACTTCACTTGCATTACCATGAAAAGTTAATTGTGCCCTCTCAAGTTACAAAAGTGCTTTCCTTGAATAGTTCCTTGATTGTAAATGTTCTTGATTTAGGTGTCCTTGTTGATTAACCTCATCTTGTATGACCTCAAATTGTGGACCTTGAGTAGACTTGTCCTCGTGCAAATTTGGTCATAGTTGATTTCGCTAGCCTTGTCTAGGCAACGAACCTTGAAATCATGGCTTAATCATGTAGGAACCTTAACTTTTATTAATGTGGTAGGTGTATCAATGAGAAACTATGTGGTCATCTCGAGTTTATGTTAATTCTCCTGTAATTCTCTTACTTGGTGGTTACTCTTAATAGTCTTTTGGAACTCTTCTCGTCATATTGTTATGTGTTGTATCTTGTTTGATAGAGTAAAGTTACTCCTTAGATTTAAATACTCATAGCCTTGCATGCAAAAAGTTTAGAACTCATCCCTTGCAATCTCCCTTCTTCTTGTTAAATTACATTGGGCCAAACTGGAGTTCGGTAGATCCACACTTGTTTGAAGCAAGAAATCCCATAATGGGAGTGATCCTTTTTCTGTTGCAGTTATTCCTATCTCTCTTTCCTGTGACTTCCAGGAGGAAGTCGAGTCTAAGGGGAGGGGATGTAGTGCCCACTTCCCTTTGGCACCTTTTATTACCGATCATGATACTGTAGACTATATGACGAACATTTTAATAGTTTTGATTTAGTATGGTGTTAGATGTCAGATCCTGGATTATTGTTGAATCTGATTATATATAATGCATGGTGATTATTAGAGACACTCATATGTGGATGATGATATACTATTGACATGGATGTTTAATGGAAGTTATTCGGACAGTGATTTTTGGAGATTATGAGTAAACCTAGAAAAGGGAAATTATTTGATGATGATATAATTGCTGAATAAATTTACAAATGATATAGTTGTTACTTTGATGTTGCTGATACATATTGTGAGTGATTTTGTTAAATTGCCTTGATGTTGTTGTGATTCACATACTTAGATGATTTTGTGATTATTTTATATATTCATTTTGGACGTTCTGATATGGCCACGAGGCCGAAGGAGGTATTTGTATTTTGCAGGTTAAATATATCACAACAAAACATCGGGGATCGAGACCAACCAAAATGGAATTCTAGGTGAATTCAACACGGTCACCATGGCAACGTGTTTTGTGTGTGTTTTTTTGTTAGGGATTTCCATGGGGGGGAATCACCTTTAAATGTGACCATGGGTTTGTATATTTTATTAATGTGGTTACTTTTTATTATTGTTGTATGTGTTTTATTAGTGATGTGTTTCCTTTCTTTATTTAATTATGTTGTGGAAAATTAATGTGAGAAAACATATGGTTAAAAGATAAATAAATCAAATTGGGATATGGGAAAATAATTATAGAAGTTGTTGTCTTTGTAATAAATTTGTAAGTGATGTGTAAGTTGTGTAAGAGCTTGTGTAAGTCTGATTTTGGAGTATGAAACACTCCACCTCCATGGAAATTCAAATTTTTCCTTGGGGGCTGTTTTTGGAGGCTTGTGGGACAAGTAAAACTTGTCCCATACCTCTCAATTTAATTTACCAACTATGCCTATGGTTGGAGGACTGATTTTAGACATTTTTAATGTATTTTATTAATCATGTTGCATTGTTTTGATTGCACTCTCTTACATTTTATTTAATTTTCAGTCCTTTGGGGTGTGGGATTTTTGGAGTGTGCAAGTAGATTGTCATATTTTGACCCACCTCTTTATTGTGCATTGGAGTTTGGAATTTGACTTTAGTGTTGGAATTGAGGATGTGTGATGTGGCATCCTACATGGATCCACATCATCCCCTTCTCTTCTCTTTTCTATATAATGAAAACTCTTGGCTTGTTTTTGGGGGTTGAAGCATTTTGTATGTAAGCTTGGGGCATTTTTTTCTTGTGTTTGGAGCTCTTACCTTGGAGCAGCTTGGGTGAATTTTTTTCTTGGTTGTTGAACCTTTTTGCATTCTTCCTTGGGGCATTTTCTTGTTGGAGCTCTTGTTTTTGGAGGAAGTTTTGGAGAAAGCTTTGCATGCTTGTGAGTTGTTGTTTTGGACTGTATTTTTGACATTCAAAGCTTGTTGTGTGGAGAAAATCCTTCCATGGGGAGGTAGGAGTTTATTCCTTCTTTTATTGTTGTCATTTCTTTCTTGTGTTGTTGTGAATGGTGAATGTTTTGCATGTTTTATGGGTTGTTTGGGTAGACTACCATAGGAATGGTGTAGGAGAAGGCTATGGGGAATCCATGTGGGGGGCATAAGGGAATGCCATTGGCATCAAAAATTTTGTGGAGGGAGTTTTGGGTTTGGGATCCACCATGGAAAATAAATAGCTTGCATTTCTTACTCTTGGGGGCATAAGGGATAAAATTTGGGGGGGGGGGCATAAGGAGGGGTTGGGAGATATAAGGTTTATGGGGTATGATATGTTATATTGGTGGTATGATTATAGGTGGATGCCCAATTCCCAATTGGGAGGCATAAGTAGCTTCCCCATAGTCCTTGCTCCTTTGGCTTGCAAGATCAAGCCTGAGTTCTATTTTGAAATGATTTTAAATGCAGTTGTGAACTATTGTTTTTGTGTTGAATTGTGTTTTTTTTTTAAAAAGGAAATGTGTATGTGAAAGAATGTTGTGTGTGGGAGCCAGTTTGTTGCCATGGTTGAATTGCACCTTCTATTGTATCTTGGTTGGGGCTCGGGGCCAATGATGAAGGAAGGCTTCTCCTTTCATTGGATATCTTGGTTGGGTGGAGAGCGTTGCCTTTCCCCTTCTTTTGTTGTGATCAAATTGGAAGAAAATGGAAGTTGCATGCTTGCTGTTTTTGCACAAGAGAAATGTATAGTTTGAAATCCCTTGTGGAAACCCATTCCTTTGTAATCCTTTCCCACATGATGTGGATGAAATTGTAATAGTTATGTTATGGAGAAATGATGTTGTAATTGATTATGAAGTTATATATTTGAAATGTGAAAGACACTTGCATTTTGTTTTGTACATTGAGAAAGAAAGAGAATTTTGTTATTGTTTTCCAACATTGAAAGATGTAAGTTGTATAATTGAAGTCAATAGAGGATTGCAAATTCATCTCTCATTGCATTGTTGTTATTGTATTGGAACATCAAACTGTGATGAAATTGGAGTATCAAATTGTGATTGGAATCCTTGTTGTTTGGAAAATGGAAAAAGGATAAACACTTAAGTCTACCATGGATTGAATTCAATGTTTCTTTGTATGGAAAAATGAGATAATTAAATCTCTTGGTTGAAAGGAAGAAATGGCAATTAAATCCCTCAAGAAATTGACCTCTACCTTAAATTTAAAACTGCAATAATAATTCATTTAAAATGCACAGTTCGGACCTGCACTTGATAATCCACTAGAAAATGATATAATCTAGCATGCTAAGACATCAAGGAACTCAATCCGACAAAGGAAACACTTAGGGAAACAATTAAAACATTGCAGAATTGAGCTCAATCTCTTCCTCAACCGTTTTCTATCTTTTGTTGAGCAATTCAATTTTGAATCAATTGAACAAATCAACTTCTCTAAAACACTTTAAACCCTCCCTAGATCAATTCTCCATGTCTTTTGGCATGTTGAGTGATGGAGGAGATCTAATTTAGTCAAATTGAAAAGTTGAAAATTGCCAGTTTGCCAATTAAAATCCTGCAGATCATTTTTGTAAAATTGACCCTTTAAAACTTATCAAAAAGTAAAATTTATGCTTCTTGTGCAAAGAGGGCATCGAGATATTTCCAAAAAGTCCTTGTTTTCCCAAAACCGAGCTTTCTAGCTCAAGTTATGGCACTTTGAAGTTTTTGTGCCTTGGCGGGAAAATTTGGGAAAATTTTCCTGGTGGGCCCGCAACCCAAAAATTTCCCATCAATTGCCTTAGAAAATATTTTGAAAATTTTGACTTGGGAAAATTTTCATCTTTTCCTCCACTAGCCCATAGCCAATCAGAGGCTGCCACGTGTCCTCCAGGGGCTGAGGCGGAGGCGCGGATTTTTCTTCACCCTTAAACCTTTTGAAAAAATTTTTGGAAAATTTTCACTTTTACCTCCACCGGCCCATGTAACCAACCAGAGGGCACCACGTGTCCCCTTGTGGCTATGTAGGGGCACATTTCCTTTTGGACTTAAATTTTTAAAAAAATTGGGAAAAATTCCCATTTTGACCCCACCGCCCGCATGACCAATGAAAGCGTGCCACGTGGCACTCTGGGGTGGCGGCGGGTAGGGCGGAAGACCCTTGACTTTTGTTTTTTTTTTTTTTTTTTGCCTTTGGGGAAAAATTCTCAATTTTCTCCCATGGCCCACTTCTCCACCTTCCTCTCGGACTCTGTCCCTTAGCGGGCATGGACCCATGCACTTCTTTCTCCCTTTTTCCCCTTCATGGCGCAAAGCGCTAAATCCACCCGCCGCCCCTTCCCTTCCCTTCTCCCTTCTCCGCTCGGCGCTAGGACTCGACACGTGTCCCCTAGGGACCCACGGGGGTGGAGTGTTTTGTGCCTTTGAGCCATGCATTGGGAAAATTTCCCAATGCCACCCCGCGACCCACCAACCCACCCTAGGCGCATTCCCCCTCCTCTTGCCACGTGTCCCTCTAGGGAAAATTTTCCCTAGAAACTCCACCCACTCATAACTTGAGTTCTGTAAGGAGTTAGAAGGACTTCTTTATATCACCGGAAAGGTGAGAAAATTTCCTATCCATTGGGAATGGTTTAGGAAATTTTGGGAGCATTATGTAGGAGAAAAATCTAGTTGAATCTCTAAGCCTGTTTGAGAGCAGGCATGGGGTAAGATTACTCCTTGAACCTAACTAAAACATGTAACCCTAAAATTTGAACCTTGTAAACTTGTTATAAGTTAATAAAGGAAACTTGTGTTTTGGTAAACAGGATTTGTTCCGAACCTATTAGTGAAAACTGATGTCTTGCAACTTAGTTGTAGACACTTCAAATAAAAAAAAAATTATCCCATAATTTTCTAGCTAACCCTAGGTTGTTTCTTTGGTCTAAGATAAATATGGATGATAGTTTTTTCAAGAAGATAGTCATATCAAGGAATAGTGAAATTGTGTACATGAGGGAAGAAAATTGTGATTTTAATGTAAGATATATTTCATGATTTTTTATAAAGGCTTCAAGATATGGAGGAGTTATGCAAGTTATTAGAATGGTATGGAATGTCTCACAAGATTCTTAGCATCTATGATATTAGTAAAAGTTTAAATTAGAGAAAATGAATCATAAAGTTCTTATAATACTTTAGTTGATATATTTGAAGCCATGACTATGTGTTATAGATTTCCCGTGTAATGGAAGGTGACAGAGTTTCTAAGAGACTGTAGAAGAGATTTGAATTGTCAAGAACCCTTATAGGTTATAAACAAGATAAATAAACTATAAATCACCTTCTCAGTAGGGATACCTGCTTTAAGGGTTTATAAACCAAGAATGTTGTTTAGTGCGAAGAGTAACCACCGAATCTTGTTACAACTTGGTGATAAGGGATTTTATAGTATTTTCAAGGTAATTGCGATGGGTGTAAATATAGTCTAATGAAGGTTCTTATCCTAAGACCTATGGATCACATTCTTAATTGTGGTAACTTAACCTTGAGGTTTTAGAGAAATGTTGTAGTAGAATTGACTAATCATAATTGAAGTCCGAGGAGCCTTTGGAAAGTTTGAGAGAGGATTAGGTGAGATATGAAAGCATAAAATCATTGTCTAACTCAAGAGTATTGAGTGTTAGAGGAAAGAAAGTAAATGCACGGTCTTCATCAAATAATTTTGATAGTCGGAATCATTAGTGTGGAACAGTTGTATTTGGGAAAAGACTACAAGGATTCAATAGTAAAACATGTTGGGAGATTTTATTAGGGGTATTTGAAACCTAGTGGAGAGTGTAAAGAGGTTAGAATGACACAAATAAGGAGGTACTAATATTGTCTTCCTACGATAATCATCACAGGAACTTGGGAAGATGATATAAGAATTGGAAGACATTGTCAAAGTAGTTCAATTAATTCTACGGAGCATTAAGTCTATCCCAACATTTCTTGATTAAATTAGATCATCAAACAGGATTAGTAAAATTCATTTGTAAAATTCATTTGTTGTCAGTATCATGACCCGCAACTTCTATCATGGGCATGACATTGCAGAATGAATAACCCCGCACCCACCTTGATGATCCTTCCTAAAACATGATTAGGCCTTAATCATAGGTAAAATAGTTCATAAATGATAGTGAATCTTTTGGTTATTTGTATTCCGGTTACTTTATTTTAATCGGTTTGGTCGTCTTTTGTTTTGTTCGACTTTTGCAATGACCGTGATGAATACTACCTTTGTTTTATTTGACAATGCTATATCAAACCAGCTTTATGAGAATATTTGAATTATTATTTACGGACTTGGTGATTTTCATTTGTTTGAATGTTTTATATGGAACATGGGAATTCGAATAATTATTACGATAACATATTGTTGGCAATATGTGGACTTATATTATGATGATTAATTTTACCATTAAAGTTAGGTATCAATTAAAATAAAAATTAAAAAAATGCATTATTAATTTGTGAAATTATATATTTAAATCCTAAAAGGATTTGGCATGTAAATCAAAAGTTAAAAAGAATAATAATAATAATATTTTAATATTTAAAATCTGAGAGTTTTGAAAGGGACACGCCTTCATCTGACACCAAGTATGTGGCATGCATTGACGCAAGAAGCAACATTGGGAAGCCCAAAATTCTCCATTATAGTATAGTTTCTTCATTATATTTTCTTTTATTTCTCCTTTGTTTGTTTTCATTCTTCTCTTTTGGGATACCTGCGTGAGTTTTGGGAGGAAGGAAGGATTCAACTTGTTGGAGCGGAAGAGTAAGAGGTTGCTGATTTTGGGTTTACTTCAGGCATGAATATCTTCTCCCTTCTCTACAACATTATTTGTAAATAATGAGGAAATACACATTCTGTTTTAAATGGCAATTAAATGAATTTGTGGACAACTTCTGATTTAATTGCTTGGAAATGAAATCTAAAAAGGAAATTGATGGATTCTGTATTCTCTTAAGTTTCCTTTGTGTGGTTTTAGCTAAACCTAGAAAAAAATGTAGATGGGTGTTCCTAATCAATTTTTATTTTATTTTATTTTCTATTTAAATTTGATTTCTGAAACCCAAATCGATTCCTACCTCTGGGTTTTATTACAATTAAACAATAATTTATTTGTATGAGCAAAGCGATTTCTGGGTAGTGTGAAAATGTTTTTACCAGGTATTTCATCATTTTTCCTGATATATTTGCTTCCGATTCTAATAATTTCTAAACAGAAAATAAATTAATGCTTGGAATGAACTGATTTGGATATGTACAAGTTGATTTGCCTATAGGTATAATTTTATTACCTAATTGAAAAATAAATTAGTGTTAATAGTCTATGTAAGATGACTTAGTTTTTCTCAAAGGATTTTATTACTGGAAGTGTTAGAAACTTATTGTTGTTATTCTATGCAAATAGACTTCAAAATTATCATCCTTGTGGTATGTGGGTCAATTTGTTTTGTTGATCTGTCGGTTACCTGAAAGAACATGTTAAAATGATTTAATAGAGGTGTTTTTACACTGTTTAGTTGGATTGTTCCTATAAATATATATAAATGTATTTTGATTGTTTGAAATAAAGTTATTGTGTGTTTTATAGAGCTTCTCATTACCTAGAGGGAATATGTCTAATTGGTATTTGGAAATGATGATTTTAGACAGTTTTGTTAAGTTGTTTGTTGATTGGAAGGTAAGAAAAATAATAGTTGAATCTGTACCATGTGAAGCATGATTTGCTTGTGGTTTAATTAGAATTCGGATGTTGAATGATTATGGTTTGATTATGTCTTGATCCTTGTGATTAGAGTGAAACATGATTGCTGAAATAGAAATTGGTTGTTCTATTTGTGTACATTCATAGTTGTATCTTGATGAAAAACATGTAATAATACATCCTCCATTGTATTACCATACGTTTGTTGATAAAATAACATGTATATCGTTTCATATTTTATTAAATAATTACATCAGAAAATGGAGGCAATATTCATGCCAGTTCATTTTGAATTGACAACATACCACTACTCCAGTCTTGCAGGACAATTAGCCGTCACGTTTGGATATGCGAAACTCATGTCTTGTGAAGTTTTATCGTAGCATGGATCTAAATGAGATACTTGGATTTCAATTTGTAGAAGGATGATATCCCAAAATTTTGACTAAATTTATTGGGATCTTGGACCCATTGTTAATATTCAAACCTCACTATGTGAGAGTTACCGTAATAGTTATATATTTCGCCTTAACGGCATATGTAATTTATGATTTTAATAAAGAGATGATTACCTTGTATGTAATAATATCTCAATATGAGTAAATGATAAATACTAGAAGTAAGAAATCTTACTTATCATAAATTGTTAAATTTATTTATTTGATATTTGTCAATGTATGAAGCCGATAATTGGGCAATTATTGTAACAATCAATTGTCTTTAATTTCTAAATTAAATAAGCTATTTAGTGGCGTAGCTAATCGAAGGAATAATTAAATATACATGTTTTAATATATATTTAATTCGGCCTTTTAGTAAACTTGGTATTAATATGATAAGATTGTAAATCCTATTGTATAGAGAATGGAAGAGTATTGTTGTAAAAGGTAATTTAAGGTTAAAAAAACCAAGCATCAGGAAAAGAGAAACTAAATGGGAAGATAAATAGATGAAAAGATCCATTAGGCATATTAAGGGATAAGTACATGCGAAATGTTGAAATAGATACATTTCAACGTAACGAATGTACTTATCTCATGATGATCCTAGTTGGCCTTTGGCATTTATCTCGATATAAACTCTTGCAAGATAGGTTAAATTGGAAATAAAGTAAATACAAACTATAAGATCTAGATAACTGTGAAAGGGATAGTTGTGAGGTGGCGGAAGACTTAAACTCATAAGACTAGTGTGTTGTCTTGAGTTTAGTCAGTAACTTTATGGCGGAAAACTTTGGCCAAAGTAATGCATTGATGGTTGTGCATTGTCTGATCACCTAGTCCTCCAATTAAATTAAAATTGCTAGTAACCTGATCATGGGAAGTTGAACACTAAACATGAGGTAGGCAATGGTCGGATACTGAATACGAAGTCGGAAAACTAGCTTTGTGGTAGACCCAAGGACTTTCACATGGTTCCCATGACCTGAAAAAGGTTGAGCCAAAATGCTAGTAAGCATTGTCACTCGAAGTAGT
Source organism: Taxus wallichiana var. yunnanensis (assembly GCA_018340775.1). Lineage (NCBI taxonomy): Eukaryota > Viridiplantae > Streptophyta > Pinopsida > Cupressales > Taxaceae > Taxus > Taxus wallichiana. The sequence goes on from CM031238.1 coordinate 828,863,000, forward strand.
GGCGAAGGGAGATCATGGAGATCTGGATACACCCTTCTCACCGCACATGGCTTACACAGATGTTATCAGATAGATCAAAAAAAAATAAATTTGATTTAAAGAATTTGATTAAATAAATTTGTACGATTGCAGCTGTGTAATCTATTTTTATGTATGTTTAAAAAAATCCTCATTTTCTAGTTCTAGTAATTT